>WEIT01025466.1:80761-98098 GCA_013389985.1 Dryoscopus gambensis | reverse complement strand
AGCGCCGAGAGGGCAGCCGGGGAGCAGGGCGGCACGGAGCCAGGAACGCCGGGCTCCGTGGGGCGGGCGGCCCCACAGCGCGCTCGGCTGAGCCGCGGCGAGGGACAGGCTCTCGTAGAGCGCAGGGGAGGGCAGGCACAGCTCAGCAGCGAACCCCTCCCGGGACCTGGGGACCGGAACGGCTTTTGCCAAGGCTGACTCGGGCAGCGGCAGCCGGCTGCAGGGCTGGGGGCCTCATCCCCCTCAGCTCCAGGTGATGCTGTCTCTGCCCGAACACAGCCCTGAGCCCCCATCCGCGAAAGTGTGGGCTCCTGTAAGCGTGGCCCAAAGGGCACTGTCCAAGGACAAGGCAGGAGGTACTGCGACACTAGTGGCCAGGCATAGAAGTCCTTGTTCAGTCCACTCTTCTTCCATGAGGCTCAGCGTTCCCTCCTGAGGACAAGGCTCTGTTTGCATCCCAGCAGTGACTGACCTTGTGCTCTGACTAAATGGCTGCGGCCACGCTGCCAGCCACTGCCTGCGTACACTCCTGACCCGGTTAGCCTGACCTCTGTGTTCCCAGACGCTTTCTACAACTAGGGATTAAGTTTAGCAGCCAACCACCAACCCTGCTGCCCAGAGAAACTTCCATTTTTCTTGAACAGAAAACGTGAGGAAAGGAAGCACAAGTTCCCGTGGCAGAGAAGCAGGGCTGTGGTAAGGCCACGGCCTACCATTTCCCTATTGGTAACTCAGCAATAACCTGCCCTGCCTGTCTCCCGGCTGCTTGTGGGGATGTGTTTGCAAGTCCCAATACATACTGCGTAGCCACAGGGTGCTCACACCCTTCGAGCATGGAGCATCTGGTGCTCATAAAGCCTGCACTTTCCCACTGCCTTCTGCAGAGAGGAGATACCCAGAAACAGCACTGGCCCTGGCCTGTGCGGGAGAGGAGCCCTGGCTGCCCACCACCTCCCCCGGGCCAGTGCTGGTTACACAACCACACGAGTAGTACTACACACTGGGACTTGTAGTCTTGAGGGAGCTCATCGGCCTCTGCATTGAATCGCACTCCAAGCAGCCTCCTCACGGGCCCAGGGTCTCTCTTTGCTGTTCAGCCCATCCGTTTGGGGCAAGAGTTGCACTCCAGAACTTTGCTTCTGAGCCAGTTGTGCTCTCAAAGCTGCCCCGTGCATTCCTGTCCGCCAGCAGACAGCAGGCCGGGCCCTCCCTCTCCCGGCAGCCTCCACACCACATGGACAGTGGGAACAATGCCCGCTGTGCCGGGGCTGCGGCCCCCAGCAGCCTTGGCAGGGCTCGGAACACTCCAGGGCCACGGCGAGAAGCACAAGCCCCGCCAGGCTGCCTTCTGCGCAGCTGGGCCCAAAATGCCGGGCACAGTGGCTTCAGGACACATTAGGCTCTGTAGCAGGCATAAATCTTTCCAGAGGAGTTGGCATTTATAGGAGTGAGGGTAACTTCTAAAAAAGCCAGCTCACTGTTGATACTCCATGGAAATCTCTCCTACAGACCAGGGCTTTTGAGTATACTCAGATACAATTTTTAAACTGGAAACTAAAAGCAGCAGTGCTTCTGTTTCACAAGTTTCAGTGCCAAACGTATGTTTTACAGCCAGGGCTTATCATTCCATAGGACTTCTCACACTAGGAAGCTTCATACCAATAAGGAAAACACCAGCTCCACAGTGTTCTACTGGCACATGCTAAAACCCAGTACATATTTCCACTCTGTTTTACCAGTAGAAGTCCTTGATGTAAATGTAAACAGAAGAGGCAGGTAAATCCAAAATACAGTGATGTCTGTTCAGCCTCCTCTGGAAAATATTGAGTCAGACCCTGAGTGAAAATGAGAAAGAAGTCCAAGACTAGAGAAAGTATATGCTAGGACAAATCTAAGGGGTACCGTTGTAAACACCACTCCTCACCAGCAACCATTAGTAGTATGACTGGCTTTTATGTAATTTAACTTACAAATAGAGTTCAAGAGGCTTACTGATAAACCAGATAGCACATGCTACCTGTCAGTTGATTCCAATCTCCTTTCAGTTCAATACTTCCCCGATATTTTTTTTCTCTGTAACATTAAACCTCACTCTTGCAAAATCCAAACAACATTCAAAGAATTCTCCTTCTGGTTTTCCAGTCCGTTCCTATTTACAGTCTAGTGAAAACTGTTTAAAGCGCAATTCTGTCTTTCCAGTCAACATTCCTTCCATTCTAGTCCCACTTCCTGCAGTTTCTTCGGGTGGCTTTTGCTTTGCACCGTAATTGTCAGTGAGTTAAGATGTAATGCTCTCAGTAGAAGCTGGGTTTGCAGACACAGGTTAAAACACAGCATGTGCCCAAAACAGCTATCTGAAGGCAGCTGGCAAAATGGAGCTTTGCTATTAGCTGACACCACTCTAAAAAGTCAGAGGACCACCTGGTGATCAGAGGGCAGCAGGTCTGACATTGAGGCACTTGACAACTGAGCAGTGGTTTACAGAGAGTTAATCATCTAAAGCTTTCAAGAAGCAGGAAAACAGACCTGTAAATAGAAGTGAAGGCTCACAAAGACAGAGAGGAGGGGCTGGATACAGAAGGGTCATGAGCAGCACAAGGACTCAAATACGTGAATGAAAACATCTAAGGGCTGGAAGGACACAATCTACAGGTAGTGGAGGGTGAGGAAGAGACAGCTGCAGCAACGAAAATATTCCAGGAATGGTAAAAATGGGGTTAGGGAACCAGGATTTATTAACAGAACTCTCCTAGTATGGACATTACTCTTCCATGATGCAATATTTAGACCTTTTCTTATGCAATTCAAACAAACCCCCACATTTTTAACCCCCTTACCAAGTCAGCAGGAGTCTCTTGGAATAGGGAAGGCACTGGTGCCTCATGCAGGTCTGAGGACACTGTGGCACTGTGTGGATCTTGCCACAAAACAAAGTAGAAAATACCAAGAGAGAAATGTAATTGTTCAAATCCATGCAAGTACTAGCCCTGGAAGAGCCAGCATCTCTTATGCCCTCTCCAACTCTGAGTCCTGTCCATGGAAACAAGGATTTCTTCCTCATCAGAGAATCACCAATGTCAGCTGAGTTGTCACCGCGGTCTATGTTCTGGCACCATGACCAGATGTGCAGAGCACCTGCTCCTCAGCCCTCATCTCTGCCCTCAGTCCTGGTGGTACATGAGCATACACCAATGTAACACCAGAAATTTTACAGCCCATGTGAAACTATTGCCTTCTGCCAGAGCAATCTCGCTGTTAGAGCTCCGCTTTGTCCATGATGGGAACTATTCCTGATTAGTCCCTTGATGGCCAACCTCCACTGCAGCCCCTCCATGAGCTGTCAAGTCCCCCTGTGCTCCCTCCAGACAGAGCACTCTGTTGAAGGATCCTGGTTTATGAAGCCAGGGCACAGCACCTTGACAAGCAAACTCCACTTTTCCCAAAGCTCTGAGCCAAAGTTCCATGACAGAAAAGGAGTGCAACACTGGAACATTCATTTACAGGATGTATTTATTACATTGTAAAAAGTCCATTGGATTTGTAGCCATTTACTCTGTATGTACACTGGGTGTATTCCCACACCAACTGCAGGTTCCTCTCCATACAGGATACACTGGGTTGGAGTCCCACCCATGCCCCTCCCAGTCACCAGGGGGATTTCCAAGATTGAAATTATTGAGAATTTAGCCAACTAGTGGAGGGAGGAGGAGGAGGAGGATCAGCAATGCAGCACTTGTCAGGCAGCCAGCTCTGCTCTGGACATGAGCAGGGGGAAGAGCAGGATGTCCTTGTGGCAAGGTGGAAGCACAAGAATCACTGCCAGGGCCTCAGCTGCAGGGGCCTTCTGGGAGTAGAAGGACGTGGGATACCAACAACTAGAAGATGCAGAAGGGTGCAATCTCTTCAGAGCTTCCAAGAGAAACCACTGCAGACTTGCTGGGCATCTGTCAGCAGGTGCCACAGATCCCCACATCTGCAGCTGAAGAAGACGTTCTCCTAAGGAAGGGGCTGGTCACCAACAGACCAGTGTGTAGCGAGTGGCAAGCAACACATCACTGCCCCACAAGTGCTGTGTGAGACATGGCCATGGCGCTCTGCTCTCGGCATTTCCTTCTCATCTGCTTAGCTAGGCAGAGCCTTCTGGATTTGCTCTCTCCAACCAGAAAGCCTGATTACATTTACAGGGATGAAAGCCACGCTTGGCCCTATCAGACTCGCCTGCTACTTAATCTGTATCTGTCCTGGGGATTGCTGTCATCCATGTTGCAGGAAGGAAAGCATGTGCCAGCAGGCAAGAAGCCCCATGTGGCAAACTGGGAGCTGCACTGTAAGCAATCCACATTTCTAATAGAATTCTCTACTTGCTGAACCCAGGCATGCCCAGAGCCCAAACAAAGCTGTGCAACCAGAAGAGTGAGCAGAAAAGCTAGGGAATGGCTGGGGAATTGTCCAGGGACTGGACTGAGTAATCTTGAGAGGCAGTCCTGTACTGCAATCCCTCTCTGGTGTGACATCAACAAGTTTTCCCTCTTCGCCAGATGAACTGGTGGCAGCTTGGTCCCAGGCTGCTGGGCACAGGCATTGCCTGGGCCCTGAGATTGCAAAGGCAGGAAGGAGACTGATCAGTGGAACTGGGCAGTCCTCCATGGAGACAGGGATTTTTTGGCAGATTTCTAGGTGATGCCCTAAGAAGGGAGCAGGATGGGATGTGCTCTAGAGGACTGTGGCAACAGCCCTTCTGCTCAGGTTAGCATCATCGTTTAAAACAAACATGCCCACTACCAGAGAACATTTGGCCAGCATTCTCCACCCACAGAGCTTCCTCAGCAGACAGTTCTCCGACACCCTCCAACTAATTGACTTCAGAGGTTGTCATGGGGTCAGTGGGCCGTGGAGTAGCTAAGAGGGGAACAGGAGAGGTGGCTTCAATTAGAGCTGGGTTGAGAATGATTGGAAGAGTCATAGGTGGCACCCCAACCTGCAGGGGAGAGGCAAGAGGCTGCAGGATGAGCGGCGGCTGTGCTGTCGCAGGAGGTATGTCTGTAACGGGGCTTGCCTTTGTTGAAGCTGATGCTGGGAAAGAAGGAGAGGCAGAGGTGCTGATGGTGGGTGAGGCAGGTGCAGCGGCTCTTTCGGACTCTGGAAGAAGGAAGAGACAAAACAGATCCTTACACAGGTCCTGACAAAGTCACCTATTAGCTCAAAACTAAGCCGGGCTGAAAATCAACTCAGGGGCCTTTTCAGACTTGACCCTTCATACAAGGCCCTGAAGAGCAGGGGTCAATCATAGGCATTCTGCCCACCCCAATAACCTCAGCAACAACTTATCCATTTTGAAGCCCAACATTTCACAACACTAGAGGCCTGGTCACCAGAGATCATGCTAAAGCAAGGAAAAGCAGATCTATGCCACCATGCTGAGAAGGTGATTCCAGAAAAAAGAAAACAGGACTCACCACTGACACCCAATTCACAAGGCTTCTCCAAAGGAGCCACATGGGTGGATGGTCTCACATCCCCCACAGGAGAAGGGGGCAGGGCAGACACTATTGTTTTCTGATGCTGCTGCTCCATTGGTATGTTGGGGACAGGATCTGGGAAGACAAAACATGCAGTGAGACCACACACCAGTTTGCTCACTCCTTTCGCCCTCCCTCAGTTTGCCCTTCTTGTGCCAAGTTCCCACAGCCTCCTAAACTTTCATTTCATCAGTATCAAGGCACTGTGGCAGCTGGGTACTGGACAAGGTGCAAACACTGGTCCAAAACCTGTGTTCTTAAGGTTTCCCAGCCTCTCATACCTTGGATGACTGTCTGTTTGAAGAGCTCATCCCGCAGCCGAGGTAAGAAACAGTCAATGCGCTCCCAGGTGATCTCCCAGAGATCTGAGTATCCTGTCCGTGAGTCAGCACTGTGGAATATCCCAGCTGTATCCATTACGAGCAGCATATTCTTCAGAGACTCTGGAATGGCCTCCAGCTATAATCAGAGACAGGACACAGAATGGACAGCTAGCAATGAACAAAAGCTCAAAACAGCTGATGGGGCTGCCTTGAAAACAGGCCAAGGCGAGAAACCGTGAAACAAAATGGTTTGGAAAGGAAGAAAAGGTTAAAAAACTCCAAAACCCCACACCAAATCAAAACACCTTTCAGGTTTAGAAGGTTAAAACATAATGAATGGTTGTCCAAAGCACTGCATCCAGCACCCTACCAGTAAGTCACTGGAGCCAGCATGCATGTATTTGTCCATGAAGTCCAGGATTGTGAGCCAGAGGGCAGCAAAGGTGGTCAGTGAGAGCAGTGGGGAGAGATGCTGTAGGAACACCTAGGAAAAAACACAACTACTGTCAACAAGTAGTATAGGGGCTGCTGCTCACTGCCAAGCCAGTCTCACAAATCTGGATTCCCCTCCTTGTGGCAGGCTGGG
This sequence comes from Dryoscopus gambensis, assembly GCA_013389985.1. Taxonomy (NCBI): domain Eukaryota; kingdom Metazoa; phylum Chordata; class Aves; order Passeriformes; family Malaconotidae; genus Dryoscopus; species Dryoscopus gambensis. Next base: position 91,670 of record WEIT01025466.1, on the reverse strand, counting down.
AGCATGCACAGGACTGGCCTGAGGCTGCCACAGGCTTCCCCTCTTCTGAGCTGCGTATGTGAAGGAGTGCATCTTGTCTCCTTTGTGGAAGGCCTCTGCACTCTGCATCACCATGTCTTCCAGCCCTTCCAGACTTCTGCCTCAGGTCAGGACTATCAGCTTATGACATGTATGATTTCACCCCAAGAACAGACTGTCTTCAACTAATGTTGAATTAAATATTTCTCTCGCTCCATCATAAAGCCACAAACTCCTTCCTGACAACTTTTCCAAGGCCTAGAATCATAGAGGCAGTTCTGGAAAGAAGGCATGTTCCAGCAGCAGAAGCTGGTGGAGAAGCCCAGCACTGAAGACAGTCAAACTAGCACCCTGACACCTGTCCAGATCAGAGATGCTGAGAAGCAAACACAGCAAACAGTTTGGTTTTCTTGAGAAACATGGTTTCCCCTGAGCTTTCAGGCAGCAGAGGTGTGCTCACCTTGGAGAGTAATGTTGAGGCTCTCATCCTGGTTTCTTCCATCCCACCAACATCAGCTGGGCTGATGTTCTCGAGTAGCTTGGTTAGCAGAGGGAACAGCACCTGTTGAATCAGACACATGGATATTTTAGAGCTGAAAAATGACTGATGAGATTTGCACAGAGAGCCTTACAAAAAGGCACTGGCTTCTGGGACTGGTGGCTTCTAGGCAGAGGACATGACTGAAGCAATGGGACATGCACAAAAGTGGATTCACTTCAATGCTCCAAAAGGCCCTGTCAGAAGCCTAAGTGTCTTAGGTTACAATGTAAGATGTAACCAAAAGTATGTATTCTATCACCATCTGTTAAAACCGGGTGGGGCAGCGTTCTTTGTCTCTTCCGACACTTNGATATAATCTGAGGTTTGGAACACTACAGTCAGCCCTTACCTACTGGATTCCCAGAGAACAAGAGCTACATAGCCACTACTGGACCTTCAGAGGAAGACCAGACCCTTCTACAGGATCACTGCTTCGACAGAACCATATCGATCACTTCGAAGAGGACTGCAGCCACCACTTAATCAGACTGCTACCACCACCCTGCCCGGCAGGGTATCAGGTCTTATCCTGACTGTCAGGTTAAGCCAGCATTTCTGTATTATTGCCTTGTTACATATACTTGTAAAGAACTGTCACTCCAATTTCTCATATCTTTGCCTGAAAGCCCCTTAATTTCAAAATTATTATAATTCAGAGGTAGGGGGCTTACATTTTCCATTCCAAGGGAGGCTCCCGCCTTCCTTAGCAGGCACCTGTCTTTCAAACCTAGACACTAAGCAGAGACGAACTTTTCACAGGACCAGAGTAGGGAACATCTTGTCTGTTGCAGTGAACAAGCTGCTCAAGAATAGACTGCTGAAGCAGGACAACACTCCTGCACACAATGCTGCCCTGATCACATGCCCATCCCAACCAGGCAGTTACCTTGTTGAAGCAGGACTCCCATTCCAGGGCATCCAGGGCCTGCAGGTCATGTACCAGGAGGGCCCGCTGCAAGTAAGTGAGTGCCTGCATCCGTATCTGCCGTCGGGCATCACAGCACAGCCAGGCAATACCTGCAAGAGAGGGATTTAGGGCAAAGCCCACAGGGACAATGTCACGTCCCTACTTCCCCAGTCTAGAGTAAAAAGTCTAATGAAGATCAAAAACTCTCTGTGAAAAAAAGAGAATTATATTTGTTCCAGGCCACGGACTGGCAGTCTACTACCAGATCCAGAAACATGTTGGCAGCTAACTCATCCTAAAGATGTTTTTCCAAATCTGATCCAAGTTCTTTTTCAATTACAACAGACCCTAAAAACAACCTATGCGCCTGCTTTCTGCAGCTAGTTCTTGGCTCCTCAACTTTCCAGCCATTACTTTGGAAGTGTCTCTGCTCACTCTCATCGCCAGGGGATGGCTTTACCCTGTAGCAAAGGACACCAGCAGTTGGACCACAGTGTTCGGGAATCCGCTGTGATTTTCCTGGCCGCTGTCTCCAGGTGTCGCTGCTCCTCCGCCCAGGAGCTGTAGATGCCAGCTGCTCGTGTGTGCAAGGTGTGCATGAGGTCCAGGAGCTGCAAGTACATGGCACAGTAAGAAACACACAGGACTTTAAATTTTGAAGCAACTCTGACCTCTGCTGTTCTTCAAACAAGGTTAAAAGGCTCAAGCTACTCGACCCTGCTTTCTGTATGTACACAGCCACACACAGTTACAGAGATGGTATCAGGCCCTGCTGTCTGTGCCCTCCTTAAAGTGCCAGCTATCTTCAAAAAGAATTATGTCAGTCCCATCTTTGAGGAACACCATTCCAGTCCTGTCTAAAGTAAAAATGGGCTCTTTCCTGGCACAGTGCATTGACTCTCCCAGGCAAAGGGATAAACCCAGTGATTCAGCTATGCTGCCCAAAACAACTCTACAACTTTATTTTCTTAACAAAAAAGACGTGATGCACATGCAAAGTTCCCTTGCCTGTATGGGCACATGACAGCACTCTAGTCAGTTTACTACTGAACTGGAACCCAACATCCTGGCAGTCAGCAGGCCTGTGCCTTCACACCTTTGAAGTACCAGCTGGAGAGAAATTACTCCCTTAGCCCAGTCCTCTGTACTTGAAATTCCAGTGCCTCAGCCAACAGGGCTTTCCCCTTTCCTCAAGCTCAGATGTCCTGTCAGACTCCTTGCTAATCCTACATGAACCTCATGCCTCCAAATGACCTTAATCCATTTTACCTGCTATAGTGACTCACAGCTTCAGACCTGCTCCTTGCTTTTCAGAGGACCTCTGTCTCCATTGCTGTTCTGCTTTTGCCAGTACAAACTGCAGCCTTCCTCTTTCACTGCAGAACCACATACTGCCACCACAGCCACCCTCTGCCATTCAGTGCCCACTAAACCAGGATGCAGCCCTCCCTTGCCCCATAAAGAATTCCAGTGATTACCTAGCAAGGCCCTAAGAATGGGAAAGGAGAGGAGGAAATCCTTGCTATACTTACGTCCTGACTAACCTGTAAAGACACAGTGTGGTAGCTGGCAGGGATGCTCTCATCCTCGTCCTCATCACTGTGTGTGTGCGCCTGGTGCTGGCTCAAGACCCGGGATCGCCGTGTGGAGCTGTCTTTTGGCTTTTTTTTTAACCGACTGGATTTACTGTCATACCTGTGGCTCTTCCCCCTCTTCTCCTGGGACTTGTACCCTAGAAAGTAAAAGTCAACAACATTCCATGTACAATAGTCCACTACAAAATTTTCTGCTTTTCAACATACAGAGCAGCCACCTTTCGATAACCCCAGGAGAGGGCCCTGTCCTCTGAAATGACCACTACCTGCTTGTAGGGGACCTAGTGCCCCTCAGGAACAACTTTCAGCAAGAGCTGATACTGCTGTCTCCACATCAACTCCAGACCTCCCCTCCATCCCAGCAAGGGGGATAAGAATAAGGTCCCTGCTGCTAGCAGGAAACAGGACACTTTTCTCCTGGTAGACCATTTTCTTTGGGCTGGGGACTAATTCCCTGACATTATGCTTCACACTGCTGGCTGACTGGCCACCCCAAGCTGAATGCTGGTTGTCAGGTGAAGGGCCATCTTACCCCCATTCAAGCTGGCCTCCACAAAGATACGTATTGTTTTGACACAGAGCTCAAAGTTCTCAGGTGTAACATGGGCAGCATCTCGCACGATGAAGGACAGAGACTCGACACATTTCATGAGAGACTTCGTGTCATGTGGGCCCAAATCCAGCCCCACAGTCAGGCTGTACTGGTTGACGAGCGGTGATGGACCCAGCCTGCTGAGCCCAGCAGTGGATCTGGAGTTGTCGATGTCATCTTTCCCCACCTGCAGGGCACAGCAAGCGGGTAAGCAGGAGAGAGTAGCTTAACAAGCAGCATCTCATGCACACACTGGAAGGGCCTTTCTTCAGAAGCCAACAAGTAATGTTTCTGTACGGTCCATTTCCTTTTCTTCTTCATTTGACTCAAAGCTTCCTCCTTTCCACCTGTGTCTCTTCCCATCCCATCCATTACATTATCATCTCATCTTAGCTCTCTTTACTGCTGTCTTATTCTTTCTCTCACCACCACACCCTCTGCTCACAACCACAGGAGTAGTCTTCTTTGGGCACCAGAAGCCCACTGGCTACTCACCACTAGCCAGCCACTGTTCATGACATCCACATCTGTGACGGAGCGATGCATCTTGCCTGGCTTCCCGTGGTCTGTGTAAACCTCAGAGTCAGAGGTGTAGCCACGGTCCAGGCTCATGTCACTTGGATGATAGGAGGAGGATACCTCACTGTCTGACTGAGCACCTTCAAGACAAAAAGCATGGGGTTTAGATCAAAGCCAAATTAAGAATTTGCAAGAGCAGCTGTGGATAAGCAAGAAGCAATCCAAATTAGTCAGATCAGCACCATCCAGGAACCACAAGTGGTTATTAGTAGGTTCCACACCTGTCAGATCTACCCGCCCTGACATTTAGGATAACCTTAAATTTCACACGTCCCAAGACAGAAGTCTTTGCAAGAGACGAATTTAAGTTACTGATATAATGTTATTTAGAAGTAAAAACTCGTTCTCTCCATTGTTCAACATCATCTAGACACTCATCAGCCGACAGACAGACTTGGTGTGAACAGAGTGCACCAAACATTTTCGTAAGGAGGTAGAAAACTAATCTTTTGATGTGCAAGGTGCCAAGTCAAGCAGTTTGCTCTATCAGCAACGACAGAAGCAATAAAAAAAGAAAGAAGAGAGGCAAGAGAAGACAGCTCAACATTAATCCAGAGGGCAAAGTCCCTAAGTGTTTTAAAGTCCTGCTTCTCCCATCTGTCTAGCACAAGGCATCAGGACCTATCAAAGAAGTTCTAGAAAAGCAAAGAGAAAAACAAAGCCATCTGGAAAAGTCCTTTCTTGCTCTTTGCTTTAGAAATCTGAAGACATCAGCCTCAAATATACTGACAGCTGGCTAAAACAAAACTGAACAATTTGCTGAAAAGACTGCTTTTCTAACACAGTCAAGAGAAGAGAGAAATAGTGCTTAGTCTTGTGGGAATGGTTCAGGGTCTATTAATACAAATGGATCGGGAAATATAATTTTAAAGAAAACTCATTTTATGAGAACCTGAAAATGGGGACAGAAAGGAGTCAGTCCCACAAAAGAAGCAAGTATGAAAGGAACAGCAGCTGGGTTTACATTACATTCCCAGATAAGAGATTACGGTACCCAAGGCACCAAACCACAATCAGCAGAAAATGCTCCTTGGGTAGAGCAAAGACCTCCTACAGCTGCCAGAACCAATATCAATTTTCCTCCCACTGCCCCCCAGGGACTAGCACCTGGATTGCTGCTCACTGAGTAGGAAGAGATGGCAGAATAGAGACAGGAACAGACCATGAGGCGTGAACAGCAGGTGCTGGTCTTTAATCTTGCTAATGTAGTTTAATATCAGCTTTGTTTTCTTGCAGTCCCCTTTGCTAATTGAAAAGCTTGAGGAAGCAGCTGCTTATCTGGCAGGCAGGCATCAGATTTCCTAGCAAAAGCGGGCCTGTCTTACCTGTGTCGTTATCTGCCCTTGCTGTAACCTGCAGGGCCGCGGGCGGCTTCACCCCAGACCCGATGCACTCCAGGAGGGTGAAGAGCGTGTACCAGTCATCCCCAGAGTGAATGTTGGCAGCATTGGTCTTCAGGAGCTCATGGAGGCCATAGGCAACCTCATGGCTGACTCTGGACAGCACATTTGGCTTCATCATAAGTAAGATACGTAATGAGAGGAGAACCTGGCCAGAGAAGGAGGCAAGAATAACAGACCCTATTACTTACACTCCATTCTCCAGCAATGTACTCCTTTATTTATTAGAGCCATTTACAACTGCTGTTTGTTACCACCTGCAGCACAGACAGGTTAATATGGGTCCATCCAATAGCACTTGGTTTCCTGTGTCACGGGGCGTAGCTACAAAACCCCAGTAACCGCCTTTCAAAAATCCCTTACCTGTGCACTGATCTCATCTCGACGGAGCAGCCGAATGGCCAGTCTGAGCAGCCCCACCACTGCCCTCTCCACCAAGAAGCAGAACTCCATTGCATGGACACACAGATGATAAAGGTGGTCTCGGACAGTTTGCCAGACACAGGTCACACGGTCCCTAGCCACAACAAGGAGGAGGGAAAGGGTAAGATGAAAGGACATGAGACAAGCAGGATCCAGCTACCTCTCCCACAACTCCAAACAACCCATTATTTCTTAACTTCAATGAAAAATTCCAGTTGGAAGATAGAAGAACAGACACATAGAAACAACAAAACCATCAAACTTCTTACTCATTACTTGCAAAGCAATCATGTGGGAGAATTCTCCCTCTGGAGTTTAGTTTATATTCTCCATATTTCAGAATATCAAGCACTAATTCATGAGCTAATAGCCTTTCTGTTTGCACATGCTAGAGTGGAATTGTTAAGCCCTGAAATTACAGCCACATGCTGCTTCAGCTGGCAAATCGAGGACATAAGGAACTCACTCCCTGGACCCAGGCAGCAGCTGCAGTAAAGCAGGGACATTACAGTGAATGTGCATGTATTTCAAGGTCATACCTATTCTCTAGAACAATCCGCAGAAGCATCTCCAAGCAGAAGGCTGCATCCTCTTCATCATATGTCTCCTCATCAGGAGTCACAGAGATTAGAGCCTGGAAGAGCCATGATATTTTTATGAATCACAAGCTCCCAAAAATGGGGAACCAACAGAATGCTTTGAGTCTGGCCAAAACTGTACTCCACTGCCTGGTGAGGTCATGCATAGTCTATCAAAAAGGCATTGGATAGAGGTCAAGCTAAATATATGGGAAAAATACTTTTTTTTTTATTATGCAAGATACAATATGAACTTAAAAGATGTTAAACTCTGACAAAGTCTCTCAGATGGAGAGGAATTCTGATATGCAGCAGCTTCTCGCTAATAATATATTAAGTACAGAAAAAGCAGGCATACTTAAGAATGACTACACATACTGGAGCTATTCTTCTCAAGCCATCAGCTTGTATATGAAGGGACAATTCCTGACATAATTGGAGTAGGAGCACAGTGGTCCCCTGGAACTGAGATGACACTCCCCTTAGGAGAGCAGCTTCTCTAGCTCAAAGGCTAATGAGTCCAGCCTAATTATATCTCCCACAGCAGCAAGGTACCACAGTACTTAGGGACACACTGTCAAATACTTCTGTACAGCTCTTGCCTCTAGAGTGGCCTTTTAGAATGCTCTCATTAGGTACACAGTACACCTGAAATTATGAAAATCTTTAAGCTCTGACACAGAACTACAAATACTTTCAAACACTTGCTAAGAGTTCTCAAGGCTTTTAGAATGCATTCCACAATTTAATGTTTCCTTCTACTGCCAGAGCAATTGGTGCCTTCCAGCACAGAACTTACTTTTAACAGGTTAAAAGTTACTTTTAACAGGTACTTTTAATGACTAATTTCAAATCGCAAGTAGTTCCAAGACCTCCTCTGAAGACAGAGGAGCTAGGTGAGTACACAACACATATCCACTATCATGGACAGCATACTTGTTCCACTACCATTCAGTCCCTTGCCCAATTATCTCTCTCACCTTCATGAGCTCCTGGAGGGATTCAAGTTGGAGAAATTTGCTTTCTGTGATCAACTTCTCAGGATCACATTGCTGCAAAAGACAGAAAAGACAACTGTGCATCTGGGGAGTGCAGAAGGCATACAAACAGATCATCCAGAAACACATCATGTTCACAGGAAAGACACAGATAGTTGTTATTATCTGGAGGAAAACTCCTTCCAACTAGTTCTCTCTTTAACATCAACTACTTTTAATAGATCTGATCTGTGCTGAACAGATTTTGACAGATAACTCCTCTGGCCACACAGTGGTCAAACCCCAGGCTCAGATTTTGTTGGCACCATATACCTTAACACTGTCTTGGAAAAGATTAGTTGTTTGAGAATTCATTAATTTGTCTTTAAATATAGGACTGTGATGCCCAGGGCAGACTCCAGCCTGGGGAATCACTCCTATTTTGATGTGTTAATACCTTTGTGCACAGCAGCACAAAAGACCGTTTAGCTGTCAATCCAGATATGCTGCTCTGTAGATTCTTTCAGTTCCCAAGTCTCCTGTTACCTGCCAAGCAGCATGCATATTTATGCTTCTGTTGCCTGTTACCCACATAGTATTGTCACCAAGAAAAAAACCAGGTTCTTCTACAGCCTCTATGTTACCTTTATGCATTCCAAAGCTGCTCGCTTTGCCTCCTGTGTTTCCGTAGATGGCCCTCTCATACCAGATTGCTCTGTCCCACTGAGGGTGAGCCAGCTAACAAAACTCAGTACTGTTGATTCACCACTGCAAATCAGAAGACACCAGCATCAGTAAGAAAACAAGAAATCATGTTATGTTCCAGCCTTGGTACAAAAAAGACTGCCTGGGACATCTATGCCACTCACCGGTTAGATGGTGTCTCCTCACGCTGCAGACAGATTTTGCCATTAGGATCCACAAAGTCTTCAACCTGGAACACAGACCAGGACGTGCATATGACCAATTGTCCACTTCTTTACAGCCTTCCCCGCCAACCCAGTATGTTTCTCTTAGTGATGAAACACTACACCAAACAGCCCATATGTGTGCAGTCAAACCCAGCTCTTCACCACACTATCCTGTCAGTAAAGTGCCACTCTCATCTGCTAACACCAATGCTGTGCTCTAGTACTTCATGCCTATAAGCGTGTCCCTCTTCTGCACAACATTCAAAATCTGTTCAAGTAAAATAAATGCTGGAATTCCTCAAAATTAACAAGAAGTAAAATGAGAAAAAATGAAACAAGCTACAGAAGCAGCTGCACTTGAACACTATACCCTTCACAGGCTTCCAAGTTCTGTACACACTTTACCAAAGCCAAGCCTTCGCAAGAGAGCTCTCCTACTTTTGGAATTGGCTCTATGAAAAGCCAGCTTCCCACTCTCCTAAGTCCTCAATTATCCACCAGCCAGCTAATTATTACCTCCACCATGGCCTTGGGCAGCAGCTCTGCTCGGAAAAGCTGCAGCATGGCCTCCATGATGTTTTTCCAGCCCTCTCGCAGAATGTCACCATGGCGATGGGCCAAGTGAAACACAGTCTTTGCTGCAATATGGGCCTTGGGATTACTTCCAAAAACAGTGGGCAGGTTCTCAATAGACTGCAGGGAAGAAGAGGCGGTGGCAATCAGTTAGAAAGAGATGTTTTCTTTTCAACACAAATTAGGGCAGATGCTCCAGAACTGGTTATGGGAAAGATAACAATTTTCTGTACGATGCTTGGAAACTCCTCAGCTCATATTCACTTCGCACAAACAAAGTGACAAGGACAAGGTGGCTTACCTGATATGAGCTGAATCACTGAACCACCTAGATATAAGCTCCCCAAGAATGACAACAACTCAGAACATTTTGAAAGTGCTTGCTGAAAACCCACTAATTTATCCTGCTACAGGAGCTCAGGTCAGGATCAAAGCCTTCTCCTAAAAGTACCACATCTCCTCTGGAAGAAGGAATCACTCTGCTGTGCTGTTAGAGAAAGAAACTATGCCCAAAACCATTACTGACTTGCAAAGTTACTCCTACCACTACCTAACAGCAAGATTCAAAGTAATTCAATCCTAATATGAAGTCTCTGCCAATAGTTGCTGGATCACAACTGCTCATAATCTGTTCAATGCACTCACATCTTTTCAAAATGCAAAAGGTGTGCTAAGTCATTGAAACCAACCAAGCATATACTGCCAAAACAAGAAAAAAACCAGCAACCATGTGAGCTAGTATCAAACAGTGTAACATGCTCCATGATTCTGTAGTTACTTAAGGTCATTAAAATCTTCCTTTTGAGAAGAGATGGGCTTTGCCATTCTCTTGTTTACATGAACAAAATCCATACTTACCCCCTCACCAAGAATGGAAGAGAAGGGGCTGAAGGAGTCAATCTATCCTATCTCAGATCTGAAGTCCAGAAAAACTAGCTCTTGCTTCAGCCAAATTGCTGGCAAAACTGTTATCAAAATGGGTCTTTGATTTAGAGGCAAACTCCATTAGAAATGCCAATTTAAAATCTGGCAGAAATGCAACAAACAATTTGGTTTTTTCCATTGTTGCTATGGGGAAACCACATGAATATATACATCACTGAAGTGTCCGGGTGCAAACAGCAATATGCCTGATTTTGCACTGTGGCAAGAAGCCACATCACTGAAAACCACACACACAGGTTTTGCTACTACTTACACACTGAGTCAGTATGAGTCTTAACTATGGATCATGAAGTGGGGCACTCATTCTTCCTAATCACTTAGAGCCCCTCCATGTTCCTTTCCATTTCCCTTCTTTCAAAGAGCAATAGCACTGCATGGAGAGGATGCCTGCTTTGACTCTTTCAGTCTTCTGAAGATGCCCCCTTCTCTCCTTCCTCCAGACTCTTAAATATTTGTTCAGTTGTCCTATTCCACTCCTGTCTCCAAGCCTTACAGGAATTTAGGACAGCAGAAAGTAATTGATGTACCTGGAATCTGGCCAAAGATAAGCACTCAGCCTTCTTCAAATCCAGAAGTCCCTGATTCTATGTCATCACCAAAAGACATGCTTACATAATTAACTCAGACCTCACACTGCTCCAGATTCCAGTCTCACAACTAGATGGGATGCAGCTGGCAATAGCTGGTGCATCTGAGGGCTTAGTCTAGTCTAGCTGCTTCTGCTGTGTAAATCTGTGTCAAACTTTCATGGCAGACATTCCCCTGCTTGTGTTACCTATTGGTAGTCTTCAGGTCTGGTGTGCCTGGAGAGGATCAAGTACTGCATCTTTACTGTTGTAAGCTGTGGAGGAAGAGGGAATCTGAAGCAAA
>WEIT01025466.1:50537-77407 GCA_013389985.1 Dryoscopus gambensis | reverse complement strand
TAAGACCCTGAAGAGGTCATATACTACTTCATACAGATTGCAGTATTTTTTTTCCCCCCCCAATAATACAAATAAAACACACAGTTCCTCAATCTCAACTATGACACTGGGTCAATCCATCTGAGATGGAGCAATACTGAAATGATACAGCAATTATTCTAATCATGGAACATACTGGAAAAGCTGAAGTATCTGGTGAAGGGGGGATAAAGGGAAATAGACTGGGATAGAGGCACTGGGTAACAAAGATATGTGTATATGCTCAGTGTACTATTCAAAACATTAAGAACATCCTCAGGGGAGAGGGGCCAGTCAAAACTGGAGCTCTATTCAAAAAGCAGAGCTACGTCTTGAAGAAATTCCAGATATTCAGGCACCACCCTACCTTCCTGGAGAAGGCTCAGAAGGGAGGGTCAGCCTAATCACACTGCCCTGCTTCCAGCACAAGCTACTGCCTGCCACTGCCAATGGAAATCAGATGAAGCTCAGTCACATCCTGTCTCCTCAGAGATGTAATCCTCTCAGCTTCAAAATGGCTGCGGCCAGATTTACTGATTTTTCAGCTGTTATTAAAGCTTCCCACCCAAAGCTAGCTTGTGCACAAAAGGGCCTCAGCCACCAGGAACTCTCCTCAAATACTGCTCCATGTGCCAAGAGCTTCAGCGGTAGCAGAAGAGGCTGCTGCAGACAGCAGCCTCACGTGAAGAGCTCAAAAGCAGAATATATTAAACAGAGGCCTGGACACTGTGTCAGGGCACAAGTGCTGCCCTGGGGATGAGATTATCTCTTGAACTACATAAAAAGTTCTAAAAAAGTCTAAAGGCCTGGTCTGGAGAACAGAGCCTTCTTAGATACAGCATTTCACATGTGCTGGTCTTGCTCAGTCATTATTTTCCATATTCATAGAAGTAACATATTTTTTAAATTTAGTTTAAGATCTGGATTAAACTACCATGGCAAAAATCCAAGAGTAATTGCTGTGACAGGCCTGTTTACCACAGCCCCACACAGAGCTGGAATTTGGTCTGCGGCAAACAGGCACATGACTGGTGAGTCTCTCTCCATACTCTCCAGATATCTCACCAACCTAACAACTCTACTTTGCTCTCTGAATACATGGAGATGGCAGGTTGATTCTTACTTGATGGCATGATACATGTCTTCCAGTATGTCCTGTTCAAAGTCTTTGCCTCCATTCACACCTTTCAGGTTCTTCCGAAACTCCTGAAAAAAGTTACACCAACATTAATTCCAAGTATCTCCAACTTTAACTGTTTGGCTAGGACCAGTACTCCACTTGTTTTTCATGCAGCCAGAAGGAGATTTTCCTGCATTCTTCAACATAGAGACTCAAAATTCAAAGGTAAATGCTACTCTTAGTGGGAGTAGTGTGCAGCATCTCCTGTCTATGCTCACAAGGAAAGAGGAGAGACACAACACGTGCTTAGCTGAGGCTGCACATCAGAATGGCAGGCCTGTACCACTGCACTGACACTCACATGACTTCAACTCTCTAGAAGCCCACAGCAGTACAACAATCTTCTCAATGTTACTACGTCTTAGGATACAGTTTGCTCCCACAAACACAAGCCTCTTGATGAATTTGCTAAGTTTTCTGGTAAGCTCCTGTTTCTTCAGGGTGTCTCTTGCCTACAGCTCCTCTCTCAAATTGTACTCAGCTGTGGTGCACACCAGCTTACTGTGTACATGAGTGAAGAAGGCCAAGGAAGAGAGACAATGCTGTTGAGACAAAAAGAGGTACTACACTGTTATCAAAACCAGAGAAGACATATGCCTGCACTGGAAACACTCACCTCCAGAGTCATCGGGACATTCTGCTTGCGGACATTGTGGTTGTGCTGGTCAGTGTTCAGCATAATAACTGCATAGGCCAGGGCAAAGCAGGCATCACTATTAGCAAACGGAGACCCGTTTGATTTCTGAAAGGCAAATAGATGCACAAATTAATCCTACAGGAACAGTGACATCCGTGACCAAGACAGCCATTTTCCTAACGACAGTACTGAATCATCTCTGGGACAAACAAAAATCCCAGGTTCTGGCTCCAGCTTCTAAAAAGAAGCCCAGGAATCTATTTACTACTCCCAGCTCCTACAAAACAACAGCTGCTGCTTGTAGGGCACAGTTATATAGGCAATTTGAGCTGACATGTCCATCATGGCAAGCAGATGGACAAGAAAGAACAGAGTTTTGAGCTTTCTGCCACCAAGTACACACCCTCCAATGCTCTGTGAAGGCTTCTAACAGTCTCTGAATTACAGGTGCCTCTCCTGGTAATCTAAAGGCCTCTAGATAAAGTCGTAGAGCTTCATCCAGCCTTAAACCTTGGAAGCTGAAAGTCCTGCAAAAACAATGAAATGCAATGAGAAGCTGAAATAGGATGGGAAAGGTATAATAAACTTAAGTACAATCTTGTTTGCTCGGACAGTAGAGAGGAGGGTGAGGAGAGAAGAAAAGAAATATACCATAAACAGGCAAAAACCAATAAAACAGAGTCAACAATCCTACAAGTGATTATCTATGTAATTATTTCTCCAATCTTCACAGAGACTGGCCCTGCTGAAAGGCACTCGAATATCATACTTTTATATATTTAAGGTGTTACTGTATGCAAGAGATGCACAGAACTAAGGCATGGCAGTACAGAGAGAACCAAGTGATAGAAATCCAATGCCTCCAGGAACTACCATTCTACTGCTTTTTTTATTACTAAACTCTTAACTTTCACTCCTTCCTGACTAAAGAGATACAGAAGGATACTCACCCAACAAAGCTTTCCAGCAAGTCTATGTTCTTACGGTCACTCACAAATTCCCCAATCATCTTTTTGTCCAGGCGAGGATTTTCCCTTAGCCACCTCGCCACTTCATTGTTGTCGATGGGGGTGGCAAGAAGGTTTTTCTCCTGTAGAAACTGTATCCCTTTCTTTGGCTTTTGGTTGAACTGCTCTGTGCCGGTTATCAGGAGCTGCAGGAGACATTCTGATAATTACAGCTTGAAGTGCGCTTCTTACTTAAGATTGTTCTTGGCATTTGAACCAAAAACAAAACAGAAGAAAGATCAGCCTCAGCATGATCAAGTTTACTGTACTGTATGATCCAGGAAAAAGGCTTATGAAGGACAGAAAACCTGCATTCATCACAAGGTTTCACCATCAAATAGTACTGGACAGAGCAAGCATGAGCTGCCATCTTTGAAAAGCTTTAACATTTAACCAAGCAATAAGCTCTGCTACTCCAATTGCCTCAACTGCTCTCATTTGTAAACGGAGCAGAAAAGCCCCAGGCGTGTGTCAAGATCAGCCCTACCCAGTTACAAAAGCAGCACTGCTCTATTGTCCTCTTCTGGCCCTGTTGGCTCCAGGCTCTCAGAACTACCTCACCATCAGGAGACAGCCAGCAAGAATCCTTGGCACTTATTCAGTAGGTGCAAGGAAGAAATGCTGCAAAAGCTACAACTAAGAACCAGCAAAGATTCTTCCAGTGAGATATGGTCCCAGGAACACCTGGTATTCCAGCCTGAATAGGCTGTAGGCTGGGAAGACCAGGTACATATTTGGTTCTGAAAGGAAGTCACTTAATCTGCCCTCCTAGGAAACTAGACTGTACTACAGTCACAGTGTAATAAAACAACTAAGAAAGGGTTAACTGAATGTTCTTGGTGGTGTTCAGAAAAACCAAAAGCACAAACAATGGAATGAACTTTGCTAAGGAACCAGAATAAATGTCAGTTCCCGGTTAGCTCCTATCACAATCAAACTGCTAGCAATGACCTAGTGAACTAAATTCGTGACCATCATGATTACTAGCTCCCCTGGGTTACTGAGTACCTCAGAAGCCACCAGCCCTCTGGTGTCTGCTTCCCCTGCCTGTGTGAACACCCTCAAAACTGCAATGAAAGACCCTGAAATAGCATGGAGTGCACAAACAGCCAGTGAGGGCATAACAAAAGAATAACCATGCACTGCCCTGGTCTAACAGGCCTGAAGGGACTGTATAACACTAGCAGCATTTCTGCTTAGCTGTAAATCCTGAAATCCCAGTCCAAGGATATTCTATGGACTGGTTGAGTCCACAGACTTCTTAAAACCACTTGAAAGGAGACCAGACTGCTGGCAGTTTGCACTGCATTTACAGTCATGTCAGTCTTGTCCCTCTGAGCTTCTGGTCACTGCCTTTGGAAACATCAAAGAAAACTTTGACACATAATATGTTTTCTGCTTTTATTTAGCTTTTTTTCTTAGTTTCAGCTGTGGTTATGTTTAGTACTTCAGAGGTTAAAGGAAGTAGAACATGCTGGTGCCATGTCAGCATCAACATTACTAAAGCTCAGTGTTTGGTGTGCCCTGTTTACGTGCTTAGGATGAAACCATTAGGAGATTTAAGAGTCAGAAAACAGTTTTCCCTGGGCAAATTCAGAGATTTATGAACATCTTCCTGCCCTCTACTCTTCATTTCTTCTAAACTTGTTTTGCAGTAGAGCAAAGCCAGAGTATTACCAAAGGTTTTCAGTTAGAACAGTGGAAGCACTATGCAAGCTCCCTTCTCAACAATGGACTTTCACAGCGTCCACCAAGGAAAGCTGCTATGAAAGCAAGATTTAAGGCCAAAACTCAGTGGTTCCTTTAGAGACTGTGCTGATGATCCCTTCCCGCTACTGTCCTTGTGGCTGGGGAAGCCAGTTACCATTACCCCACGGCAGCACTGTGTTGCAAGTAAAGAAAAGTTCCCAAGTGCCGCAGCAAACTTCCTAGAGAGAAACCAGTGCTTTAAATTATGCCCAGATCCAGAGACTGCCAGAGTGGACCACAAAGCACAGATTAGTATGGCAGCAGAAAGAGAAGTATTGTATTTTCTTCAATATTTTTGTTTAAGTAAGTTTAAACAAATATGCCCATCAATCCCTTATAAAAATGTAAAATAAAACCATCTATGCTGAGAGAGAAGCCAGAAGCCTTTTAGACACAAATAAAAAACCGTTTCTCTTTTACCACCAGTGAACCCTTCAAAGACATTAATTTATTTTCTACTATATCATCTCCTTACCCATAACTACTACGGCCACTCATGTTTCATCCAGAACGCGTAGTTTTCATATTGAAATTTAGTAATCCCTCACATCTGAAAAAAACTACCTCATGCATGTTGTGCAAAGAGAACAAAATATGTACAAAGAACATATATGAATGGAAAAAAACCCCAAGAACAGTCCCACGTAACCCCTGGGGACTTAAGACATATTCATCCGCTCTTTCTGGAGGTGAACGAGCAGGCCAGTACCAGCTGTTTGACACAAGACAGCAGATAAATACAAAGCCATCAGCATGGAGTACCTTTATCAACACTAGGCCTAGACCAGGCCCACTCAGGGAATGGAAAAGTTGTATAAAGTTTAGACTACAACTTGGATTAATGAGGTTCAAGGAAATAGACTCTGAAAACAAAGAATGGCTTTACCACAATCAGGACAATCTTTCTGGTCATCCTTATGACAAAGCAAACATAGGAATAACCAAATCAAAAGAGCAGACTAGTTAATTTCTACTACAGGCCTCTTGGTACACTGCCTATTTACATCTTTGATAAGAGTAGTGAACCTCCCCTTTTTGATCAAAGTACTTGATTATCTCCATATAATAAAAAATAAATCCAGAGACTCTCCCACCCAGAAATCATATGGACCTCACAAACTGTGCCACAAAATTTCCCCAACACCTCTTGCAACCTTCAGCACAACTAAACCAGAACAGGTAATAATCACTGCTGTCTCTGCAGTGTAGTGGGATTTTCAGTGGCTGTCTCTTTAATTCTGATCAGCAGAGACCAAAACTCAAAATTTCTGAGGTATGACCAGTCATGCAAAGCCCACATAGGATGGCAAGTGAGGAGAACACTCAAAGATCCATATGTAGTGTATTTCAAACCATACCTTCTTTTTGTTCTTAATCTGCATAAGTTCCTGAGGACTTGGAAGGAGAGAAGAAAATCGAGTAGGTTTCCTGGGAATACTCTTCTCACCTAGAATGACAAAGTATCATTACAGTCAAACCTACCTCCAGAGTAGCACTCAGGCACAAGAGTGTCCCATAACAACTTTCAGTCATGGAGTCTTTGCTGCAATATGCTGTCATGCAAATGGCAGTCACACTTCTATTAATTACTACATTCCTCCTACCCACATTTTCTTCAGCATAATTGCATAGTAGCTTCTTGTCCCAGACAATTTCACACAGCCACAAGGCTTATGAAGGACAGAAAACCTGCATTCATCACAAGGTTTCACCATCAAATAGTACTGGACAGAGCAAGCATGAGCTGCCATCTTTGAAAAGCTTTAACATTTAACCAAGCAACTATCCTGACTACCTACATTACTGACTACCCAGAGAGCCCCTAACTTCCTTCAAAACACTAAACACTGCTATGAAGTCACACAATTTTGACCCAAAGTGACCCACCAGACCTAACCCCTCCCAGAAGAAATACAACAGTTAGCAGGCATAAATAGTACACACGTAATAAACATTTATTCACCGTGTATCTCCTTCCAATTTTGAACACAGTAGCTACAGTGGTTCACACTACGGCAGGACCTGTCAGCAAATGTTGGCACCATTCTTAGGGTATAAACACCCAGGGTATTGTGCCAGGGTACTGCAGAGACTATTACCTGCCTCACTTCCTCCTTCCAGTTCCACACAACTCTCCTTCATCTGGTCAGCCATAAGACATCCACTGGTGGGAGGACATGCCCCAGCTGGCTCTGAGACTGCACTGGAAGATTTTCCCTCACTGAATACTGTCTCAATATCTGTGAAAGTTAAAACAAACAAACAAGCAAGCAAACAAACAAACCCCACCAAAAAAACCCAAACCAAACACCCAGACAGAAACAAACCCATAAGCCAAGGAAAAAAGCTACCAACAGAGAAATAATGAATGGATCACTCTAAATTGAACACGTGCTTATTCAAAGGAGTTCCTGCTAGTAACCGTTGCAGTATCCTCAGTATTTTGTCTACATGAATTCCATGGCATACCCTCATTCTGTTGTGACTGCCAGTCTTGGCATAGCCTTTCTACAAAGCTTTATGAGAGAACAATTTTAGTATCTGTCAATTTTACAAATAGCAAGGTTATTAACATCTGTGTGTAGTTATAAAACTTGCAACAGGAAGACTGAAAACATGTATTTAAGGTGTTTACTAAGTCAGCAACCAAAATGAGATCTCCAAGTTAAGCACAAGACTAAGCTGAATATTCAAGTATCAAAGAAAGGGGTCTTACTATTGCTTGTTTCTTTGGTGCTGTTGATGGTTTCTGGGCTGGGTTTGACAACTTCCTTCTCTTGCTGATGTATGTTACTCAGCACTTTGGCCTGGCAATGTGCTTCAGTGCTATCTATCACTGTCAGCAATGCTTCCAGAGACAGCAGATGGACAGTATACAGCTGTCCAGAAACTGGAAAGGCATTCTGGAAAATAACATGTAAATATTAGTCAACTTTCATGTCTCTCTCACCATAACAGGGCAAGTAAGTTTCCCCCCACAGCTTGGGGAAGGCAAAAATATAGAACAGAACACCCTAAGCCTTCTAGCTGGTATTTAATAGTTTGCTCTGACATTATTAAAGCATCGTGACTATTCCTTTTCTCTTTTCTTCCAAATGTTAAATGGCCTTTCTCATCTCTACAGCCTACTCACCCTAGACCTTTTGACCACTCCCATTGTTAAGTTCTGCCCTGAGTCACTGGCTGCCCCCTCCCTGCCCCTGCCACAGTTCAGCACCTTGGAGAGCAGCTTAGTGAGCTCCTCGAAGAGGTTGGCGCAGTAGTAGTCACAGTCATAGTTGATGTACAGCTCAGTCACAAAACTGGGAATCCTCCACAGCTGAACAATGGCTTCCAAAGCCATCTCCTTCATTTCATAGGGCATCTTTGGGTTTTCCACAGTAATTATTTCCATCAGCTTCTTGATATACATCTGGCAGAAACACAGGGCAGCTCAGTTTAAGGAAAGAAAAAAAAAGCAGGACAGTGAATAGCTTTGAGGACTGCGGAAGGAGATTTAAGCTTCATCTTCCCACATAACACTCCATCTTTAATGATGGCTCATTCTGAAGGAGGCTGTAAAATATTTCAAGTAGTTCTAGCATTCAGTGCACCTGGATTTACCATTCTAAAAAACCAGTCTGAAGGCAGGCAGTGTAGTACACCAGTCTCAAAGACATTTGATTTTCCAACAGAAAAAGGCCTACACAACCTACTCATAACACTGAGTCATTTATACTGACATAATTTGACACTTAGACTCTATTTTACTGTCCAGACATACGCATTTAACTGAAGGCAAATAAGCCATTACCACGCACCCAGTGATACTCAAAAAACTCACCTCCAGCTGGAATTTCAGATGCTCTCTCATGCTCTCAAAGAGAAGAAAGCACACCCTGAGGGAGGCTGCATACAGATTGAGCCGTTCAACACTCAGTAGCTGAACAAGAAACAAAAAAACCTTTAAGAATTACAAAGGCAAGTCATTATGTGCTATAAGTAGCAATAGTATGGCACTGCAGGCTTCACCTGCACCTCCCGTAGCAATGATATTTTAAAAAACAACCCCTTGTTCAACCTCCTGGTCCCATTTTTTGCTAGTGAGGATGAATATACTTAGTTCTCATCTGCGTAACAGTTTACCTAACTGGTAAGAGTTTACCTACTACAACTTGGTTCTCTTGCCAAGTCCACAGAGACTCTTCATGGTGAAGGAACTTGGGCGAGGACCTGCCTCTGAGATGACTCCAGTGCAATTAACAGCTTGGTGTCCCCCAAAGGTTCTACCGACTATTAAACTGGTAACTTGCGTCCATAATTACCTCAAAACCAGTTATATTAAAACACAGTGTTATCCCACAGTTCTTTCCAATCACCCTCATCCTTCTTGCCCCTGGTCTGCAGAAAATAGCATGACCACCTCTCTAGCTTTGCAACAGCACTGTTTGGTGCAATTCAGAACTCTCATTGCAGTGCAGCAGAGAGCTTGTTTGCACACCTGCCAAACCTCGTAATACTAAATTTCAATACACTCTTTGATGGAAATTCATATCTGACTTCCCAGTGCCATACACCACGCGAGCATAAGCCGGACTCACTTGAAACAGGTGCCGGCACAACTCCTCCTTCACAAGTCCCAGGAGGGACTGACAGTTTGCAATGGGTGCTGACTCCAGGGCAACAGTCAGCAGCTGCAGCCCCATGTGGATCATCACCTCAGAGTTGTGGCGGTCATGAGGGTTGGTGAGCGAGATGAGAAAGCGGAACAGTTCTCTAATACATGGCAACCCATATGGGACCAGAGCTGCTCCTAAAGAATAAAGAGAGATTAGCACTCTAAACTTTCTTTTTGCAGCTGCCTAGCAAGTGTTAAAAATTTAATTGTTACACACCCACTAAGGAACAGGAGCTCATCACCCTCCTAGCAGGAAGTGAAACAAAACAGTAGAAATGAGACAGAGCAGCATTGCCCACCTCTCACCTTCTTTTTGGGAAGACTGAGTAAAACGTACTCCCCGGGGATTTACATAGTCCATGTCATGAACTGAGGCAGAGTCAGAATGTTCTGCTACAGATGTGCACTCCTCTAGGACCTCAGGGATAGACTCGACAGAGGCTGACTGGACCTTCTCCTCCCTCAGACTTTCACTCTTCATTGATATGTCATTTGAGAATGAACGAAGCAAAAGAAGAGTTAACAAACACTAGACAAGTAAAAAAAAGGCTCATTTGTTCACATTTAATTTGTAACTATTAAAACAACAGAGGTCACTAATGGAAGAGTATCAAAAAAACAAAATTTAAGAGAAAAGAGAGCCTCTACATAAGCTGCAATGCTCTCTACCCTTCCACTTACATCAAGTTCTCCCCTGCTTTATATAACGCTAGGTTGTGAGACTAAGGACTTTACTTAAAAAATACTTCCATAACCTATCAGTTCTTACTGCCTCTGAGGTTAAAATTTTTCTCATTTTTTTTGTTTTAAATGCTACATAACTTCAGCACACTACTTCTGTTCAAGCCTTCCTAGCATTTTTACCATTCAAAATATCTGCAGCTCTGAAAGGTTCCCTGCAGCTCTATGATCCATCCTCCCATCAGCATTATTGTTGTGGGGGGAAGTGATTATGCTGGGAGTTGGAACTTTTCTTTGCAAGTTATATTCATGTACCTGGAGTTCAGGCTGATTTTGATTTTCAGTGACTTTGGCCTCATTTGAAGGTGTTCCTGCATTAAGTCCTAAAGAAGAGACTTGGTCCAAGTCTGTCAGGTCTTCCTTGGATGTTGTCTGTGAGGACAACTCCAACCCACTGTCTGTAACAGGGCTGACCGCTGATGAAACATTTTCTGAGCTCGCAGAGGAGCTAGGAGAAGGAGCATCTATGAAAGCAACTCCACTTGCTGATGAGAAACAGAAGCAAAATGATTAGTATTACTCTGTCACTCAACCACAAATTCATACATTAAATACAACAACAAAGAATTCTTTCGTTACTACTTCACACTATAAATGCTCTCAGATAGCAGCACACTAATGTGAGAGAACACAGATAAGCTAAGACCCCTCTTGCTAGATATTAGCGAATTAAATAGATGAACATAGGAGATACTAGCAGTTCTCCAAATTTAACGAAATAGCTGGAGTTCAACAGACTCAGCTAATTAGATAACTTAGATAGTCAGTTAAAGGGTGCCGAGGATTTACATAAGAAGGAATCTGAAAAGAGTCCAAAAGGTGTACTTTACTCTTTAATACAACGGCACAACTGCTTTAAATACTCGCATCAAGAATTAGTCATTCCTTCAAAGTGAGAATTTTAACTTGATTCTAAGGCAGGACCAATTACTTTAACTCTCCCTAAACAAATGAAATTGCATTACAATTCAAATGAGTCTGAAATACGAGCAGTGAAGAATCTTTACTACTTCTAAATATGAGACGAGACAATGTTCCAAGAATCTAAGTGTTCCTTTTGAGGAAACCCACATATTTGAAGCTCTCACTGTTCCAAGAAAACTTAAAAGAAGTCTAAACTCAAATATTTAAAGAAGATGTAATGCAGGACACAGTAATAAAGGCACAAACCAGAGTTAAGTTATGAATTTATTTACACATGAAATGTGTATGGTTTTGTACAGGATTGTTTTATTGACAACTTGATTTTTGGTAATGTCTTAAATAAGCAGCAGACTATTACTTGATTTGCAAGAAAGGTATGATCAATTTTGCAACCTTTTCTTTTTTACCTGCTAAGCCAGGATTCTGGCTTAAAAAGCGCCATTAATACATTACCTAACACTACACAGTTAATGACACGCTTTGTAAAACAATTCAACTTCCTCTCTGAAATCTTACAGGAGTTATAATGCTCTTTGACAGATTTTAATACCTGTTTGAAAATTTAAATATAATGATAATTTATGCAGAGATAAGTTCTCATCTACATGGATGTTCTGAGTTACATGATTGTATTTATGATTTCCATGGTTTTCACCAAACACGCTGTAGTGTAAAAACATACTTTGGATGGCTCACACTACACTGAATGGTTTCCTGTGAAGGAGTAAGTGTCAGAACTATGGATTTTACACAGCTATTGTTTCTGCTTTCCTGTCTGCTTCCTTTCACTGGTAATGTTTATGTCTGACCATCAAAATGTAGAGTGCACAACAGACAGAGTACCTTGCAGCCAGAGGGATATATTTATCCAGAGCAGAGGTTAAAAAGTTATAACAAGTCTATTCTTACTCAACAATAGGATATGGAAGCCCTCCAGCATCAAACCACGACAACATCCTTAAGCTCACAGCACTATCAGCTCACACCTGTCATACCACTTTTGCAGGCTGAATCAAAGCATGTGAATAAGGATTCATGCACATAACCATTAGCTCCCTGCACACAATACCCTTTCAAGTACTTTTGTTGTTCCCTCTACTTTTCTCTACAACTCTTCATGTCTCCTTCCCATATCAAGGCCTCTATTCTTCCCATAACAGTAGTTAAGTGCAATCCATATTTCCCTGTCCCTTAGTGAGTGTTCCCTTTTATTCAAATTTCATGGTCTGCGAGTGAGCACTTTCAGTCTTTACATCTGTAGTGTGATCTGTTCATTCTCCCATCTTTGACACCTAAGATTTTGCACATCCCTTAGTTCTACCTGTATACTTTCTCCAGTCATATTCTGCTCTTTCCTCTTTATCACCACATCCACACCCTTGGGTACGCTCTGGGGGAACACAGGAAAGAACATGCCACCTAAGTTAGCAATCTCCTGTTAAAGGAAACCTTCTCCCCAGCTCCAATTTCCTTACAGAATCACAGAATCAATTAGGTTGGGAAAAACGTCTGAGATCATGGAGTCCAACCTATGACTGAACACCACCATGTCAGCCAGACCATGGCACTGAGTGCCACATCCAGTCTTTTCTTAAACACCTCCAGGGATGGTGACTCCACCACCTCCCTGGGCAATCCATTTCAATGTTTAATCACCCTTTCTGTGAAGAAATTCTTCCTAATGTCCAAGCTAAGCCTCCTCTGGAGCAGCTTAAGACTATGTCCCCTTGTCCTGCCACTAGTTGCCCTTGGCTCTGCTTTTGTCAGTGTTCCTGTTCTCAGTCTCTTCTATGTATCTTCTGCATCCTCCAACTCCTCTGCATCACATGGCTGTCCATAACCTCAGCCACTTCTCCAGGTGTCCATTCTCTTTTGTACAAACTACCCCCATGAAGCACACACTGAAGGCACAGGAATGCTGTCAAGTTATCTGCAGGACTGTGCCTTTCTCATCAATATGTATTCCATTTCCTGAAAACTCTTCCTCATGGACCTGAAAAGGTATGTTTTATTGCTACAGTCACTGACAACTAACATAAAAAGAATTAATGCAAAACAATATGTTAAGAGAAATGAAATAAAGACAGATTCAAAAAAAGCTCTAGAATGGATGCTGTCTCATCTCTTGAAAAAGATTTCAACTTACCTGTGGTATTAGTAGCATTGCCTGCGGACTGTTCTGTCCCAGGAGAGACCTTAGTTACGTGTCGAGGAGGCCTAGGTGACCTCTTCTGCTTTTTCCATTTTGATGATTCACTCATTCCTCCAGCCCTCATTTTCAACTGAAAACCAATAATCATTCATATTAATATTGCAAAACCACATAGCATAATGGATTACACAAGGCAACCCACAAAGGCTACCTCAAAAACCTCAAAGTCAGGCAACAGCACTTAAATATACCACACAAATTATTCAGCACCTCAAAATCATGCGAACTACCCCTTGACTCCCCACATATTAGCCAACATTCCACATCTGAATCAAGGGACAATTAACTGCAGTTACTCTGCTATCATATATACTCAACAGTTCAATTATCAGAGCACTCCCTATTCCCTACCAATACCTCCCAGCTTCATATTAGGATAAAGAATTCTCTTAGACCTACAGCCACATCTCAAATCTCTCTGCTTTTACCAAAGCTCCAAGACTTCCAAAAGGCATCAATTAAAGTACATAAGTAAGCATTAGTTAGGTTTGACATTAAACTAAAATTTCGCCATCTATATATCAAGCTGGGAATGAAGCGTGAGCATGCTGCAGCTCTGTTGCTGATCTCTTGCCTCAATTCACTCTTCATCTTTGTAGCAATGCCATGCACACTTTCCTCCATTATCATTCTTTATTAACAAGTATTTCTAACACTTCACTTGCTGCTGGTGCATGTTACATTGCAAATGCCACCCTAGTGATTTAGAAACAAACCTTATTCTCCTTTCACCTGCCTTCTGTCATTACTTCTCTTCAGATCTATATCTAACCTAACTCTTGACATCCTTGTTCACCAAGATCCTACTTCTAGTTAGTATACAGATCTTTGATTAGGAAAACAAGAACAAAAGCAGGAGCAGTGGAGGCTGTGTGGCACTTGCTGCACAGCACTGCTATTTCAGGCATGCAGAGATGCTCCAGAATTTCCTAAAAACAGTACAATATTTAGTCACATGGCTAATGGGCCTGGCCAGCATGAAAACTGATTCCTTACAATGTAAGTTCTTCCAAGTGCAGGACCGCATCTACTCTTGTGTTTGGTAGCTGCCGTCAGCTTTCTGATGCTGCCACCTCCTCAGTTTGGGTGCAAATTGAAGCACTGAACAGGTACCTTGCATGTAGTGGAAACTATTCAGCAAGTTTCAGTACCAGGCCCTATACGGTATTCTTCTTTGTAAATTTGTCACAGTTAAGTTTTATTTTGGGCTATAATATTCCTTATTTCTTATATCTCTAGCATCAGATTTAATTTATGTAGAAGACAGCTACATTCTTTAGTCTCTTCCTTTTTCTGCAACTTACCTCCTTCCAGCTACTACTTAAATACCAGTAAACCTTCTAGGTTCCACTAGTGTTTTTCCTTCTCTTTCCATTTTCCAGGTAGAATTCTAACTCCCTGTATGTGGCCTCAGCCTGTACTTCTTCCCATTTAAACAAAGCTTGTGAAAATGTTATGTCCCAGTGCAGTAAACCATTTGTGTAACTTTTCTTTGCACCACAAACTGTATTTGTTTGATGACTAATCCCCAAGTTTTAGCTACACTACAGTTTCCTTGAGGGTGCTAATTAATAGATTCAGAATTACTTTGCTCCTTGTTATTTCTTTCAAATATTGCAGCAAGAATCTTCTGAATCATAGCTTCTGGCAAATACATGATAAGCACACAGCTAAAAATAAAATTTTGTCAATTTCAAAACCTTTTTTGCAATACTTATGGATCACAATCCTTTAATGTCAAAATTATCAGCTCTCTCATCTTTCCTATTTACTCCTTCATAGGGCTATGTAAAATATGTGTTATCTTTGATTCTTGCCAAGTTCTAAAATTTGATCCTTAAATACTACCAATAGCTTTATTTATTAAAGGCTTAAGCTACAGATTAGATTAGATACTTTTACCTACCACCTATTCTAGAGATAGCGGTATTTTTTTTCTCCTTTTTCAGTAACTTATGCAGTAAGATCTGAAGACTTACGGTTCACTGTACCAAACTACTTTCATTAGGAAGGAAACCTGGAAGCATTATGTGTTAAACCCTGTAAAGTCCATTTCACACAATTTCAAAACAGACTTTGCTTCTAGCTACTAACTTCTGTTGTCATTATTTGCCAGGTTAAAAGTTACTTGCAGCAGGATGCAAAACTGAATCAGCAAAATGGAGCTGAGATACCGACATGGGCTAACCATGTACCGCTCCTTTTGCCCTCAGTCACGCTCCTGAGAAACATGTAACTTTTGAAACATTCTATCAGACAATGCAAGCTGACAATTTAATTACTGTTTCTAATCTCCTCTTTCATACAACACCAAATACCACCTCAGTTCAACACTGGCCCATTCAAAAAGGCATTTTTCCTCAGACACGAAATCTACCTTCTGCAATTGTCCTGTGTTTTGTTTTAAACTCCCAAGGTTCCATCTCTTGAGGGTCATAAGATATCGGCCCATATGTAATAATATTGATGAATCTGTGCCATCTTTTAGAGACTGAGTCACAACATATGGATGGGAAACAGTTTAGTCAGGCAAGCAAGGAGCCTTACTTGATTTTTAAAGAATCAAAAACATTTAATCACAGTATAAATCATTTAGACCAGAACATAAGTTTATTTGACCTTTTTAGGTCTTTTTTTTTGTTGTGGTGGTTTTTGGGATTTTGGTTGGGGTGGTTTTTCTGAGGGGTTGGGGGGGGAGTGGGTATTTTTGTTTGTTTGGTTTGGTTTTCATTTTGGTTTGGTTTTTTGTTATTTGGGGGTTTTTTGCATGGAGGGGAGCAGTGGATGGGGTGAGATGAGATTACCCAGTAAGTCTTTCCATCTCATACTATCCAATCTCCACATTCTACACAAACAGGCATCCTTTTATCAGAATTACCTAGTAGGACTACCTAGGACTACTTCCCATATAATTTTGCCTTCCCTCCTTTTTTTTTTCTTTTGCTATCTCCTTTTGCTTCAATGCAGCAACTATTGCATGGCTTTAAAAATTTGCAGAAGCAAACAGAAATGCTTAATAAAAACGTTTCACCAGTATCAAAAGGCTATATGCTGTTTTAATGAACAAACACAGAGTATGGGAATTCTAAAACAATACATGTATCAAAGGACAGCAAAGTAACATCATTCCTTCTGGATTTTTTTTAACTAAAAGGTAACAATCTCATGACTCCTTTTTTTTAATGTTAGCATAAAAAACGTAAGAAACACTTGTACCGTTTGTCCTTGACTAAAGGAAATATTTCTAAAGCTTGTTTTTACCTTCAATTCCAAGGCATTTCCCAGTTTCTCTAGAAAGCCTCACTGTATGTTAACACGCTGATACTTTAAACCTAATATTGCCCTTTTGACTAAATGCAGCAGCTAAATGGCATTTAATAGATCATTAACATATCCTGAATCTTACACATAATCTAAAACTCTCCTTCCCTCTTCCATGCTCAGTGATATTAGAGTTGCATTAGTTTTCTAATTATCTATGTCCTTAAGATTACATTAAGCTTGTACTTTTGACGGTAGAAACCATCTGATATTAGTATTTAAAAAATATTCCTTAGAAATGAGAGAGGGAGCTCAGAGGTACTGTTCGTTCATCTTGGAATTCAGTACAGATTGAATTACATTTATCTGAGTTACTGTTGCATAAAGAAATGTCCACAATATTACAGAAGAAAAAAAATTACAAGACTCCAAATGCTTCCTTTGATAGATGAGGTTTTAAAAATAAAACCCTAGCTAAAGTCTAGGAAGGTGAAGAAAAATGTAATACTACAAGATTATTTTTAAAGGGTCTGTGAGATCTCTTTTTTCTACAAGCCACCTTACCTGTACTCGTTTGTTTTTCCATAAGATACTGTAAGCCTCAAGAGAAAAGGGCAGGGGCCAATGATTAGTAATTAAAGTGATTATACTAAAACATGAGCTCATTCTAGATGCAGCATGGAACTGGTCAGCACACCAAGTAGCAACAAACCCCCAAAAGCATGCAGAGAGAACGCAGTCCATGATCCAAGTCCTGGAGACACCGAGGCAATCCAGTCATCTCACTAACACACCTGCCTGTACTGCAACAACTAATGAAGGTTATTTCATGAAATGCATTTATGCATCTTAGCAACTATGAACAAAATCCACCCCCAAAATCTCTGAAAATTCAGATTTATGTTCCTCCTCACTCCCACTGTAGAATCCAGTGATTAGCTACAACACTTTATACTGCAAAGGGAAACATTTCTTAGTCTTTTCTTCTGCAAGTCTTGAGCCACTGCCCTTCAAACTATCCTCTTTGGATAACTATTTTGTCTGGGACACAGGACAAAAGAACAGCATTTATAAATGTTCTGTTCAGCTGTTTGGACTAAGTAACATTAATGGCAGACAAGAAATAAAGCTACATTAAGTTTATGAACCGACATGGAAAACTGAGAAGGGTCCCATCCAAGTCAGTTTTACAGGGTTACTATGATTGATCCAAACCAAATTATCTGCATGCCTACAGTATTTCTTCAGAAGTATTTTCTAGGGGAATTAGCAGGGACTAACATGTTTTGTAAATCTGACCCCCCACTGATCCCCCCTTAGCATATACTGTGCTGGGACACATACTTAATTTCAGTAGAAACATGAACAAAGATGTTGAAAATATACAGCAGTCTCTTTCAAAAAAACTTTAGAAAGCACTGAACTCTGTGGCGCCATACCAAGCAACAAAGCTCAGAGATTAATCTTAACGAAAAAAAAAATTTAAGGCATGCTGGGTCAAAAGACTTCTCAGGTATATGGAGGAGCTATGTCTATAACTAAGATCAACAGGCAAGACACACAACACTTCAGAGACCAATCTACACCTTTTAATGTTTCTTTTCTTCAGGTTTTCACTGTTTTTCAATCTTACCCATGCCCTCTCATTCCCTGCCTCCAGAGGATACCGTGATGTTGTCTCAGGTGGCACTCACCAAGACACTGAATGCTGCAGTAAAACAAGGGTCTCTCCCTCCCAAGCCTGCCCCAGCTGCAGCCACGACACTGCAAAGCAACCACGGCATGCACTGTCTCCAAAAGCCATGCTGTGTCAGATGAGTAGAGGGAGACTTGCTGCACACAATGTAACTGTCTCTCAGGTGGTGTTTACAAGAGAAGAAAGAGGGGAGTAAGGTAACAAGGGAGAAGGGAGAGAGAGACCTTCAGGTTCTTAAAGATCAATACCCTCTCTAATTGGTTCAGGGCTTTGGGCTGTTCCCCACTACTTAGCTCCAGTTTGTTGAGGAGACCTGAAGAAATCTGTGAAAGATAGGCAAATGCATGGTTTAAACAAAGCAAAATAAACCCGAAGAGAAGAATAACCTGGCAGAGTGCAAGGCAGCAGGGCACACTCCTGGCATGCACAGCAAAAAGACAGTACAGGGTAACTGCACAGATCGGACACAAGACAGAGCACCACTTAACCGAGCTGGGAGCAGCCATCACTTGGCAAGGGCAGCCCTCCTAAATTCAGCCACCTTCACTTTACACCTTCTGTACACAGACCATGACAAAGCCTGATACCTGCCCTACATTAGCCTGATCTCTTTTAGCTCTCCACAGGCCAGCCTACCATCATCACAAATCCTGTGACTTCTCCCACAGCAAGGGAAACAAGCAGTCATTAGTTTACTACACAAGAAGTAAAGCCCTAAGCTTTACTAGGTTTCAGATTCCTACAATCAAGCATTCAGTCTCTCAAAACACTGCTATACTGGCTCTGAAATGTATGTTTACCCTGTGTTGTCCCTTTTCTCAACTCATTAAAAGAAAAACAGAGTGGAAGTTATAAATTGTATATTCAGCATTAAGTTGAAAGGTGGTTATTTCTTCTCTAGTACTTTTACCCATCCTGTTGCTCTCAACAGCAGAATCTGTTACCTTTATTGACATTCTCCATACAGAAGAGAAAGAATATAGAAGTATATATGGAGTTCCTCAAGAGGACCTCCCTCCACCTAAAAAATTACTACATTAATAATCACATAAGGTCACATAATGGTATTTGAAATACTAAATCCAGCTGCTAAAAGCCTCACAGTATTGATCAAGATGGTGGCATTGAACAAATCCAGAAATTCCACCCTCAGAAAACTGTGCATTTAGGGAACATTACATAAAAAAAAAGTCTGCTTTGATTTGGCTACTAATAGAGATGGCATTGATCATGTGAACTAAGGTTTTCACCACAGAATGCTATCCTTTCCAGAAGTCAACAAAGCTTTTTCTACAAAAGCCAATTTCATGATGCTTTCATGCTGTTTCACCAGCCTCAAAAAGTTTCCCTTCTACACAGGAGGAACTGGACAAAAATAGATCCCAAGAGCTCAGTATTAGACCTATAGTGAAAGAAGAATGATGAGAGAGAAGCTGGAGAAAGAGCAGAAGACAGCAAATAACTGGAGAATGACACCATCAGGTCCCAGAACTTGCTGGGGTTTTCTAGCCCACAGCAGCTGATGGCTGTTCCCAGAATCCAGGCTGTCTCACTTAGGCTGCAGTATCATTAACAAGACTTGCCACTGGACTATGTGGACTTAATCCCACAGAATCTATGTCCATTTACGTGGTTAAACATGCTCTTTCAGTGAACTAGGGGCTTGTAGGAACAAAGAAATACAAGTGTGGAAACAAACAAAATAGAGCTGAGCGCAAGCCCAAGACAGGAGCAGAACAGTCAACACAGTGCTGAGTCTTACCTTCTTCATGTTCGTTCCCATGTAGCTTTTAGGCTCTTCTTTAAAGTGAGGCAACCTGAAATACAAAGAGCAAGCCAAAATACATCATCTTACATGGATTAACAAGAAGGGGAAAGAAACAGGCTGGTCTTTCCAGTCATGCTGCAGATACTAGAAAACCCAAATTAGGTTTTCTTTACAAAGAGAGACTCTCCTAATTTCTTTTCCTGCCAAAATCTGCCACGGGAAAAAACCCACACAAGTACAGATAAGAGGTGCTTTGCACACTATTACTACTAATGGCTGCTTTTCTATATTGATCATCCTGCCATGTAAATACCATTTATTTTCCTTCAGTGTATGTTTTCAGCAGTGGACTAATTACTTTTGTTCAAAACAGGTTTCTCTGATGCTGCTAAAAACAGCTGCTGAGCCAGTGTCATCCACACCAGGACTCTTGCAGCGTACATATTATTAGTCACAGCAATTCTTCTCTTTGAATTTGTGGAAACCACAGTAGTTATCCTGTGTTCTGCATCACATAAACACAGTTGTGGAGGACAGCAGATGTACATTTAAGTTGAATCTTTTGAGATAAGCAGTTCCCATCTCAGGATGAGGTAGACTGCTCTCACCTGTGCTACCAAATGACATCATGTACAGCTCTACAACTCCACACACGCTGCTCTCTCTTTTGTTCCTTTACTACAATTCTATCTTTACTTGATGAGGGTATAAAAGCCTTGGAGCACAGCTTTGGCTGTTTCTTTCTCTGGAAAGCAAGATGGCCAAACCACCCCTGCAGTTGCTGCCTTTGCCTTGCATCTCTATCCCAATGTCCACGGGCACAGATGGTGGTGGTGTCTCCAAGCCTTATTGAGAAGGACAGAGGAGAGGATTACACAGTAAGTAATGAAAAAGCACCAAGTAAAATTCACATATGCATTTGGAGAAAAAGTAATGTGGTCTCTCCTCTTTGAAAAGATTGATTCTGACTTTGCCCCACATTCATCCAGTGCACATGATGCAGGGCACACAGAGGAGAAAAAACCTGAGATACCATTGGAACCGTGTGACAATGGGAAAAAAATACGCAACTGTGCTTCATAAACTGTCAGTTTCACCAAAATCCTTTTCTACTAAAAGTATATGTGTACCTGCACATTTCCTTTTTACAATACCCAGAGAAAGGCTATGAGCACTTCACGATCTTGAAGTTAATTAACTTACTTGAGTTTAAAAGAAGTAATCTTAATTACCCGAAGGGTGCTAAAAAGGCAGAACATTTGTCCAAGGCACACGATTTCAAGAGTTTAAAATGCTCTTTGATGTGTGAGGTCAAAGCTCTCAGCTTGAAATCAATGTGTAGCTATTCAACAGCATTTCTATTCTCTCTACTAGAAAGCTATATTTTTTAGAGCACCTTTTTACAGTGAAGTTTGCATTCTCTGTCGTGAGACTGGTTCTCTATCCTAAAGCTCTTCATTACTTGGCTGTCCATCTCTCCTCAAAGGACACCCTAAACCAGGCAACCTTCCCTACCTCTGTCTCCCTGCAGTCTGACAGGGTCAGCCCTAGAGAAAAGTGCCAAATCCTTTATCCCGTTCCACCTCTAAATAATGACCATTTTGGATGATTTTTCTGAGGGCCCTTAAGTGGAAGTGTGGAATCTTTCTGTCCTTAGAGGGCCATCTCGGCAATGCTGAGGCAAACACAAGCAGGTTTACCTTGTGAAGAGCAGCTGCACCATGTCGACCAGAGTGTGCTCTGCAGATTTTCTCAATAACTCTGCGAAGACAAAAACAAATAACACAGGTGTCATTACTCAGTGTGATATTATCAAGAGGCTTCTTCAAGCAGACTCCCCTCCGAGTCTTGTTTACAGAGATTACGGCAAATTTATTAAAACCAGCTCCAACCCCGCGTTACTGCAAGTGGTCACGGCATCACACGGTGGCGCTGCACAGCTGGGGAAAAGAGCAGTCCAAACTTGAACAGCAAACGCCCAACAAATTTTCCATGAAGTTGTAGAAAGACACAATAATATAAAGCTCAGCAGCTTTCCATGGATGCATGCTCTGCAACAGAACTAGTTAATGCTGAGGAAACCTGATCATTTCTTAACGGCAGAAGTATGAACAAACCTACCGCTGAGCCTCATTTCGAAGCATATGCGGAAACAGGACTGCATGATCTCACACACTGATTCATTGGTGAGGTGGGCTCCCACTGGGGTGAGCAGCAATGTCCTCAACACCTGTGAAGAACAGCACCCATATGTACCACACTGCAATGATACTTGCATGCATTCCCAAGAGGAGGTTGGTTTCCTCAAGAAAGACTGCCATGAGCAGAAAACCTAAGGAGGTTTCTCCTGGAGTCATTTTAAACTGAATGCTGTGCTCAAGAATGATCTTGAGCAAGAGAGACAAGAATGATCTCCTGACCCACTTCTAGAAGAGGCCCAATATGCTGCATGCTACCCAATACTTAAATTCAGGAAATAGATACCTGCTCAGAAGTACATAGACCAAAGAGGTATACAGCCCATAGGTTTGTCTCTACAAGGAATTTTTCTCAAAAATAAGTCTGAGCACCCCATATTCTTAATTAACCCCCCCCAACACAGACCATGCACAAGGTACGATTACCAACGCTACCACATTATCAAGTCCGTAATTTTAAAATCATTTAATTTAAGCAATTTTCATTTGGAAAAGCTTTTACCACAGGTATATGAGCCATCTGTTTAAAAATAAAGTCTGTCACTAAGCTCCTACAGAGTCAAAACACTGGTCCCTCCTCTTCATCTCTATGTAACAGGATATGTTCCACAACAGGCAGCAACCATTACGGTAATTACCATTTCTCTCCACTTACCTGTAGGATTTTCATCAAGACAACCTCATCACTTGCATGATCTGTGCCCACAAATCGGGCATGAGTGACAGCATCTGCCATGTTCTCCATCCCCTCCGCTGTGCCCTCATGGCTGGGATCTGAATAACAGAATAAAAATATGTGCCAGGGAACAGCCACCTACAGCCTATCACCTCTGTGGGGAGACACTGACACAGAGATATCGTGTGACCTTCAGCTTCCTCAGTTTATGTGACTTGCAGTGAGTTGACCCAACAAGAGCATAACTCACCTCCCACTAATGGGCTTTATAACTGGGAGCTTTCAGAAAGACTTTATCAAGAGTCTACTTACCTTTGCAAAAAGATATAACCTAACAAAGAAAATAATTACAATTCCATTGTCACTGGTTCTCTACGTTTTCGATGTTAACTTCTAAGACTGTGTCCTGTTCCCTACAATATAGCACAATCAGCTGTTAAATGAATTCAGTGCCTCCTCAGGGAATAAAGAAAAAACAGCTCTTAAACATAGGGAACCTAAAATTTACTCTCATGAGAGGAAAATGCCAAGCAGATTCCACTAAAATTGAGAAGGGAAAATTGTCTCTTGTTCTACATCCCTCCCAAAGAATGAGAGCTGGGAAGGAATGGACCAGTAGCTTTCCCCAGAGAAAACA
The DNA here is from genome assembly GCA_013389985.1 of Dryoscopus gambensis. Lineage (NCBI taxonomy): Eukaryota > Metazoa > Chordata > Aves > Passeriformes > Malaconotidae > Dryoscopus > Dryoscopus gambensis. The sequence continues at coordinate 54,046 of WEIT01025466.1, read as the reverse complement.
GCAGACAAACGACCACAGTTTAGATACCAGAGCTGCAAGCCCCCCACTTCAGTCATTCATCAAGGCTCCTTCTCTCCATTTCAGTCTTTTGCAGCTACAAACAATGGTGCAGTTGAGAGAATGTTTAGGATGAGATTGTTGCTAGTAACTGTATCTCATGCTACATTACAGTGGCTTCAGAAAAGCTGCCTCTGGCTTTGATTTCATTCTCACTTAAACAATATGGCACTGAGCAAGAATCTTGATACCCTTCTACCTAAACAGTCATTAGGAAAGAAAGGAGACCACCTAAACATTGCTTAATACCTCATTAATTGGCAATGGGGCCTCTTGAACTCCAGCAAGAACGATGCTGACAAGAGGAACCAAGCAAGACCTTGTATGCTTTGCAGAGAAGCTTCACAGATTCCCTCTTTGACTCCAGCAATGTTCACACCTAGGAAGGGCTAAGCCCTAGGTATTAAAGAAAGCTGCCTTTACTGTGGTCCAGAGACAGCAGCCTCTATCATACTCTTATCCTGAGTGGCTGCAGGATAAGAAATTTCTCATGGTTGCATAAAACCGAAATGGCATCAGTGTACTTCAGAATCACATAAATCTGCACAGGAACAGCACTTTGCCATTGCCATCTCTTACACATCCCTGTTAAGAACAGAGCTTGTTTACTTTTGACATTGTTCACACACACACATGGACACACAGAAAATCTTGCACAGTTTAGAGCAAGTTCTTCTCCTGGTTTGCCAAGCAAATGGCACTGAGCTATCAAGGAGGCTGTTCTAAAACCAACTTTTAACCTAGTTTAGCAGTACCATACAACAGGATATAGGGAAGCACTAGGTAGCAGGCCTGGCTGTCAAAAGCAGTCCTCTGCATACCTTCAGTAATGGCTCATAATCCAGTTAGAAGCTACTACTCTCTTCTACCAGAGGCAATAAAATCAGTGATAGGTTAGTGTCTCATGCATTCTTATTCATAGAGGTAATAGCTTAAATCACCAATGGTGATGTAGGCTCATTCTGAATTGTCTTAATTAAACTAGGCAAAGACCAGTGGTGTCTTTGCCAGCACCTACATTAACATTACTGTTAACCAACCTCAGTGACCACAGTGGAAAGCAGCCCAGTGGGAATCAAGACAAAGAAGCAACTTGTTGCAGAAAAGGCTCCCACAGGCAGAACACACAGTTTGACTTCACTGTCACCCTTTCCAGTAGATGTGAGTTACTCTAGTCTTAGGGATATATTTAATCGCAGTTATGGATAAACAGTGTGTGTGAAAAGGAAATGCAAGCAAGTTGTGCACATGCTTCTGTAACAGATCTATGAGTACTGCTTTGCTGTTCTAGCCCTTACCTTCAACACCTCTCTCCCAACACACATCACGCCTGACTACTTCAGTTCTGGTTCCCTGGAACAGCACTACAAAATCAGGTCAATTTATAAAGCCTCTTGAGTTCAATTAAAAGCACAGATACTTCTACTTTGCAGAAACAAGATACAGAAAAGAATCTTTGTTCCCTTGTGAGAAAACAGTATGGAAAGATGTATCGATGCCTGCTCAGAATCACTAATAAGAAGAAGTTTGAGTGAGCACAATACCAGTTTGAAAATTGCCATCTACAAAGCAAAGATCTAGAGACCCCATCTAGATACACACATTTCATACAGAGTGCAGTCTTACAACAGGTGGGCAAAAGAACAAAGAGAAACCAGAAAATCCAGGTTCTGAACCAAAGGGAATTGAGGAAAACCAGAAGCCTGCTCGGTAACACATTTAATGGAACTAAAATAAATCACCAAGGAGACAGAAAAGGTAGAGGGGAGAACAAGTATTAAACTTCTTAAACAGCAAGTCCTCTCACTGGAAGCTGAGCAACAGCTACTTCCTTGCAGATACATAGTTTTTAGGAACATCGGCGAAAGCTAACTTGAGAAATGGAGCCAGAAGCTGCTGTGGACAATAAAAAGAGCACATACCTTTTTGGAGGGAAATACAGAAAAACTCAATTCTGAAATTTAGCCACTAGTCTTCCTATAGCTAAGGTCTGAACTCATCCAGTAGGCTGACAGCTCACTAGCTACTGCAAAACTGCTGAGCAAGGAAATAACTAATCTGAGGGATAAAAATCAGTGGGAGTTTAGTATTGCCACACAGTTTTCTAGTACTTTAAAAGTTACTGTGTAATTTATCAACTAAAACTCTTGTAGAAGAAGTACTTAGAGCAGAGGATAACCACCTAAGGCTAACTTTTCCTGCTAAAACACACACATGGTGGATATAAAGTAATTTTATCTAACTGAGCTGTGATTGCACACTACACCATAGAATTTTCAATTCAAACTACTAGAGATCAGAAGTCTTAAAGTCTACTCATGAATTACTCTTTTCTAACTGCTTTTAAAACATACCCCTCAGCAATACTGGCCTAAAAAGGAGACAGATAACCACCTTCTGACATGTGACAGAATAAAAAAACAATGAGACTGCACAAGGATTAGCAATGAAATACTTTGGAAATGGGAAAAGAAAGCCATTTTAAACAAAGATATTTATCAGATGAGTTTGGCCCTTTCACTGCACCCTGGTTCTCGACCCAGAGTGTACAGCAAAAATCAACCACTCACAGAACAGACAAAGCTACTGTCACTTTTTAAAAACTTGCTGGCTTCACCTGTCATTATGCAGCCCCAAAACACAGTATAAATATATGCCACACTGCAATTTCCCTGCCATGGTTATGCCAGCATCCTTCTCTCTTGCTCTGTATAGTTTGAAACAGATTTGTACATTAAGAACAGCTTTAAGCATTTCCTATGTGTAGGCAAACAGTCTTTACACTACCTTTAGTCTCAAATTACAAAAAGAAATTATAATACCAAAAAGCTTTCATTTAATTACACAACCTAGCCAGATGTTCAGTCAGCACCACTAATCCCAGCCTAACTGGTATCTGGAGCAGCACAAAGGACAAGGCTGCTCTGAATGTCACCTGAAGCAACAACGAAGGTCTTAGATTACAGGTTCTGCCCCAGAAAAAAAGCCAGGCAGAGTCTTCCACTGTCTACTACAAAGACATCCAATCACCAACAGTTACAGGGATGCACTCTTACTGGAGTGACCCAATTAATATTCTAAACAACAAATAGCTAGAGAAGGGCTACAAATTCTTAATCCCATTTTTTCCTGTTTCTGCCTCAAATCAAGCGTTCGTTGCACTCTTTTTCCCGGACATGTGATACAGATCATAAAAGCCTAGAAGAGTCCATCCCTCATTGTAATGCTGAACGTCATATATTTTGTATTATTGCTTAATCCCTCAGGAGGACATGTTTTACAGGCTTCTTTTTTAAGATTTCTTTGTTGTCCTAGAAATTTATGTCATTATTGCATCATTCTACTTATATTTTTGCCACTTAATTATATCAAATACTACCCACTAATTGAAGTCTTCATACATTAGATTTTCATCCAACACTTAAACCTTTTTTCCTGTTTTGGCTCATTTC
>WEIT01025466.1:34975-45156 GCA_013389985.1 Dryoscopus gambensis | reverse complement strand
GACGCTTTGGGATTGAAAAAGAAATATAGAGGAGAATAACCAGAACCAGGGAAATCGACCAAGAAAAACAAACAAAAAACCCAAACCAAAACAAAAACCAAACCCAACCAAATAAAACACAAGGAATCAAGATAAGAGGAGCCCTGAGGGGGATTTAGGAGAAAACACATTAAAAAGCAGGTAAAGGCAACCACAACACAGCCAGTACACAGGCACAGAAGAATGTATTAAAAGTAACTTGAATAATTCTGAGACTAGAAATACTAAAGTACAACACTTGGCTCAACTTGCTGAAACCTACTTTTTATTCTTTATGAAAGTTAACAAGTCTAATGGCTAATAGTGTCACAGGATCACTGGCATTTATATCCTTGATAATCAAATATTGCAAGTATCTGTCATATGAGCTTCTTTGAGGCAGGGAGAAAAAAAAGACTGCAATTCCTGAATCCATAGATGAGCTGCTGCTTTTCTATCAACCAACATAATTCAATTATTTTGCTGAGGGAGAAACCCCAAACTCCTTATTCTGAGATAAGTGAAATTCTGTTTTATCACAATTCCTACTGAGAAGCCTTAAGTATCAAAGTAAAAAGTCCATCAGAAAGTATGTTAACATAACTGTGTCAAATTATGGCAAGGAAGCAAAGGAAGAAAAACAATACAGGGGCTTTTGTTTTAAGAGTTAAGAGGACAGAGAAGAACATCAAAGTGCTGTTAACTAAAGGAAAACTGCAATTAAAAGGGACTTTGGGAATCATAACGCCATCTCTTAACATTTCAGCCACCAGTTCAAATGAGGCCAACACCACTAACTTGTGAGGGGTTAAAAGGAACATGATGATTCAACCGTTTTGGCTTAAGAACAACTCCCCCAATTCGTCAGATAATATCCTGGTGTGGCATTACAATTGTGTCACCGCTCAATAGCACATGGAAATGCAGCTGATCATAAGATATTTTCATTGATGCTTATTTCAGTGTGCTTTACAGAACACTTGTCTGGTTACAAGCACTTGGACAGCATTAAATAAAGTAAGACTAGTAGGGATCAAAACTCAAATTCTTCTTTCCCAAAACTGATCCTTTCTACAGACCAGACCATAATCCTGTCAACTTCCCCAGCCTCGCTCAAACCAGTGAGTAACAGGATGAAAAAGCTGCACTTGATTAGTAAGAAAAAGGGGACTTCAGCAGATGTACATCCCTGCACGTGTAGAATGAGACAATGAAGACGTGCTAGCAGAGGATGTATAGGGCACCATTAATACATTTTTTGGGACAACAAATAGATATTTTCTCTAAAAGAGCAGGGAGAGTTTCAGGTTTTTCCTTTCAATTACAATTGTGAATCTTGATGTCGTTAAAGATCAGATTCCCTTGCAGTCTAACTGAAATTCGCAACTTACATGAAGATCACAAAACAGCTTGTCATAATTAGGATTTAACTTAGGCACATATTGTCGATTATACAGCAACTTTGGGCAGTTTCCCTAATATTCAGAGATTCCAGACTTTATGGTAACAAAGCACTTTACATTAAGCTCTCAAACTGACGGTTTATGCTGTAAAACTGTTTAGACTGGGTAGCTGGTGCTGTGGTATTAAAAAAAATAAATGAAAAATACGCTAGACAAGAAGAGAGCATTTTTAGTGCAGGACTTACCCACTAAAGGACTACTGTCTGAAAGATCTAAATGTCAGTGAAACACCAATCACACTTCTCATTGCTTGCACCTGAGGAGTATTCACTTGATAACTACAGCGAGCATTTGCAGGCACTGAGGACTTACAAGGGTCACCAGCTCCCTTTTCAAGGCAGAACTTAATCTTGGTACCGGTCCTTTGCTTCAATGGGGAGTTTGGGAGCACAGCAAAACACTCGCATTTTAGCTATTCTTGCTGTATCCTGTCTTGAAACAGATTACTTTCATGGGCTGAAGAAGGTTCAGCATCTGAAAGTGGCACTAAAGCTACCCGGAAGTTTTTAACCCAGTGACAGTTTTGCAAACAAGCCAGTAAATCAAACATATATCCTCTTCTTTTAACTCAGTCCTGTTGAGCTCAATGAAGTTAGTTCAGAAGCTCTTTCCTCAACAGATTTTTCTTAGCCTTGTACACCAAATGTGGCAGTATCCAGAACAAACCTGCCAGCCCTTTCAGATCAATAGCTACAACTGCAAGGGGCACTCCACGCCAGCTTTTCTACTACAGCTCAGGTTTGATCTAGAGCACAGAACAGTATGACATGAATAGCACTCTCTTCACTTTGGTAAGTACTTTGGTAAGGTGGGACCATAGTCTTTAAGAGGGTATTGTTCTCCCCAAAAAGTTAAAACATCACAAAGAGACACTACAGGAAGTCCTGCCATTACCTAACTGTAAAAGCGACACTGTGCTCTTCTGAAAATATCTAGGAACCTCAAAATGCAGAAAAATCAATTATTACTTTAATAATTTCTTGTGACAAAACAAAGGCTATGTAAGGTACATACTAAATGTTTGGAAGTACATACTTGGTGTTTATAACAACATTCTGAAAAAAAAGTAGCTCTGAATTTTCAACTCTGGTTCTTGTTCTGCCAGATTCAGGTTCAGGCATTACAAGTGAGGTAACTGTAACCAGTGAGAGAACCGAGAACTGCCAATACAGATGCTTCTCCAAGTATATTTTCTAGCAAGAGACATTTCTCAGGATGGTTCTCTGCTTAAGTAACCAGTTTCAACTCTGGGGAAAAAAACAACCAAACAAAAAACTCACCAAACCTGCAAGTATGACTTCAGCCAAGCATATCACAAGAGGAAAAACTGATTAAGTATCCACAAAGAGAACAAAATTTCACAAGGGACTCTTTCAAGCAGCCTTCCTTTGAAATCCACTCAAAGCCAGGGAAAAATTATATTAAAACATGACTTAGTCTTAAATTAAGAGCCTGGCCTGCTTTGGGGACCAGCTGGAAAGCACTTCCCATTCTTTTCGTAGAGGTCCGTTCAACAAAATTTCAGAGAAGCAAGCAGAGACCATCATCAGCACAACACTCAGAAATGCTCAACTCGCCTAAAGCAGTGCATGGAAACTGAGAAGGCAGCAAAGAGTATCTTAAGTAATGTATCAGAAAGCCAACTCTTCAGGCCGGCAATTTTAATGAGGACAGAATTCCTTTGAGACCACAGTGCTTTCCTTCATTCTTCCTATGGATTATTTGCACTTAGACACACATGTCTATAAAGATATTTAAACAACTAATTCATGTTTAAGCACCTAACTCCCATTTCAGCAATCCCATCCAGCCGTTCTGGCACTTCAGCAAACAAACTGCATCAGACCCCTGGCGTTTCCTTTCTCCTGAAGTACAGGAGCAGGTCCCCCTCGGAAGAGTTTTCTTATTGTTAGCACACTGTTGGCACATTCCTGATCTAAAATGCTCACATAAGCTGCTTTCTCTGGCAGTTCAACTCTTCACTCCTGAATGACTCTTATCAGGATCGGCTATGTGTTCCGAATCAGAGTAAATGAACAAGAAAAAATTGTTTATGACAAGTTATTTCAACATCATTTGTCCCGAGGACAGGCAACTGCAACCCAAACCACATGACCTGGACTGCTCTTATGCAGCAGCTGTTGGCCTTTGACGCCCAGCCTTCAGAAAGGCTGCCTCAATTGTATCCCACGCACCTCTGCAGTGCAGACGAGCTCAGACGAGCAGTGCTTTGAGCACACGCTATTACATTCTCTGCTTACAAACTGAGCTGTACAATGAACAGGCATTCTCTTTTCTTAAGGTGAGAAAAAGACAAAGATAACACTGTAATAGAGCAGAAATCCAGCTTTTCAAGATTCTTGCTTTGGGGCTCAATCAGTTTATGCCACAGAAAATGAAGGTATCAGCAAGTGCTTCCTGGGTCATCCTCAAAACCACTCTCTGCAAACACTGACATTCAGGGCTATGTGATATGCAATTTATTCTCAGTTTGCCCAACAAACACCAAAACATTTTGTCTTTTCATGCAAAGGATGAGAAGCCCCTGCAGTCTGGATCAGTAAGTTAGACTGAATAAGTTACAAGGAAAAAATTGTACTTGCCCTTTAAAACTATCTAAAAGTATTGAGTGGTCACACTTTTTGGATTTTCATAAACATTTTAACTGCTGGAATAAGTACTGGCTTAATCTCAGCCAGGTCAAAATGCAGGACTGCAGGGAAAGGAGAAATTCTTTTGAGCTAGTCCTGTGATTATCAGCTGTTTAATTTAGAGGTTAACAAATCTAGCAAACAGGACTATAGTAACTTATTCCTCTAAAAATTTGCAGTGCTTGAATTTGCTTTACATAGAGTCCCTAGATAACAGGCACAGAACAGTGTATGCATACTGGTTCTAGGTGCCCTGGCAAAACTGAAACTACCGCAGCTCTACAGCTGATAAACAGAGGAGGAGCATGTTTTTCACCACGCCAAAAACAAATTCTCCAGACTGACTGGAACATATGCCACTCTGCACCTGAATTGAAAGACATGCCCTGACTTCTAGCTAGCAAGTTTACTCCAACTCTTGACATTTAACCCCAGATCAATAATGGCCAAATAATGTTGGATAACAAGTGTAAAAAAGCTACGCTATAGATGATCCACACTTATTTGTTCCTGAGTGTATGTTGTGCTCTGCACAGCCACGGTACAGTGTTTCAAGTGAAAAGAATCCTCTGCCATCTCTCTCCGACAGGGGGGGTCTTAGTTGTTGTTTTAATCTTGTTTTTCTTGCAAGTTCTAGACCAGCCCTTACAACACAGTGCAATGTGTAGCACACTGTAGAGATTTTCTGATGTGAAAGGAGAACAGATTGCCACCTATAGAGTCTGACTCAGCAGCTAGCGTTACGAGAGAAAGCTCTAGTTCTCCCACCTGAAAATAATAATGGCAATGTCCACTAAACTTCATAAACAAGAGGTCATCAAAAGCCACCAGATATTCTCTCTGGGTTCCCCAAAATATCATTGTCTTATCCTAATCTAAGCTCTTAATAAAGAAAACAGGGTTCTGCCAGCTAGGGAGAAGCTGAGGAGCCAGAAGCTTATATCCTAGTTTCCAGAACACATAAATACTGTGGGGATTGCACAACACAATATACATACCATGAGGATGTGTGGAACAAGCTTTGTGCATCTCTGAAATCAATACTTCACTATAGTAAGTGATGTCAAAAGCTTTGCATACAATAAAAATAAGCACAGGCTGAAAATCAAGGATATTCAAACCAGTGAAGGAGAAGTGTGAATCAACTGCAATCCTTTTCAAAGGATGTCTGTAAAATATACTCTTCAAAGCTAACGCCCTATGAATTAAAGTGGTCATTCCAGGGCCTCAGCGCACCAAATCAAGAGGGAAACATTGCCATTCACAGCCACACATGAATGCAAAGCTGGAATTACAAATGCAGTTTGACAAGGGGAACCCAGAGCTGCCAAGCCTGTTCTGTTTGCCTAATTTCATTACAATGGCACAAATGCTTTCATTTGTCACACTCCAGCTTCATGTGTTTATCTCCCTTTCATTAAACATGACTTTAACAAATTATTGTTCCATAGTACCAAGATCTCAAGCACCCTTCAGAACTGAGATTTTTATTTTGGGGAAGCATGACAGAATGCACACTGAGCATTTGACTCTTCACATCCTTTGGTTAGGGCAGCATAAACTCAACTAAAATACTGCCTTCTATAGAATTAGTTACATCTACAAGTGAAGCAGAAGCAGTGACAATGCCACCAGTGTGAGCCATTAGTTATCAGGAGTTTCATCTGATGCTATCCTTCAAATTCAGCTGTCCTGACTGACCATCAAAAATTCCTGGGCATTTTTTCATAAGCAGGTAGAGTATCTTCAGCCAAAACTATGCTGTAAACTCCAGCTATGTCTCCACTGTTACTTTTAAGTACTTTTCACCCAGCTGTAGTATTCTGTTCTAGAGTGGTATTACAAGAAGCAGAAGATACTCACCTCAATCACAAGGAAAGCAAATGCCATCAACAAAGGTATGGAGCTACACAGGAGGGAAACTTCCATGGTTTCTATTTGGATGTACTTAAAAGCACAGACGACTACTTGCTCCACCTTGAATTTTTAACGCTAGTCATGAAGATTGCTGAGTGTCTGGATATGAGATTATTTCAAAAGTTGAAGTTGTTTCATTCTGTCTTTATTTCTTAGCACTGAGGAGACAGCAGAGATGGGCATAATCGCATCTTTACAAACTTTTTTCAGAGCTATGGTTGACATGTACTGGTCATACATGTAGAGGTTATAATCAAAAGACTGCTTCAAAATAAGAACAGCTCTTGAAGTGAACTGAGGGGTAATTTAACACAGTAAGGTTGAAAGTCATCCGGAGTAGACCTTGCCACAAATCCCAGACTATTTCCTCTCATCCTGTAACCTAAACACCTCTGAAAGGACATGACTAATTCTGATGAAAGGCAAAAAAATCAAGTAACTCTATAGTAAAAGCCTCCCATCTCCAAACTGGTCCCTCATGGTCTTTTGCCAGTGTGAAGAGTAATAAGGCTAATTTCAATGCTAATCCATCCTTGCTTTCATGAAACCCTTCCTCCTACATCACAGTAGAGGAAGCATTAGAGCACCACTTGATTTTGCTAGCACATCTCACAGTAAGATTATTTACACATGATAGACATAAGCAAATTCAGAACTGCTTAAATAGTTTTTTAATCTCCCTTACAGGAAGACTGATTGCTTGATGGGAAAGGAGATGGGACGATACAGCTGATCTAAGCCTCTGATAGGTTTTGGAATATACCACTAGTTTTGGGGCTTTTAAAAACAGAAACAAGGTCTAACCTGTTAACGCCAATTGTAATGGCACTTAATTCTACTGCAGAAAACTGAACTCTCCAATGACTCTACAAAAACTGATTTGAGATTTTACCCCTTTTTGAAGCATTTTTCTCCCATGGGTGGAAGTCACTTAGCCTGAAACTCTGAGCAGCTTTCAGGGGAGGAAAAAATCAGCCTTCCCATACAGCTGCAAGGAAAAAGTTCTTCAGTAAGCTAAACTGCTTACAAGTTTCACAGGTAATTGAAGCTTAACATCCACTCTTAAAAACTCCAACAAAACACAACCATCCCATTAAAAACAGGCAAGTAAAATGCAGGCACACTTCACCTTTTGTCTCTGTTCAGAACCAGATGAAACCATTTCAAAAGAGTCTTGCAGAAAATCACCATGCATATGATAACAGCCAGCTCTTGTGATGAACCTGCACCAGGTCTGAAGTTCAGAACCCACAGGCACTCCTCCAAGCCAATGATATTCAACTCTAAATGAAATTACTAAACCAAAATAAACCAAATAAAAAAGCAGCCATCCCATGACAAATTCATCTGCCCTCGACCAAATGCTGATAGTTATTGATCTTTCTGCAGCTGTGAATTAGAGCCAGGTTTCCCAAGGTTCCCTCCTAATACGAGGAAGAGAGCGTGGCCACTCTAACAAGACAGACTAGGCTAAATGAAACCTGTGGGGAATTGCACACTGCCAAGTCCAGAGGATGGACTCAGCCGTTCATCTTACTGACAGCACAAGTTTGATGCATGTCAAGTTTAAGCACTCTTTTTCCTCTCTAAAAGAAATTGGCACATGCTGAAGAAAGAGCAATTAGATTGTGACACTCTACAGAACCCTTTCAGTCACTGGACTTGCTTCACTATGATATTTTACACATCTTGCACAGTACCAGGCCCAAGCTAAGTAGGCAATTTAAAAGCCCAGGAGAAATTAAAACTCCTTCCCTGGTATTTTAAAGCACAGTAATTCTCCACAGCTTTGTGTGCCTACCATGCTATGAATAGAGCTCTCATTGCAAATTCACCAAGTTGTGAAAAGGAAAGCTTCACTATTTCTAGGAGGCTGGAGAAAAAGATTACAGTTTTATCATCAATTAGCTGTCTGGATGTTACTCCATTCTTTTTACCCTTTCCTCAAGGGAAGCCCATGAGTGCCAAGGGGAAAAATTAAAAGGAAATTGAAGAACAACAAATTCCAAACAAGCAAAGACATTTCTTGTGTTGTCAGAGAATCAAAAATGCATCAGTGAGACAGACGAAATCCAAAGAATGAAATGAAGAAAAGCCTGATGACCCAAGAGGAAAGACTCTTTTAATGACAAAAATCTCTCAAAGGTTCAATGTACCTTGCTGTTATGATTTACACAAATTCTTCTATTCAACCTGAACTAATCTAGGAGACATTGTGCTTCGCCATATTATCAGAAAGTAAACTTCCCAGGTGCTAATGGCAAAATATGACGGCCCAGAGCTCAAGAACCCACACACCAGGTTACCACAGATCAAAACGGGAGACTTGAGAGGAGGATGCAAAACATCATGGGGATATTAGTTTCAAACCCAAAGAAGTGGAACAGAAGCAAAAGGAAGAAGAGCCCAGACTGCTGGCAGCCAACCAACCATTATCTTAAGACATTCCAATAGTAAAAACATTAAGCAACTTTCTTTTTCCTTCACAGCAATAACTGAAGCAATCAGTAATCCATGCACACACACCCCCCAAAAATTTAATGCTGCCTGCATTAAAAGGCAGCTCGATTCCTAGAATGATGACAAGTGAGCACTATGTTCTTGCAAATGGACTAGGGAAAGAAATTAATTTCTGCATACTGCAATGTGCTAGAGCAATCCACTGATACAAGGTCCTGATGATACGTGAAAAGAAGCAGAATTCTGAGTTTTAACACTTTCGGGGGGGTTTTTTTGTTACAGTTTTTGCATCTGAAGAGATCTGTAAATGCTATTCAACTTTCAGTGATCACCAAGTAGGATGTATCTTAAGACATGGAAACAATATTATATCAGTCCCTAACTCCATTAAATACATTTTTTTTCCATGCTCTGGAATCATATATCAGCTGTAAAACAATAAAACGTCTGTGAAGAATCAAAATGGCCTAAAATCTACGTGAAGAAATAGAATACTGGTTACAGTCTCTAAGAAAGTGTCAAATAGATCTATCTTAGTCTATTACTAATGGTTTTGATCTTGTGCATGCGCATAACAGAAGAGTGGTTCAGAAGTTCAGCTGAGTGCTCCTGATAAAGGCCATCACTGACTACATGCTGCCCTGCAAGGCTGCTGTAAAAGCGTCAGCACAGCACAGAACTTCAGCTCGCTCACACAAACACGGCTGTTTGTTCAAGCCAGCCCCCAGTTCACACACTTAGGCAGGCTTCTTCAATCCCTCTCGTCTTCCCCCAGGGCACAACACAGCCTGGCTCTCCAACTGGAATACACAACACACACTGAACAGGTCAGCGGACACAACTCCGCTTTAACCTCTCACCCCTAGCATTTCTGCTGCAATGACCTCTGGGATAGAACCATTATACTTCAACAGCACTTATTCCCAAGAATTGGTAAAAAGCCAAACACAGAAGAATTTCCTTTTGATTTTCAAGCCTAGACCTACAGAATTTGCTCTGACAGGATGTAAGCACGTATACAAATAAACTGACCATCAAGTGGTAGCAAGGTCCTTGATCACAGACAGGCAAATCAGTCTACTCAGCCTCTGCCACTCATCTCCCCTTCATGCTCTTGGGCAAGTCACTTCATCTCTGCTTCAACTCCTCATATGAAAAGAGAACATATTTGGCCTTAAGTGCCATGTTATTAGATTACCTAGAAACATTATCCAAAAAAGCAGCTCCAAAAAGCAGTAATGGCAATCCAATAAAAGCTTCCTGCCCTATCCTTCCAAAATCAAAAGTTAACTAAGACTCTTAGTCAAAACAGCTATTTTAAAAGTTGATATTTACGTTAGGGAAATGTGACAAGCACTGTGTGACACAAATTAAAATCAAAATTATCTTTACAGTTTAGCACATAGAAAAACAGCAGCTGATCTTGTGAAATATCAAGGAAATTTACAGGGACAAACTGGAGAAAAACTTCGCAGTGCTTGGCCACTCACTTTTGGGGTGTCAGTGTTAAGAAACTTGATTGAAAAACAAGCTACCCAATTTTCAGAAGAGCTAAGGAATGAGGGGGAAAAATATACATCCTTTTCTAAAGAGCAGCAGTTAAAACTGCTAGTAAATTCTCACGACCTTGTCAGAATGAAACCACTTGACACACAGCAGCATTTTCAGCTTT
>WEIT01025466.1:19739-29984 GCA_013389985.1 Dryoscopus gambensis | reverse complement strand
GTCCTGTTGCACAGAACAACTTGTCTATTAAACACTAGTGTGATCCTAAACAGGATCTCCCAAATCTCTGCCTAGGCAAGCATTTCAACTTGAAATGCAACCTTCTGTCCTTACCAATACTGAGGAAGTCAGTAGGACAAACTGCAAGTCCTCCTTCCACAGAGATAATTCCTCTTCAGTTCAAGCAGCCTTTAAACACAGAACCCTATTTCTTTTCCTGAAAATTTAAGTGAAAAATAAAATATATTAAAAAATAATTTCTGAACTTGTGTCAGCTACAGCTCAGCAAGCTCTGTCCCTCACACTTGTCTCTGCCTCTCCAGCCTGTANATTTTGTGGCTTAAACTAAAAAGATTTAAAGTGCAAAGAGCAAACAATAGGCATAAAGAGCTTAAAGTCCTTGCATACAGATTTTAATCTTTCTTTGCCGGCTCTTACATGGCTAATTCAGCTCACAGAAAGATTTCTAAGAGGACAAGCAGAGAAACCTGTGCTGCTCACAATGCAGTGTCCTGTAGCCTGTCAGTTTTAATAGTCACTGACTAGACTGAACTTAAATCATTTCCTAAACTCTCACAATCTTCTACTTCCAGCATCTAGAAATGGATCAACTTTACCTTTGATCTCTCTTCCCTACCATGTCAGAATGGGTATGTCACCATGGCTGAGGTCAGGAAGTCATCCCTTCAGACCTATATACACAGACACTATTTGCCCAGACCACTGTTTTCTGCTCAGTTGCCTTAAACAATCCTTTCTTAATCAAAACAAGTAAATAGCCCATCAAAAACAATTCCACAGAGACTTCTATCATGCATGTAAGGAAAAAAGACCAGCTATTTTTCCAAACTGTTGCAACAGAAACCTCTGTTATTTTGAAATAGCAGGCTAATGCTCATTAACTTAGTACTAATTAACTGTCTCTCTATTCTACACCTTGAATGTTTGCAGAGGGAATGTTAACTGGCATTGGGAGGATCAGGCAGACAATGAAGACAATCTGCTGTCTGCTCACAGTATAGCAAGGAAGCTGAGCAATTTCTGCTGCTGAGTGCAGCATATAAATGTATTCATGCTCCCCTCATTCTGTTAATTCTATTAAGCCTCATTTAGGCTGTGGTTACCTCTTGGCACATGCTGTATCTAGCCAGAAAAATCATTTCTACTAATTCAAAAAAGGTAAACTCCACTGAACCGTATGATAAGTATCCCTTGCACTCCTGCTTCTTCCTAGCCTGTCCTGCAATTGTGTCCCAATCTGCCAGCATTAACACAGATACACAGCGGTATTTATTTGATGCCTATTCCACCAAGCTGTATTCACACTAAATCCTCCATGTGTATTTAATAAATCACACTAGTTAGGTGGGGAGGATTAGTTCCAAGTCACCTAATGACTATATCATGAGCTGCAGTATTAAAGGGATTAATATTAATCTTAGCCATTTCAATTCACTGCGAGAGGCCAGTCCCTGCTCCAACAGAAGCCGCAGCAGGCAGCACAAGAAATTCTAAACAAGTGCATGAAGATTAATGAGGGCTTCCTCATTCTGCCCGTGAGTCTTCTCTACCAGGATACAGGGCAGCGAATCCCCAGCAAAGACAGGCTCATAAATAAACACACAACACCACAAATACTTTGAGCAGCTGAGCCCAGCATAGAGTTGTTTTCACTCACTATCTGCTTCTCCTGTAACCCACACCTCCAAGCACACTCAGGAATTTGAAAGGCTTGCACAGCAGATGATTTGTTTTCTTTCACTTAAAAGCATACACCTCATTACTCATAATAAATTACTCATTTTAAACGAGCTTGTGGAACTAACAGCTAAAATGAGCTGTGTTCAGAGGATGAGAGCAGCAGGGGAATTTGGAAGGATAACTCGCTGCACCGAGGTTAAAAAGGATGCCAGACTCCAACAGATTTGACTGCTTTATTCTTGGCAAGAATAGTCATTACAAGCAGAAAGAGTTCTTAAAAACGGTGAGAAAGCCATTTATAAAGAATTCACGTAAAAATGAAGCATAAAAATGGATTGATACAAACTGATTTTCTGACAAAGTGCTGCACTCCATTGCCCCAGCAAAGACCCCACGTAAGAGTTTTGGCTTCAACGTCACTGATATTAAAGAATATAAACCCCAATCACTGGCATAAAATTCCAGAAGTCCAGTTTTGGTCTACTACAGATTTAGATGCAGTTACGTGTTGAAAAGGGAGTAGCCTTTTACAGCTCACAGTTAATTTAGAGTGCCATAGAACAAGTAAGAGTCAGTCAAACAGCTGCATTCTGGAGACTAGTTGGTAAAAATGTCAGATGAAAAAGGAGGAGCTGAGTCAGCAATATTTTCTGCCATCACTGAAAAACTCTAGACCCTTAAAAAAAGAGACAGATCAGTTTAAACTGGAGCACAGGCTTGTCACAAGCTATTAACAGCTCAGCGGGTCCTCTAGGCACAACAGCAGCCTCAAACTCTCTGCAGATACAGCACAGAGCTGAACACAGTACAACCACTCGGAAGCAACTGATGGAAATACATCGAAACACTACATTAAACATGACAGAGAAAAAGCCTTGGATTTGTGTTACACTAAAATGTAAGTGATGTGAGGGACTGGTGCCAGTTTATCCAAGTTTATCAACTAAACACAAGCAAACAGACAAAGTGGAGTTGCATCACATGCAGCTGAGCAGAAGGGAAGGGATCCATTAAGTGCACTGTCCAACCCTTCCAGAGGCAGAATAGACCAGAGATGGCGTTGACATTTTCTGTATTTGTAAACAATCTGCTGTTTTTTCACATGAGAAATATCTGGCAGCAAGGAAGGGCTTACACCTCTTGCACCTGTTTGTCTTGTTTGGTTTGGCGAGTTGTTTGGTTTTGAGGAAAGGATAAAGAAGGAAAATTCAAGATTTAAGGAAGTGCAATGTGCACAGGTTTTATACTCCATTAGCCCTCAGCAATCAAAGAGCTGAAGTCTCAAAGCATCTTTTACAAGGTGCTACAGGCCATGCAGCTAAAGCCATTTCAGATGATCACGGAAGGGTTTTGTGTGGTGGCCAGCTATTTTGGAATGGATGAAACATATTCCAAATGCACATATCACATATAGGCAGACCACTGAATGTATTTTTTCAGACAAGTAATGAGACAGACAATACAGCCACATATATATTTAAATGTTTTTAACTCTAGAATGGCTGATTTAAAAATTGACATATATTGAGTTTCATACTTAAAACTCCCCAAAACTGAACTCTGTATCTTGTGATTTATTAAAAGCAGAAAAAAAGAAAAGTCTGAAGATTTTAAGCCATCCACAAACACCATTACGGTTAGACCAACAAAAAAGTAATATCTGCCAAACTTCTAACACTGCAAGAGGCTAGAGCACTTGACATGTTTTCATGTATGCACACCCTTAACACTGAATGTGCAACCTCAAGTATCAGCCAAAAGAAACAAAGTAGTAAACCTTATAGTCCTGTGACCAAGTAGAAGGCATTAGTCATCTTTTCACATTTACTCTAGTCCAATCAAAAATACATACTCAAAACCTGTAGTAGCTCACTTACAAGTTCTATTTCTGATTCTCTTAAAGAAGGCATTCTTCATCAAATTTACTCTTAGCAGCCGGGTTTCAGTGGAAGACAGCCATCCAGCCTGCAGCTTGCTGTTTGACCTGTGACAGCTCTAACCAGTAACTTAGCTGACACAATGTTGTGAGAAAAAGACTAGTTTTCTTCTATCTCGCACGTTTCATTTCCACAAGCGTTTGGTCGTCATAAATCAAAAATAACTAAATATTATTAAGCATGAAACACCTTTTAAGTTGATTTGCTTTCTGGGTTTCTAGGGTTTGGGGGGAGGGGTACTTTTTAAATGCAGAAATGCAGACATGGAAAATAGAGCCTTCTATAACTCAAGCTTTACTTACTGCTGTTGAGAACACGATTTGTAACTTTCACCGTATCCTACAAAACCAATAAAAGTAAACTCTGCTTACAGCTTCAGAAAGAGGATAGATGGAAGGATATTTTTAATGCTTTGATAGGGACAAAGACAGTCCCAGTACCAGACATTCTTGTAGCGCTAACAGGCTGCAAAACCCTCATACGAAAGATGCTATTCAGACCTGTGGACACTGTATAAATATAGGCGTATGTGAGAACTATTTCTGTGCACGATAGCAAATTTTTCCTCCCCATGAAGTCCTCTATAGATGAAGCCATTCTGCCTGCTGCTGTGTCCACAGTCCATTCTGCACACAAGGTCAGGCCCATCCAGTGGAGCTGCATCAGTCTCCTGGAATGCTGAAGTCCACATATTTGCCATTCAACATGAAAACTGCTTTTCAAGTTCAATCAGCTATAAATGTTGCTTTGTTTTAATTTTCCACTGAACTTCCTGGAACCCATTATCAGACTGTCAGGGATGTATATTTAGCAATGGCAACACGGCCTCTTTGCCGCTGCCCCACTGCTCATGTCACCTCCAATAAACAGAAAAACAATCCACCAGCAAATGATATTTTTTGCAGACTATTTACTGCCAGCATGAGGTAGTGGGTGAAACTGGAAGTGCATGGGGAAGCCTTTATCCATTTAATAATAAAAAAAAAGTTTTAAAAAATCATCAAGGGATCCCTAAGGAGAGAGACAAAAGGGAACATTAATTTACCACTCACACATTAAGTCTTGTCTACTGCCCCAAGCTAGTACTCACAAGGCTTAGCCTAAGTGAAAAGTGTTTGCAGAGAAAATCTTACTCAGTGGAAATACTTGCCTCCAACATTTCTAATGGTTTAAATTTCAGAGTGCTTTTAAATAGTCATTTAGAAAATGATTGCATTTGCATACACGATTATTCTTATGCAGCATTGCTCAAGTACTAGAGCTTGAAAAAAATAAAATCATAGAATCGTTTGGGTTGGAAGAGACCTTAAAGATTGTCTAATTCCAACCCCTCTGCCATGGGTAGGAACTCCTTCAACTAGACCAGGTTGCTCAAAGCCCCATCCAACCTGACCTTGAACACTTCCAGGGACCGGGCATCTGCAAGTTCTCTGGGCAACTTGTACCAGCGCCTCATCATCCTCATAGTGAAGAATTTCTTCCTTATATCTAATCTAAACTTGCCCTCTTTCAGTTTGATGCCATTCCCCCTTGTCCTACAGCTACTATATGGCTTTGTCAAAAGTCCCTCTCCAGCTCTCTTGTAGCCCCACCCTAGGTACTGGAAGGCACTGTAAGGTCTTCCCAGTCTTTGCCTTTCCAGGCTGAACAACTCCAACTCTCCCAGCCTGTCTTCATAGGAGAGGTGCTCCAGCCCTCTAAAACATCTTTATGGCCTCCTCTCTAAAGTGCTCAACCAGGTCCATGTGCTGCTTATGCTGGGGACTCCAGAGCTGGACGCAGCACTCCAGGTGGGGTATCACAGAGTAGTGGGGCAGAATCCCCTCCCTGAGCCTGCTGGCCACACTGCTTTTGGTGCAGCCCAGGACAGAGTTGCCTTTCTGGGCTGCAGGTGCACATTCTCCAGGTCATGTCAAGCTTCCCATCAACCAATACCCCAAGTCCTTCTCCTTCTCAGGGCTGCTCTCTATCCACTCTCCTCCCAGCCCATATTTGTGTTTGGATTGCCCCAATCCAGATGCAGGACCTCGCACTTGGTTTTGTTGAACTTCGTGAGGTTCACACCAGCCCAAGTCTTAAGGTCTGTCAAGGTCCCTTTGGATGGCATCCCTTCCCTCCAGTGTGTTGACCACATCATGGAGTTTGGTGTCATTGACAAATTTGCTGAGGGTGCACTTGACCCCACCGTCCACACTGCCAACAAAAATGTGAAACAACACTAGTCTCAATACCAATCCCTGAGGACTTTGTCACTGACAACTGAGCCACCTGTCATCAGTCTCCACTTGGATAGCGAGCTGTTGACCACAACTCTTTGAGTGCAACCATCCAGTCAATTCCTTATCCACTGAGTGGTTCATCCATCAAATCCATGTTTTTCCAGGCAAGAGACAAGGATGTCACGTGGGACAGTGTCAAACACTTTGCGCATATACAGGTAGATGACATCAGTTCCTCTTCCCTTATCCTTAACACTGTAACCCCCTTGTAGAAGGCCACTAAATTTGCCAAGCACGATTTGCCCTTAGTACAGCCATACTGTAACCAATCACATCCTTTTTTTTCCACATGCCTTAGTTTAGTTTCCACGAGGATCTGCGCCATAATCTTGCTGGGCACAGAGGTGGGACAGACTGGCTTGTAGTTCTCTGGGTCTTCCTTTATTAACTTTTAAACTTTATTAACTAACTTAAAAATGGAGGTTCAACACCATCTAAGGAAGACTGTGAAGTCTGGTTGAACTCACTGTTGAAACATTGCCTTATAGAGAAGGTTTCTCACTCTCGTTTTGCAAAATAAATGTAACAACATCAACTTCTCTCTCTCTCAAAGAAAAAAAAAAAAGAAAAAAAAAAGACATCAGCAACCAAGAAAGAAACATAGATACAAAACTTAAATAGCTAATCGACTAGAGTATACCTTTAGGATCTTTTATGATAGATGGCAATTTGTATGAGTAAATAAGAAAAATAACAGCAATTTGAAGAATTTCATACAGGAAAGGAAGTCTGCTTCAAGAAACCAAAGTCACCTAGATAAAGTATCGAAAACCCTCGATACAACTAACATCTGCATGCAACTAACTCTAGAGTGTGAACCATTATCTGAGCCTTCCACTCTTCTATTTATGGCAATCTTTGCATGAGACTTGAAAGCAAATACTGTTTTAAGCCTGTAGAGATGCATAGATCCAAGCTCTGAGATTTTACTTGTCTGTAGATCTAACCATTAGGTTCTGCACTGGAAAAATATATAGGGCATACACAGGCTGGTCATTTCTAACTTCTACTCTGTCTGAACAGCTAAAGATTTAGATAATCAATAACTGAAAGGCACTGAATGAAAAATTCCAATCTTTTTCAACCATTTGGACCACTTTGAATACCACATTAGTCAGAAATGTATCAAAAATCTCTCTAAAATTTGGTACATCAACACACAGGATTACAACTGTTGCATGCTGAAACACACCAGTTTTTAAATAGTCATATTAGAAGACTATTCACCAGTACTATGAGCACAGATAATTCAAATACATGGAGCAAGGAAGTGCCACCTGTCCACTCTAAGCACAGGCAGTCTCTTTTCCTTTCTCTCCTACTCAGCTGCTCCGTGAGACCTCTCCAGGATCCTCACTCAAACCAACGGGCATCCTTCAAAATGCACACATGAAATTAAAACTGTACGACAAATGGTATGAAAAAGGGCAAGAAAGAAAGAGTTGCAACAAAAGAGCACTGTAAGAGAAAAACAGCTTTCCAGCCACCCCAAATCCATCAACTATAAGACAGTGACCATCAAAACCTGTCCCTTTTCAGCCACAAAACCTTTGCAACATAAAAGGCCAGTGAAAGTTTGCAGAGCAATACACTGAATTCCTTCTCCTAAGGACAACTTCAAACAGGAATTGCGGCTGCACAATTACTAAACAACTGACCAAGCAGCCACATACAACAGCTTAAAGCAAAATTTTCCTAACGTTTTAGTACAACTAAACTGAGGACTCTGAGCCCAGTGATTTCATTAACAGATAAAGAATGACTCCTTGCTTACAAGAATCTTTTATGAGCAGGTATTGGACACTGGAGAGGTGGATACAGCACCAATGGCCATCCATCTTCTCTTCAGAGTTGAGCATGGCCAACTGTTTTCCACCTCTGAAAAACTACCTAAGAATGACTGTAATGAATGTGTGGCTGCAAATACTTTCAAGACAGAAAATTAGATGAAACAGCCATTAAACGCTAAATTATCAATAAATGGAAACTCCACAACCCTAAACACAAATACCCATCAGCCTAATTTTAAGCAAATACTTGGCTGCTCTCAGAAGAAGGGTAATATAGTGTAAGCTTCTCGGGGCTTAAATTTATGACTTTACACAGCACCGGGTATGCTCAGGCCTAATTTCTAACTGGGTTCCTTGAATGTTGTAACAAATTAAGTACCGAGAACATCCAACAAAAACATGTACAAAATGGTAAAGGAAGACCCTTATAAATATGCACTCAGTACAGCCAGATTAGTAAATGGAAATTCTACATGAACTCTGAGTAGAATCTCTTTCCACCTTTCAGATAATTTATAGCTTAATGTCAGCTAAACATAGTAACTAATCCCATTTGTCCACTGAAAGTAAATTCTTGGCTGCTCTTCCAATGTCATTGCAGGCATTGCTGTCAATCCCCAAACTGTGGCCTGACCAATCAAAGTGTCAGCACTTACCTGCTGCTCAACACTTCAGACACATGGGCTGTCATATCAGTCAGTGACTGATCAGGCGCAGAAATCAGATAGAGCCTTCTCTTGACAACCAGATACGACTGGAGTCCAAGTTAAACATCAGTCTCTGAAGCCTAACCAATGCATGCTCACGTTAGTAAGAGGCAGCTTTACTGTTTATGACAAAGCTGCCATTATCTCTGCAAATCCTTGGTGAGAACAGGCCATGGAGAACAGCAAGAGCTGCAAAAAACAACCCCCTCCTCCTTTTCTGTGTGTAAGTGATTAAGTTCAAAAAAAGCCAAACAACCAGTCCAAGGAGCAAAAGTTCTCTGTAGACTCACAGAAGAAGTAAAAAAAAAAAAGGAGAAAGAATGACCACCTTGAACCCGAATTCCCACTACAAAGTCTAAACCCAGCAGTGAAGAAAGGAGCCATTCTTGAAATAAGACTGGTCTCTCCCCAAACACAAAAAAAAGTTTAAACCAAGTGCAATATATCAGTGACAAGCGATAGCAGAAACAAAATGGTATTACTAATCTCACAGAGGCTACTGAGTAGCTGAGAAAGAATTTTAGTTTATACCTGTGCTTTTGGAGGTTCAGAAGGTAGGCCTGAAATTTAAATCTACCATGTGTATCTTTTTTCCAGCCACCTCCTTCCCTGACCTTGGCTGCATATGAATCAATGAATGAAAAGTATTTTAGAATTTATATTTAGAATTTTAGATGCTTCCAGCTTTCTGTCTTTGCTAGGCAGGACTCCATACAAGTCATCTGGCATGCTCATCTATCGGGAAGAAGACACAGCCATCGCGCCAAGACGCCGTTCCCTCAGTGAATCCGCAGCCCCAAGACAACAGTGAGCAAATGCTGGTGAGGAGGTGTGACACCGTGCTATTTCTAGCTCACACCAATCACTTCAACGCAAGCAACTCGGCCCCAGTAAAACAGGTTCAGCCATTCTAGTACTAAGTTTATCAGTAATAATGTCAAAGCTCCACAAAACTTTTCTTCCCATCACAAGTGCAAAAAGCCTATGCCAGGATGACCTTAGATTGTTTTTAGCTCATGAGTCAAGTTTGCCCAGTGCTGTCATCTTCTAATACAGAGCATGAGCCGGACAGCAGGAAATTACTGCAAAAGCCACAGCTGTTGCAGAGTCCAGTCTTCATCTTCCAGCCATGAGAACTGCTCCATTTCCTTCTTTGATTAACATGACCAATGACTAAAAATGGATGGTGCCCCAAATCAGCTACTAGTAAAGAAATTTCCACCATTCACATCTCTACTTTGCTCAAAGGCAAAGAAAGTCTGTGAAAGAACTGCTACTTCTCTACCATCTGCTTAGGAGCTCAAGTACTTAGAGACTTGCTTCTCTGGCATTGTGCATTCACAGTGCTACACCAACAAACCATGTTCAAAAGGCTCAGAAAAAAATCAGTACAGTCCAACAGAATATAATACAGAATAACAACTGTTCCTTATAACAGAAATACTTCAGAATAGAAGTGACTGACTGCAAATCCACACTGCCACAAAGACTTGATGCCTTTGAGAATAATTATTAAAGGCTCTCTAGATTATATTAAAAAAAAAAGTTACTAAATTCCTCTGCCCATAACCCTCTTCCAGTTTCTTCCTCCATACAAAGAAAATAACAATCTCAGAAGAAGAGGGGAGTGGAGAAGCACAGGTGTGTCTGAATTGCATTTTAATCTCCTATTTTTAGTTCTCTATTTGGCTAAATGAGATGAAATGTAAATAAAATGAAAATGAAAAGTAAAAACTGCCAGTAAGCAAATCCCTCATTTCAACGTACTTCAACAAGCCACACAGAAAAAACCAGCTTTGCAGTTTGACATCACATTAGATCAAGAAGAAAC
>WEIT01025466.1:1309-15397 GCA_013389985.1 Dryoscopus gambensis | reverse complement strand
CAAACAAACTCACTAACACCCCCCCCCCAAAAAAACCTAAAACCCCAAAACAAACAAAAAACCCTCACAACAAACCCCAAACCCTTAAAATTTAAACCTCCCATGTTACCTGATCGGCTAAAAGAAAATTTACTACTATCCTTTCTACACCTGGTCGTTTATCAATCCATGAATCCTGGAACAACAACCTTTAAACAATAATTTACACCACGTTTTTCCTTACAGATATCTATCATTAATAGAAGGGATTCAATAATGGGAGTCAACATTCAAAATGGAAAATTACAAGATGTCCTTCAAACGCCTTAAATAGATGCATGACACCTCCAAACAGGTGAGAGATGTGACCAGGATGAAGGTGGTAAGTCACATCAGGCAGCCTCTGAAGTTACTTAAACACCAAAGAAACCTTCCCATTGGTCTTTCAAAGGGCAGTGGGTGGAGGCGCCATCCCAAACATTTTCCAAGAAAGGCAACAGGAAAAAGTTACTCAAAAGAGATAAATTATGTATTTCATTGAAAGCGATTGCATCCCACTTTCTAACACATTAACAGATTAATCATTTATGCTTCCAGACAGCTCATTATCCATGTAGAAATCGTCTCTCCCATGGCTTATTTCAAGTTACATCTGGCCTATATTATCAGCATAATCAAGACTCTGCAGGCCAGGTTATCTATACAAAAGGCAATTACTTCTTGTTTTGTTTTCATTTTATTCATGCCTTTTTAGTTAGCTGTTACCTTAATGCCTCCCAAATGGCCTTCTCCACCATTTTTCTGAGGCTCCAGAAAGTTGGGTGGACTGCATTTAAATTGATCATTGAAAAGAAAAATAGGAAAAGCCTCGGAGATACCAAAGTATCTTAATGCAATCACCAAGGAAGACAAGCTTTATGCACTTTACTTCCCTTCCCTCTCATTCTGACTGATTAACCGTGACCTCATGTTTAAAATTGCTACTCGGGTCAAACCCTTCTGAAGGCCTGGCTTGCCTATAAAGCACCAAGGTTAATCTTCAACAGATTCCATTACAGTCCCTTCAGCTATTTTAGCAATGTTGTTTGAACATGCTTCCTCCACAGACCAGGTCTTTTTCCAAGGTGGTGTTAGCTGTCTTGTTATTTTGAGAAAGCAGACTGTGTCCTTTTCTTCAGCCCCCATACACAACCCTTCTCATCCTGGACAGTATGGAACACAATGCAGGCTCTGCCCGCTCCAAGAACGAGGGGTATAAACGCAGCCGTACAGTCACTAAGCACAGTGACAAGCAGGCTTGCTTTTGCTGGTATCCACCTTAAGTCACTCTTGCCTACCACATCTTTTCACTTAGCAGCCAAAAGCCATTTGCACAGGAGAGGTGATGAGTTAACACATTATTTAAGTAGTTGCCAAAATGCTTCTTCATTAGCCAGCCTTTAAGCATCCTCACTTGGCTAGCAGACAGCATAATAAAACACTTTTGACCATCACCTTTCTGCTTCAGAACACCAAGCTCAAGGATGAAATATTATTCTAGTGTTGAGGTCAGTCAGAATCAAGACCTTTTTTCTAAACAGTAGCAACAGGCACAGCCTCAGAGGTCAGTCCCAAGGGCTCCAAAACAACTGTTTGCCACTCTCATCATGACACTGAGAACTTTGCAAGAAGCAACCAGCTAAGTCTGCACCTACTAGCCAACTTAAATTTAACCCAGTACAGAAACTCTTGGCTGGCTGTAGAACATGTCCAGAGAAGTGTCTTTGTGGTAATTTAAAAAAACTCCACATTAATATTAAAGCAAACTGACACTGATCTGTGCTAAAATATTTGACATTTTTCTTTATTTTTCCCCAGCATCACATCCCAGTCTAACTATTTCTGCTGTCTCAGGCATGTTAAATCAGTAAACACGCTAAGTCACAAAAACAGCTCTGAAAACTCTCCTTCCTTCCCCAGGCTTTTGCATCAATACACAAAAGCACATAAGAAAAGCATCCTTGAAGTTATCTACACTGTTATCTAGCTGTGATGGAAAGGAACCGTAAGATACGGATCGTGAATACACTGCATATCTGCCCTGTGTGAGGCTGGATATTGTATTAGCAAAATTTAGCATGACCAACACTAACAAAACCGCTTTATGCATAACTCTACCCAAAACATGCTATGTAAGCTGAACGACTTCCGGACCTGGATGCGTTGACAGATGTGAACAGCATAGGTAAAACTGAGCAGCAGATAGAGTCGTGCTAGAGAATCCTGCTGTGATGAAATAAGCACTAAAGATTCTACCCAGTCTAGACTTTGCAGCTGTCTGCTCCACCTTCCTCCAAAATCATCAACCGCTACAACAGACTTAAACAAAGCAAACATATGGCCACTCCCCAGCCATCTCAGTACGAAATCCGACAGATGATAAAAAGGTACAACTCCTGACCATTGTCCCAGTCTTGAGAGATTTTTTTAGATGGGTAATTACACAACAAGAACTCCACCCTGCCAGCATAGCAATTTGCTTATCGGAATGATTTACAATATTGTATAAAACACCACAGTATGACCTGCCAGATCTCATCTGTCAACTGCTTTAGCCTACAGAAGCTATTCTGGGTAAGAAAAGGAACTTCCCACTCCTAAACTTTTTCTCTTCACCCACACTCAAGAAAGGTAAGGATGAGGATTCACAGCTACTGATGACACTCTATGACTAGCTCTCCAAGCAGCAAATCACTGTCAGTCACCCCTGTACAAAGGAGATACAATACCTAGTCTTCATGCACATCCCAAAGATCAACAGCCCATCACATAGCTTTTTCAAAGCTGAGTTGCATGTAAAACCAAAATATAAATAGCTTCAAGAGGATTTAACAATGCGGACTCAGTTACTTCATTGACTGGATCAGAACAGCAAAGGCCCAAAAATTTTGCTGTTTCACCAAAAAGGACTAGTGCTAGATGAGCAGGACCAGACACACAGCTCTTCAGCCTTGAGCTCTATGCCCAGGAGCACCCAGGACAAGATGCAGGACATTGCTCTGCAGCTCAGAGGACACCAGCAACCCTGTGAAGTCTGCCCACTGAGTGACACAAAGATGAAATTTCTACCATGCATTCCCTGTGCAGTGCCAAGGGTTAATATTCAGATGGCAGATTCAGTTTCGAGAAATACATCTCTGAATTGAATTTAGGTTCAGAAGGCTTGTACTGAGCTTTATGTGCTTCTGAATTCTGGGGTAACTCTTGCTCAACTAAACAGTGGTATTTGTATGAATAAAAATGAAGGGATTTAACAAATCTTGTTCCTGCACACAGTTGTCAAAAAAATCTGACCTTTAGAACAGGAAAAAGAGGGGGGATTTAAAGGTTTAAGGAGGAGGCAGTGGCTGCCTGATGTATAACAAACCTTTGAAAAATTACGAACCAGTGAAAATCCCCTACAGGTCCCAACAAAATGTGTTCAATTTGCATTCCTGCAAGTCTTCCATACACACCACTCTTTGCCTGTGTGTACACAGGCAAATAAATCCCTAGGAATAATACAACTGGGACCTGAATCTGATCTCTGATATATTATTGCTCCAGAGTTCCATTCCAACCTTCACAAATGGCTTTTTTTGTTCCAGATAACTAAATCAAAGCAGTCCTGATAAGCTTTCAAAGCAAGGAATGTGAGGAATGGTTTAATGAATGTTACAACTCAACCTATTACAGACTACAGAGCATTACAGAAGACAGGGGAGGAAAAAACGCATATATGACACTCATGTCTGGAAGTCTCATAAATTCAAATCCAGAAGCACCTGCCTTTCTAAGTCCCTTTATATTAAGCCCAACAAAAACTCAGTGCTGACTGTGCAAAAGAACATGAAGAATGGGAATTGAGAAGAACTGTGTCAGACAAATACAGAGGGCTTCCTACGGAAAAGTTACATTAGTTGTAAATTTGACACAGAAAGGGCTTACATGGGAACAGACTGCAAAAAAAAAAAAAGGGGGCATGAACAGAAAGTAACAGCAAAAGAGAAAAAGGGAACAGGAGTAATGGAAGACAAAGCTAAAAAAATTTTGGAAAATCATGCTCTTTTTGCAAAGCAGCCTCTGTGGCATTTACATGGGGCCCAAGTGCTGTTTGTGCCCTAAAATAAACTCAGGCAGTTTCTTCACATATCAAACTTCAGCTGTGCATGCATAAGGTACACATGAAAGGTCTGTATGCTAGTCCCAAGCTCAGCCTTGTTTTCACTGCTTTTTCTATTTCTAAGCATTAAATGATTCCTCTCTTAGAACCAAAAATAAGGTTGCAGCGTAAGTATTTGACAACAGCCAGTTCTAGCTAATAAGGTTCTATGCAGCTAAAGGTTGTGGGCTCAGACCGAAAAACTAAGTTAAGCTAATACTTCAGCTGATTTTCATGAAGTGAAATTTCAGCTCAGAACATACCAGACACTAAGGTATCACTTGAAAAAAATTATCAACTCCCTTCCCACATACTTACCACCTAAAAGGTGTTCTTGAGGATGTCAAGAACAAAGTAACTATGCTCCTACTTAGATTCTCTTTACCTCCATGTTCCTGTTCAGTCTTTTCATCATCTAATGATGTGCATTCTTGTCCCAGAATTAATAGTTACAAGAGTAGAACAGTTTAAAGGCTTCAAATGAAACAACTATCTTCTTCATACAATTAAACAGCTGAGATTATGAGAACGGGTTAGCAATTCAGCATTTACTACCACAAAAAAGGCTTAAATACCATATGCTTTAGTATTACCTAGACAGTAGTAACTGAACTGTAGAATGCAGACTAGTTATAGGGATTAAATGCTTCCTATTTACATGACAACACCTAGCAACACAGCTAAATCACAGTTAAAAGTAATTCTACAGCCATCCTGAATAAATCATCATGCAGACACATACAGAGCAAAGCCACTCTTATCATGGAACAGTAGTCCCAGAAGGAATCCCTGCAGAAAAAGCTCCAGTAGAAGACAAAAAAAGCTCCAGAGTCACTTTCATCAAAACAGCAGGTCCAAAACTTTCTCGTATATACCTCCCAATACTACTCCATATTTCTTGCACATAATGCTTTACAGTTTCAAAGCCCTTTACAAATAATCACCTTGTGCTTTGGTCCTTCTAGATTTCTTTCAAATTTAAGTAACTGCAGTTCTTTTTAATATCACAGTCTGATTCTTTTAATACACTTTTAATGCACCATAGACAATTTCAGCCTCTTGCCTTTGGTTCAGAGAAGAATTCTGCCATTTTAAAACAAGATGTAAATGTTGGGGGAAGGAACAACAGATAATATATTCTGAACATAAGTTATGCTTGACTTAATGTCTGCTGCTAGATACCTGATTAAAAAGTCTTTTGTTGTCATATATATTGACAGCTGATGCAGTAAAACAAACAGCACTGTACTGGTACTCAATGATCACAGAACACAGGTGCCTTTTGATGTAAAATTTCACCTGAAACATGAAGTTTAGCCCCTTCACTTTTATTCCAGGGTGAGACTGGCAAAGGAAGAATAAAATGGATTAAAGAACTAGATTAAAAGGGCATTGAAGAACACCACTGAAGAGAAACAGAGACTTCTACTGCTGGAATCTGGAACACCTGGAATTAGAGGCATGCATGCAGACAATAGTGCAACAATAAGTTAAACACTGATGATTTGTTTTTGCTAAATGAACTACTCCTGCTGCTGAAGTCTACATTGCAAAAGGCCTAGGCAAGCCAGGCGTGCTATGTAACACAACTAGTAAATGGTTACAAGTCTTGAGTTGGCACTATGAATGAGAATGGCAAGGCTTTATCCCCGCCTGTGTCATGACGTACAGTATTTGGATCTGGTGCAATCAGAAGAAATAATGAATTAATCCTGCGGGCTTACAGATATTTTTGAAGAACGCTGTACACTGACAAAATAGTCAACTTAATCAAGCAGGTTTTACTCAAAAAAACACAGAATCCCATCTCTTATCCTACTGTTTGTAACTACAGAAAGTTTTTGGACAACCTCTAGTCTGAATCAGTTGAATCCTCCAGCAAATTATTCATTTTTTCCTAAATGCCAAAGTCAATTCAACGTTGGTTAAGCTCTTCAGATTTCTGAGGATAGAAATTGAAGCTTATTATATGGAAGTTTGTGACACAGTTTTCAGAACAGACTTATTGCTCAGTGAAAATGTTAGCATTCATGTAACACTTTTTACAACTATAGTTATTTACCCCCAATGCCCTTGGACACATATTCCCTGCCTCCACATTTGCGTGGTATGCTGTGCACCTGTTGGCTGCTCACCCCACCCCAGACACAGCCACATCACAGGGCACCAGACTGAGCTCACTACGGTGGGAAGCAGCGTGTAACGTCTCGGGAAAGGCAACAGAATCAGTAACTAACCACACACAGCTACTGCGTACAAAATTGTCAAGAGTTTCTATCTTCAGTAAGTTCTTGAGCAAGCCGATGAACAAAACAGCCCACTGAGCTAGGAAAATGCTGCATTTTTCCAATCTGTAGTCATCTCCAACTTCCCTTGATAAAACTTTAAAACAAATCTGTAATTTACTGTTACATTTGATACTGCCTGCACCTGTTATGATTTTAATTGTCATTGCCCATGATTATGCCTTTCTGTGTAAAATCCAGTCTATACTGATATGCCTGCATAGACTTCTCTAGGCCACCCTCTAACATAGTTCATTCAATTTTCTCCCCAAACAGTAAGACTTGTGTTGAGACTTTAACCATTATCACAATACTTCAAGAAGCTTTATGGCTTTGCCAATCAGCTTTCTCTGGAGGAAAGCCTTGTGATTGGCTTTTTCTATCCCTGCTCATTACCTATGTATCAACTGCCAATAAAGACAGGAATTTTAGAATAAGGGTTTTCAACCCATTTTCAAGGAAGGGGTTGGTGGTTTTTTGTCTGGTTGTCTGGTTGCTTTCTGGAATTATGCGGCTTAGAAACAATTTTGCACCTAAGCAGAAGTCAGATTTCTTCAGTATAATCACGTCCTGAAACTCTGGGATTTACTTTTCACTTTTTATGTCCCTGCCTCTTTTCAAAGAGAGCTTAAACTAGACCAAAGTGTGTGCCACTATCATTTAAACACCATAGAAAATATTTCTATCGGTTCCCTATAGCTGTTCCTACCAATTTCACCATTTCTGATAGCACTTCCACCATAAGAACATACAACAGCAGAACACAGCATGTCAGAGCCTGCTGTTACCTTAGTTATGCTGAAAGAAATAGGCACGTCTCAGAAATATAGGAAATTGTTATTCAGACAACAGACAGACAGCACTTCCTTTCCCAGAACAATCTGTCTCCTGCCCTGACAACCCATTCCTGCTATATTTACCCGACCAAATTTTGCCAGTGATATATTTCCAGATGCACTTGAGCCACATGTCCCTGTCAGTCAGACCAAGCACAGAGGAATCTGAGCTCCTAGAAATCACTAGATGTTAATCCATGCTTCCTCTCTTGCTTGCCTGTAGAGTTAAAGGATACAAAATGTGTAAAGCATTATTCCCAGTTTATTTTGGAAGCAGGGACAAGAGTACTTCATTTGATACAGCTATTTACTTCAACTGCTTTCCTTATGGCTGACAGAGCCACCTGAACAGTTAAAAAAATTTTAAATGTGAAACATGAAGTTAAAAATAATTGGCTTTTCAACCAATTTATACTGGGTATCTAGCAAGAAATTGTAAGACTCTCTTAAAAATTCTCGATGCTTAGCAAGGAGCTTACTGCTCTAATCTGCCATGGGAGAGCCAATTCCTCATCCAGAAAAAAAATGGTGCCATCTTTGCTGGAGAAAAGCAACACACATCAGTTCTAGACTGTGGATAGTTCGATTTAAGAATGCTGACCAGCTAAAATTAGTGGAGTTTTGGAGCAATAAGAACTAGGTCTCATGAATGATCTGAGCTAAACCACTTCACTATATTAACAGTTATATTCTTCCTATATTCTACGACATACTTCTGAGCCCATGCTATCTCTTCCAACCCTAACTACACCGCTAGGTTCTCTTATTTTCATAATTTTATAAAACACTTAACACCCAACTTCTGATAACTATCCTTGCTCTTGCTGAATTTCTCCCAGAGATCCTTTGAGCAAAGGAACAAATAAACTCTCTTCCCACTTCCATATTGCTAAAAGATGATCTTCACAGCTCCTACATCAATATTACTTGCATTCCAAAGTGCATTTTTGAGATTACAACAATGGGAGAAAAACAAACCAACCCACCCCATCCCAAAAAATCCAACCAATGAAAAAAAACCCCACAAAAAACCCTAATAAAAACCTACCCCAAAACTACAAATCCAACCCCATAACAAAACCAAGGGAAAAAGAGATCCACTAAAAAATCCACTTTAAAAATCTCCACAAAACAACAAAGTCACTTCTCAGAATCTCATTAGCAAGAAGAGATTGTCACCACATTGGTGGCCAGTGAGTGGAACCAAGGTATTTCTCAGTTCTAGTTACAATGACGCTTCCAGAGAGGGCAATGGGAGGCTAAACCATTGATGCAAGAGAAAGAAGTGAACAAAGGAGATGAAAGGGTTTAAAACGGTAAATATCCTTCCTTTGGCTCCCTTCACCCCTTTTCTGGAAAGCACAGACAGGCAGTTTCAACTTTTCCACTCTTTATTTAACAGACGGTCCTAACAGGGCACAAAGAAGCTTTTAAAAATAAAAAGCACAAGTTGAAATCAACTGTGCCTACATCAAAACTCATGGCCAGGCCAATTTTATTATTCAAGGTGGAATTAAAACCCCCTGTAGCCTTCTTTTAATAGCAGATTCACATAACAAGACCTCTTCAACTAGCTGAATGCAGGCAGATTCTTCAGAACAAAAGCACTTTTGACCCATTTTTCTCAAACAAACACACACACCTAGGTTTGTACCAAAAAGCAGCACTGTTTAAGCACAAGTACATCCTTCAGAACAGTCCAGATTATTTTCACTATAGCATTAAATCTTTAAAATTTTAAAATGTTTTTTGCTAGAGAGATTGTTCCTGCTTCCTGAAACCCTGTACAGTTTGCATGTTTTCTGGTACCCTTTCCTTTTCAAATCTGCAACACTGGAACACTTTTCAAGCATCTGACTAACATATGATACAATAGGAGTGGAGACCAGCACAAAGAAGAAAAGGAGCACCTTATAGGTAAAATTGAAAGACGTTAAAAAAAAATACTGGCCAGGACAGAGTACGATCAAGTGAAATGTGGGCAAGATATGAACTGCACTGCATGTAAGAGTTTATTAGCAGCCTCATACAGCTGCTCAAATTCAGGCATCTAATACAAGGATGTGAACAGCTGGTACCATCACCTGCTGTTCCTGCAGAGCGAAAGGGAGTGTGTGACCTTCCGCTGCAGCACATGGGCCTCGTGCATGTGAACAAGGACCAGCATGGGCTGCGAAACCCTATAGCACTAAAAACTACAATAAGAAAAAACCCTACAATTTAAAGGCAGCTGAACGAGAACGAAATGCCCTTTCAGATTTCTAATTGATTGTTAATCAAAGTGAAGAGAAACAACATCAACCTGATGTTGTCTGTGACACAATGTTTAAAAAGTCAATAGTTACCAAACAACCATTAAGTTAAGTGTTCCAGGATGCCTATGATGGTCTTCCTCCTCCTCATTATTAATAATACTTTTCTTCAGCAATTTATTTTCTCTGAAATTTCTTCATTTTTTCCAACTCTTGAATTACCATTCAGGTACTGTTAAAGTCCTATTGCTTTCTACAATGTCTGAATATTTTTATTTCTTCGTCTCCTATGTTTCCAACACTCCTGGCAAAGCCTTTTCCCTAAGAAAGCGTTAGTTTTTTTATTTGCAAAACATGGATGTTTCTTCCCTTATTCTTCTCTTTCATTAAGAAACAGAAGCCTTCATGATGAAAGTAGTCAGATTCCTGTATCACACAAAGAAGTTACATTCTTTCAGAAAATGTTGTTGTTTAGAACTTCTCTCTTTGTCAAATCTAAATTAGTACTTCTGTTTCAACTGAAAAAGTCTCTTCGTCTTGACCCTATTTTAACAGACTGGGAAATATCTGAGGAAATATATTTCCTATACTTTTGTGTTCATCATCAACAATGCCACCAAAGTAAATACTCCCAGGACTGTGTTCTCCTCCTCCCTGTACCAGCCTGCTCACATCTGAAGTGCTAACCTCATGCTGAGGCAGGATGTATTTAATAGATGGAAGCACAGAAGTAAAATCTGACAGTGCTTGTTAAGATTTTAAATCTGACTTATAGTATTTGCACTTCAGATAGTCAAAACATTTGGTTTTTTCAGTAAGAGCTGAGTATGTAAAGAAAAACATGGTGTTTCTGAATGAAAAACATGAAAACCTCAGACTGGAGTGAAAACCAGCTAATGATGGCTCCCGGATGCTATCATGACAGTCATCTTCATTATTACAGAACTACTACAGGCCACTATAAATGGTCTAATCCCACCCTGAAGAACATCCAAGTTGTTAAATGCAGTTACTAAATATGCCTACATAAGCAACGATATTTTTACCGCTGCCCTCATTTTATTTCTATAACAAAGCTCCTCCTGTAGGCTATAGCCAGACCTAACAGACCATTCTCTTCCAGTAGGCCATGGTCAAGGTAACAACCACATCTTTATTTATTTCAACAATTTCTCATATTTACAACTTGACCCTTGAATTATGTAGGTAGTTAATCAAGCTGCAAGCGGAATCTAATTCCACAGCCACTTTGCAGACTTTGTCACTGTATCAAGAAAAATTATAATTTCATGAAAAGTAACAGGGCACGAAGACACATCTGAACAAAGAAATTCCTCCCAGAATCAAGCTAAATGTGATTAAAAGAGAAGAGCACTGTTTTGAAGTATCTCATCTCATTTAAGTAGCACAAGCTTTGAGAATTATTTACAGTCATGCAAGCACTCAGACTCCTGCACCAGCTTACATTTTCTGAAAGAGTCTCTAACTTACAACTTCAGTATGCCTAGGAGGAAGTTTCAGCTTACTGCTACAGGGACAGAACTGGAAAACAGAACTTAAGCGCTTGTCTTAGGGTATAGATAGAGACTCAAATAATTAAAGAACCATCATCACTGGAGAATTTAATATATTCAGCTAAAAAGCATTAATGAAGTACAACCCTTGAGTACTGTAATTGTGTCATTGCAATTACAGTGCAAAATACATTAGAATAAGTCGTTTATCAATCTGTTCATTTTAATAGGATAGCTAAAGCCAGTATCACCTCACACTTTAGTTCTATGGCATATTTGTGCAAATTCTCATTAACATATTTTACTTTTTCATTCCTACTCATCTCACACTGGGCTGTTTTTGTCATAATGTCTCACCTACTCCTCAACTGTCACAAAACAATACACCTGCTCTCTCTTTCCCAACATGTTGAATACAACAGTGGTTTGAACTGACAAGTTTTAACTTCACAATTGAACCAGGCAAAAAGCACAGACATATTAACTTCAGAAAGTTCAAGAGATGAGGATTCTATGTCTATCCATGCCCTTCAACTAAAGAAAAAATATCCAACAATTAGGAGTTCAATGCAAGACCAGGTTGTTTTAACACTTCCAATAACATTTCCAAGTCACATGAATAGAGTACATCACACAATACCAGTGCAGATCTATCAATTTTCTACAATGATAACTTGATAAATGTTCCTTCTCAAGATAGGTTTTTTAATCTCCTACAATTTTGTGATGACAGATACTGATTCACTGCCCCTAAAACATTTACATATATTTAATTCAGGATTTAGCCTTCCTCACTCTTAACAAAACCCCAGGTTTCCATTCACTCACAAAGTTCTTCCCCAGAAAGTATCTGTTGATACCAACAAAAACTCATCCATGACGCTTCCATCTCTCACCTCAGAATCCATCATATCACAAAACTTCAGACCCTACCTTTAAACCACTGTATTGTAGACTTTATAGATCACATTTTGTCCTTTTTTTGTAGCTTTGAAAAATGCTGAAAAGCAAGTTAAAATCATGTCATCTAAAAGATGACCAGAGTTTTCCTAGGACCGTATGCATCAGTTTTGTATATTTCCTGGACATATCTGCTGTCTTGTGTCATTTTCTAAAAACAAATTACAAAAGCAAGATAACAGATCACAGAAAATCCTGAGTTGGAAGGGCCCCACAAGGATCATCAAGTCCAAATCCTGAGTGAATGGCCCATATGGGGATTGAACCCACGACCTTGGTGCTATCAGCACCATGCTCTCACCAACTGAACCAATATCATCTTGACTGTCCATCCAACATTTTTTTAACAATTTACAATGAGGAGGTCCATAACACATTGGAAGATTTTTTTTTTTCTGATTGCGAAGAAAACCGCCCAAAACCAAGCACAAGCAAAAATAACCCTTCAGCAATAGTCTGTTCTACAACACTCAGACAGTTAACAAGCTAGATACAGTTACCTTAAAAAGAAAAAGCTTTTACAAGTTTACCTTAAATGGACAAGTCACCGAGTACACATCCCTCACTATTAACATTCCCTAACCAATCAATCTGCTAATTTATTAACAATGTTCTCCATTAGTCCGCTACTTTTACACTTACTTTTTAATCCCTGCCATTCTACCTCTTTTCTTGCTGGCTTTTTTATCCCACACTAATTATTGAGATAAGCAGCACTTTATCACAGATCCCTGCACTATTCCTGAAGAAAAGGACACTTTGCCCAATCACATCTTCTTTCAAATCTCTCCTTAAAACTCACATCTTGGTATAAACCATATTAGGGATCAGCCAACAACAGCCTATTTGAAGGACAAATGGAGGTAATCATTAAGAAAAAGCCTCAAGTGTTTAATAACTTTGTATACTTAATGATTTCTATCTGTTGCTGCCCTCTTAAGCTACAGACGCTTTGAAATGAGGAATATTTCAGAATGCTTCTTGTGTATGCATAAAAACTTCTTGGCAGTCCTATTACATACTATGCAACTATATAAATATGCACCTGCACTTTCTGACACAAGTTATTGCTTCTTTGAAGTAAATCACCTTTGCAACAATATTTTTAACAGGTTAGATGACAACTATTGAGCGAGGGGAGAAGACAGGTAAAAGAAGGAAGGTGACAGAACAGAAGAGCTATATACTTAATAAACTGCTAGTAGAATTAAGCAATTTCACGTACACTCCTCCTTCCACAAAGTTCTTACTATAATGCAAATAGGCTTAAGGTCTGTTAATTGGGCACAATTCCTTTTCACTACTCTTGACCAAAACAAAAACATCACCATCAAAAAACTCACTATAAAACCTCAATGGCTGACTTAAGAGGAACCTTAGCTTCTATGGAGCATTTGGTACTGCCTGTCCACCAAATCAAACTGCAATTTATTGCCCCCTAATGTACATCCATTAAGCCATTTCCTTTATGGCTCCACTTCACACAGAAGCAGTAACTGAAGGAAATAATGGAGTGCCCAGCAAGTGGGAAAGTAATTGCTCAACAAGCGTGGAACAAGAGAGAGTCAGTTGCACACCATGCACATGTGGCAGCTCTTCAGAGCCCAGCCATGCAGTGGTAACAGAAGGCTGGTGTTACAGAACAAGCCCACTGTGGGAACTCTTCCAAGCAACAGCCAGGAGTGCTTGTCCATCTAAATCCTTGGGTCCTTAAGGATTAGGGGTCAGGAAACTATTCCTTACAACAGCACCACCTCCTGCATGTACCTGCCAGTCATTAGCCGTGCAGAGAAGGAAGACTTAAGCTCCAAGCTCTAATGTTAAACTACACTCAAAGAACTGTATTGAAAGGATGCTTAAGTGGTATCCCAAAGGTTGTGGGGCTGAACTGCAAAAGGGACTTTAGGAGACATGCAGAAATACCTGGTGTGAAGACCACCTTACTGGGTTGGTTGGGTTTTTTTGCTCTAGATATTCTGTGATTCACTCCCATTCTTTCAATTTTATTCATTACATTTCTTACTACTCAGAAACACAAAATAGAAGATTAACACAAGAGCTAAAAAGTTATCAAATTAAGGA
>WEIT01025465.1:314-23066 GCA_013389985.1 Dryoscopus gambensis | reverse complement strand
CTCTATTTGTGAACAACAAATCTGACTGAACACCACCCCTTCCTGCTGACTCTTCACTCCCAATGGCAGCAAGCAACTCACCTGTAGATCGTTCTTATAATTGGGAACTCAGCAACTAGGGAAGCTCCACCCCTTCCTGCTGACTCTTCACTCCTAATGGCAAATATCACATATTTTGAAAAAGGACTCCTCAGTTAAAAATACCCCTGGCCTAAGCCATTTTACCAGTCTCAATCAGTGCCTCAGAGGCCTGAAGCTTCACAAAACTTGTCAAATATGCACTGATTTCCACTTATTCCATAAATACCAGCAGATATATCCCAGGCATATAGTACTAGTGTGACACAAACTGTGAAACTAAAAGTGGAGTACCTTGACTTTTTTTCCTTTGTTCTTAGTTTTGTCATACAAAATTGAGTGCAGTAGTAATTAGCAGTAAATATCACATATACAAAAATAGAAGAAAAAAATGCACATGTAAGATCAGAAGCCAAAGACGATTTAACTCATTCTTTTTCAAACTGGAAATGCTGTATAATTTCTTACTTCTGTCCTGTAATGTAATACTTTATGTGCTTTATGATCCAGTAACCATTGATTTAAAAGTGAGTTTTACATTATTAATTGCTACCTACCTATTGGTTTATATCTTTAATTCAAAAATATGCATAAACACTGCAAATAGAAATAATACACTATACACATACATACAATTAGTGTTCATAAAAAAAATAGTTAAACTCCAATGGAAAAAATATATCAGATGAGAGATCCAGCCATTTCAATGAAGGAACGATACTCCATTACAGAAAAATTAGAATCAATGTAAACTGTATCTTTTATCAAGAAGAGATTCTCAGCGTCTTGAAATTTCTTACTTAAGACTTAGGACATCAGAGCTAATGGGAGACTCATGAAACCTTGGCAAATGTCATACCGAGGCATAATATAGAGACTACATGTTTAAAAACCGTAACTTTTGCTGCCATGAAGTTTGGAAAATCTCTATCTGTTTTTCATCTTCCCTGAGCAAGGCCAGGGCTGGTTCAACAGGTTATTATAGAGACACTAATCATAAGGTACTGAAATTCATTTTCCTGTAGGTACAAAAGGAACACCAAATAAATAATTTCAACTGTAGTTAATTTTTAAAAAGGGATTATTAAAAAAAAAAAAAGGAAAAAAAGAAAAAAAAAGAAAGCTTACCAGAAGAAAACATAAATCCCATGCTCATTGGCAGTCAGAAAAAACAGCACTTAGGAGTTTTTTTTTAAAAAATGAATGGAGCACAAAGCAGACAACACCTTTATAGCACTACACAAAACCACATAGTACCCTCTCATTTGTATACTGCCTGCTGTTCTGGTACTTGCCTCTCAAAAATTACATGGGGGAACTAAAGAAGGGCAATTAAAGCTTGGAACTGCTTAAATTGATTTCAAGTTTTCAGCTTGGAAATAGGACAGTTGAAGGGGGATACGGCAGATATAGATAAAAACAGGAGAACCCTGGGAAAGTGCCTAGAAAATCAATGAATGGCTGCTTGGCTTCCCACTACATGAGAACAAGAGGATGCCCAATGAAATTAGCAGGTTTAAAACAAGCAAAAGAAGTGGTTGGCTTTTTTTTTTTTTTACACAACCAAAGAGTGGCATTTACTGTCAGATGCTGCCAGTACCATAAATGCAGTCAAAAAACTATTATACAAAGTCATAGAAGAAAAAAAGACCATGAAAGCCTATTAAATGTAAAGATACAAATTCTGAATCAAGAGTCCCATACAATCAGATTGGTGGAGTGCAGAATGGAACTCTGCATGCCTTCCCTATTCTTGTATTTTATGCCTTAACATCTACCAAGGGACACTAGTGGAGACATTTTCCCTTGATTTGACTAAGTGCAGCTGCTCTATTACTCAGGTCCCTCCTTGTTGTACTCAAAAAAATATGTGTATACTCACCTGACACCCC
This sequence comes from Dryoscopus gambensis, assembly GCA_013389985.1. Lineage (NCBI taxonomy): Eukaryota > Metazoa > Chordata > Aves > Passeriformes > Malaconotidae > Dryoscopus > Dryoscopus gambensis. The sequence continues at coordinate 21,096 of WEIT01025465.1, read as the reverse complement.
CGCACAGTGTCAAGAGATCAGTTTAAGCCTAAGTGAAGTTCTTTGTGCTGGGCCTGAATTAAAGCCTCCATGTAGACAGGCAGTGCAGAAAAAGCACCACTACTTAATCCATCTGGCTGCTGCTCCTGATTGCTTCAGTGCTCCCAGCTGGTTCTGAGTGCAGCTGAACACTGAAGATGGTCTGGGCTAACCTATTTGATTTGGCTGCAAAAGTGGCTTGCCTGCTATGGCACAGTGACAACTACCAAGTTTCCCTTGCCACCTCCGAGCTGTATCATCAGCACCCTGATTCTGCAAGCAAGAGTCAGACAAATTACTGGGTAGGCTTGCTCTGTTGACAGAGACCAGATCAAGAAGTCAGAAAGTCACAAAAACCAGAAAAAAGGGGAAATAAGGATGAAACAGCTTACTTTTTTCCTTAACCTTAGCTCGCCTATGGCAGGAAGAACTAAGACTTTTATTAATAAAGTGTTTGATGATGAAGCGATACTCTAACTTGCTCCCTGAGAGAAGGTAAGCCCTTGTGGAAGAAAAAAAGACAGAGCTTTTGGGTGGCAGTAAAGAAGCAGGAAAATTGTTGCAGCGGCTGAACCAGCAGCTGTGGTGTCCAGGGGGCCAAAGAGCCCAGCTACAGGAGAGGCCCGCTGGTGGGTGAACTCCAAAGTTTAAGATCACCCCTTAACTCGGTGAGAAAAGCTTCTCCCATTAGGCTTTGTGGTTCTTTGTAGATTTGGTCTGTCGGATTGGCCAGCTTCCATACGCCCTCTGTATCCTTTAAAGGGTTGTAATCCAGCCCCCACTCCGCCCCTCCTTCTCCCCTGGTTGTTATTGTATTACCCCGCCCCTCTTCTGTACCCCTTTGTAAGTGTCACGGCGGAAAGCCGCTCTTCTTTGTCCATGGAATCCTTGGTTGTGGTTTGGTAGTAAACCCTTCAAAACTCTATACAGGGGCTGCCTCTTAACTCTTTGCCTCTAGTGCTGCCTGAGCTGGCCAGCTCAGTGTGAGCGTGTGCTGCGGGTTCCCACCGCACGGGTGAGAGAGCTGGCTTGCGAGTGCGCAAAATAGCCCTGCCGGGGGTTCCACGCCACGGAACGCCTCAGGAATAAACCAGCACCTTCTCCATCTAACACCCACACGGCGATAGAAAATCATCATGCTGAAATGATGACAAGACTCAGCTATCCTGACTGTGCCTATACTGATGTGCTCGACACCCAGTGATCCCAGTTACTGGGCACAGTTATAAATGTGTCTCCCATGTTGTGCTCTACTTTGTGCTCCATTGCAGGGACTGACCTACATGCATTTTCCTCTGCCTGGCCTTCCCAGGCCCTCTCCCTTTCTGTGAGAAAAGAGCTGAAATGCAGCATAGAGTGGACGTCTCCACGTGCCATCCTTCTGGACAGAGAAGGGAGAGGAAGGGCTTTGTGCCATGTCTGCACTCCAGGCTGTGGAGTTGCACGTGCTCTTTTAGCCCCTGGGCCAGGCCAGCCTGAGCCATCAGGCTGTAAAGGAAGGGGGTTATTGCTGAGAGCATCCTTTACTCACAAGGCTCCACTGATCTAATCTAAGAAATTAAAAACTCTAGTTTAAAAATGTAAGTGTTATGGAAAGTTAAAAGTAGTGCTGAGGAATTAGTAAATTCTAGTAAAAATGAACAACCAGACAGAAAACAAAAGCTGTGCCAGAGCCAGAAGCTTTTAGGATGAATACTTCCAGCTATGGTGTGACTCACATTCTGAGTCCAGAGCAGAGACACATTCCTTTTCACACTTATTTTTAGAGTGGGATGACACAATACCCAGCTACAAATACACACCTGCCTCTGCTTGTTCAGCACCCTCATTTAGACTGATCTGTCTTTTTTGTTTATACAGCTTTGAATTGCTGAAATATCAGTCAAAATTGTGAGTCAGCCGCAACTCTAGGAAATGAAAGACAAACCTTATTTTCCAGTTATGAGAACAGTAACTGCAAATGTTATGATGAATGTTAAACCTCTACATACTTGCTTTTGTGATCACTCACTACTGATAATAAATTAGGGGGAAGTACTCTGAAGTCTAATTGCGGCCTAGATTTGAGTTACATTTGATATATTAACAGTTCACAAACAAATTCATATGGAAATGTAGTAGATTACAATGGTATAGAGAGTTTTAGGTAGGCAGAAATTACCTTAATTTTCAATAAAATAATGTGAACAAATACAAATATATTCTTATTTGATTAAAACAAGATGGCTGCATTTATTTATGACTAGAAGCCTACTGCATGCAACAAGAAGCATCTGTTCGTAATTTATGTCTGTTTATAATCAGTATCCAGATGAAGACTGGTGACAAGTGGTGTTCCTCAGGGGTCCATACTGGGAAGAAATAGTGTTTAATATCTTCATCAGTGACATCACCAGTGGGACTCTCACCTGTGCACTCTCAGCAAGCTTGCAGATGACACCAAGCTGAGTGGTTTGGTTGATTCACCTGAGTACAGTATGCCATCCAAAGGGACCTGGACAAGCTCCAGAAGTGGGCCCACTGGAAACTCATGAGGTTTAATAAGAACAACAGCAAGGCGTTGCCCCTGGGGTGGGGGAACCCCAGTGTCTACACAGGCTGGGGATGAACAGACTGAGAGCAGCCCTGCTGAGAAGAACTTGGAGGTGCTGGTAGAAGAAAATCTGCATGTGACTTGACCACGTGCTTTCACAGCCTAGAAAACCAATTGTGTCCTGGGCTGCATCCAAAGTAGCATGGCCATCAGGGCAAGGGAGGGGATTCTGCCCCTCTGCTTTGCTCTCATGCGGCACCTGCAGTGCTGCATCCACCTCTGGGATTCTTGGCACAAGACATGGACTTGTTGGAGCAAGTCCAAAGGAGAGACACTAAAATGATGCACCACTCCTATGAGGACAGGCTGAGAGTTGGGGTTGTTCATCCTGGAGAAGACAGGACTCCAGGGAGACCTTATTGTGGCCATTCAGTTTGTAAAGGGGGCTTACAAGGATGACTTTGTAGAAAGACCGGTTGCAACAGGACAAGAGTTTTAAAGTAAAAGAGATTAGATTCAGACTCGATAATAAGGAAGATATTTTTTTTTATTTGGAAGGATGGTGAAACACTGGAAGAAGTTTTCCAGAGAGGTAATGGATGTCCCACCCCTGGAAACATTCAAGGTCAACTTGGTTAAGGCTCTGAGGAACCTGATCCAGCTGAAGATGTCCCTGCTCATTAAAGGGGATTGGACTAGATGACCATTAAAAATCCTTTTCAACTCAAACTATTCTATGATTCCATGAAAATCAATGATCTTTTCACAACATCATATTTATTTTTTGACTTAACCTGCTTTGGAGTCTGCAAATGAATTATTATGGCCTATATTCACCCTACCTAGCTTTAAGTGTTTAACTGATGGGAGTGTTTAATTGGTATTAAGTAAAGCAATCATCTTCCAGGAAGTGCCTAAAAAAATATCTCCATCTATGGTGATCCCTGGCCTGCAAGCCCTGGGACATCAGGCTCAAGTCTGCTGCAGTATGAAGTCCACGCCCTGTGCATTCTTTGGATGTAAGTTTAAGCGCAGGTTTCTGCTAGCCTCCAGAAGACAGCAAGAAAACAAGCTCATGGTTTTGGTATTGTTTAGGGCAGGCCCAACACACTGGCACTATAGCCAGCAGTGTAAGACTATATGTGGTTGATAGTCTTTTAAATTTTGTCTGAAGTTTTCCTGGCGAACATATCCCAGGAATATAGGTTGCAGACATCTTCTTTGAAGGATTTAGTATTAGAATCACGGAATTGTAAAGACTAGAAAAGACCTCTAAGATATCAATATAACTGTTAACACAGCACTGCCATGTTCACCTCTAAACCATGTCCCTAAGTGCCACAACTACAAATGGTGAGATGGTGATTCAACCACTTTCCTGAGCATCATTTGCGTGCAATGGATGTCAAAGACAGGAAGGAATTTTTAAATGCAGGTTCTGTGGACTAGCATGAACCAACCATGTAGTAGTATCACCATGCTCTCACTTCACTGTGCTCACATATCACTCTCCCACAGAAGTATGTCCAATCAGTTGCCATCTTCTTATGAAGTCACTTTATTCTAACATTTCTGATCATCTGTATATGTAATTTAGAGCATTTTTTGTATGTCTGTTTTGTTCTGCAGTAAAATACCACAAGTATAGAATATTCTAAAACTGAAAAATCCCTTTCTCTATTCTTACAACCATCTTATAAAATTGCTGAAGAGGAAAAGAGTACATAGACTTTGTTAAAATATAATTAGTGATGTATTTTAACAAAATCCAAGACAATTACCACCTCCTTAAGGAAGTCTAGCAAACTTCTTTTCACCCACTCACCCTGAGTAATTTATTTTGACGGGTGACTATACTATAATTAGGGCTTTTTTAAATCATTGCACTAAGGTTGGGTGAGTAGATTTTGTTCTTGGGTTCATACATTTTCATGACGGTTTTGCAAAGCTGCTTGATGGATTAAAGTTGCAGAACTCTTACTGTGACTCCAAAGAAAGTGGAATTAAAAAATGAAGCCTCTTGAAGCCTTTAGATTTTAGATTTACATCGGTATTATTTTTACTCAAGAACTTGTGTCATTAAAATGGCAAAGAATTAGGAAAGGTCATTGTTCAGATCTCACAGAATTTAGAGAAAAAAGTTATTAAATATAGATTTGCAATTAGGTTTTTCAACAACAGCTTTTAACTTCTATTATGTTCTCTGAAATATTCACAAGCAAAGTTATACTTTTACTATGATCTTTGCAGCTACTTTTCATTTCTCTTTGTGACTACTTTTAGTTTCTTTTAGACAGAAGACTGAAGGTCCCAGAGATGTCTTTGCTCTTCTTTTACTAACTAAGCCTTTGAATCCAGATTTCTTAGTTCTCTGAGGCTTGCTGTTAAACTAAAGTTTGAATTAAAAATACAGATTAAAATTTATTTACTTTGGATGTGCTGTCTGAATGAGTTACACATGATACACAGACTAATTTCATACTTGTTGGATACAGACATCCCCAGGGCTACTTGTAACAAAGTCCGTTTTTTCTCCCCTTGCTATTTCCTAACAACAATGGGCTTCAACTATAAATCAAGTTACTCAAACGAATTACTTTCTGGACATCCCAGGATTCTGCTAGAACAGAGGAGTCAGAGTTATTGCCTGTGCATTCCGAACAAACACTTCAGCATTTTCTGGCAGGGGCTGTGCAGCTGTTTCCCAGGGGCCGGGGGATTTTTGATGCCTTGTGTTGCTGCACCTCTTCCCCAGGCAGAATTCTCATTTGGGTTGGTCTCTGCAGCTTCTGCTAACAGACATTAGGCAAATATGCTAACTTCTGTGTCAAGTAATGACATTTTAATAACTGGCTTCAGGATTGTCTATTCATCTACATTAAAATTAAATCACTAATTATAGCTGTGGATTTTTGCCCAAGAGTGTTCTGGCCCCCAATGAATGCAATAGCAGAGGAAATTTCTAAATTCACTAATACAGGGATGGAGACAAGACGGGCTGTCGAACCTTCCAACATGACAAAGCTGCTGTACTCTTACTACTGGATGCCAACTGCCCCAAATAAGGACATCTCTTTTCCATACAGACTGGGGAAGACTGCATAAGCAAGGATATATGAGTTGTTTTTTATTTCTTAATTGGTATTTTTCACGATAAATATCAGTAGCAAATAAACTTTTGTAAAATTAAGGTGATGATAGAGTACACCAGATATGCATAGGGCATGGTCTAAAATAATTCTGATTCTCAGAAATTTCGAAGACCCCCAAGTTAAGGCATACATAAGTTAGTTTTTGTTTTTAAAAATATATTTTCCTCAGAGATATCACTTCACACTTTAGTGTATTTCAGAGAGTTCAGACTTCTGAGTTTTCTTCATCGCTGTTTCCATAGTTCCATTTTACATAGCTGCTTTTCCTTTTATTTAAAGTATTCTTTTTTTCTCCCACCTTTTTAAGTACTAGGGTGGCTTTATCCTATAAATACTCTGCGTTCCTTAGATTTTGCTAATTAATGTTTTAGCTGCTTTCCCATCTACAAGTTTAGGCACCTATGCAAGACTAATCCCTAAAGCTCTGTGTAAGAGTACAAGAAGCAAGTAGAAAGAACAATTTCACCTTTACAAAATCAGGTACTGCCTGAACTGTTTTCATCATCCCTTCAATTTCTACCAAGACCAAACCATGTGAACAGATACAATCCTCTTGAGCACTAAATCTCTCACAGTTGGGAAATTACAGTTCTCCTGTCAGATGTGGGAATCCCATGGGTTGAAGGTGTAAATACCTTTCAGATAAAGTAACTATAAACCATCCTGTGTTAAGTCCAGGTGGAGGTAGCTACAGAGAGGGAACTGTCTTGCTTTAAGATTCCTCTAAGATTAAGGTCCTGACCTTATTTCTCCCAAAGATTCTTCAAGTTTGTACTTCTTTCTGAGAAGCAGAACACACCAGTTTTAGATAATGGCCTAGAAGAGAGAGGACTGCTTATCAGATGCAGCAGTGTGCTGCACATACTGCACATCATCACATATCTCCCGACCACCAGCAAATATGAAATGACCTTTAACTTTCATAATTTGATCTTCTGCTGAGTCCAGTGTACCAGAAGTGAAAAATCTAGACATACCTCTTGAAAAGGCTACTCTTAGATACTTAAGGAAAGTCATGGCCAAAAGGACAGGATTGAATAATTAATAAAAAATGGAATTTGGACTTCTCAAGAAGGAATCACAGAGGTATGAATGCAGGCTACTGGAACAAGACTACACAACAATACAGCTTGATAAATACATTAGTAACTGTTTTATAGTGTTCTGCACACTTCAAAACAATTCTGTTATTTGACCTCATCTTCTAAAAAGCAGTAGTATAATCTGAAACCCCTGCTTTCCCCGAAAAGAGACATGGTTCAGTTCCTAAACACTGTGTTCTTTGCTGCAGCTAAGCACAGATACCAAGACACTTCTTCCCACCATACTTACCTTTTTTTATGTTGAGCTGGCTGTTGTTGTCTGGATGAGACCCTTGAGTAATCACTTGTCCCTAAATGTGTCTGATCCCCAAGTGATATAGAGAATGGGGTTTTAGATAATTTCACTTCTCCTGCTTAGAAGTTTGGTGTCTAAAGTAATCAACTTTCTCTCCCCATCTGCCCTGGTAGTGATCTTAGATGGGATTAATTGACCTCTGGAAGTGTACTTGAGTTTTGTTTGTTGACTTTACAAGAAGGTCCAGACACCTTTAAGCTTACTAATGATAGAGGACATGATTCAGACCTTTAATGACCAAGGTCCCAACACACTAAATCATGCTATTACTTTCTGCTTCCATTTAAAGATTTAGGCTAAGCAAACAATAAGATTTTCTGCTTCTCCTTGTATATTTTATACATTATGGCTAATGTTGCGGTGGCCCAGCCCACTCCTGGGCTGTGGCAATCTAGTCCCCGTCCAGCCCTTGCTATCCAGTGGGTGGATTTCCTCGCCCAGGAGAGTGAGTCAGAGGGCGGATTGATGGGTGGCACTGAAGTCTAAACCGCATCCCCCTAGGTGGCACCCAGGTTCAAGCCGCATCCTCTTTCTCTGGAAAATTCTGTTCTATTCAGTCCCCCATTGGCTCCCAGTTGCTGCTCCCGCCTCCCTGTTCTCCTCATAGGTTAGAGTTTAGTTGTATCCTCCCTTTTGGTTGTACTCCATTGGTTGTCTCCCTTTTCTCCGCCCTGTTTCATCCCATATAAAATCCCTTGCACACCCTTCGTCATTGCCTTTAGTCCCTGGACGCTCCACTGGTAGTAAACCTGTTGGAACGCATACCAAAGGTTTCTCTCATCTTCTTTGTCTCCGGGTGACGCCAGCCAGCTCACCAGGCTTTCTGGATGTGCCTTCTCTTACGAGGAGCCAGCCAGCGAGTCAGTCTTTCACAGATACACTGCTGGAGACCCTCCCTTCTGGGATGTCTGCAGGAAGGATGCTGTGTCCCCTCTGCCCGAGGGCACGACCCCAGACAGTGTCAGGCTAAGATTCTTGTAGAAGTAAAAATCCTTTGCCATATTAGAGAACAGCTTGCAGCAGAGTCCCACCCTTTTGACAGTAGTGCCTACACAGTTTTACACTCTTAAAAATTATCTGGAAAGATGAGAAAAGTCTTAAGAACATTTCTAGACAAGATTTTATCTAGTTCAGTCTGGGCCACAGAAATTAATGGTTCTGAAGCTTTGGAAGGATTGAAAAAATGAAAAAATATAAGTTTAGTGGAAATTAATGCAAATCAGGGAGCCATTTTTTTGCAAGTGACTATAATTTCTAGAGAGATACTGGCATTACTGTAGACATCTCACTGTATAGTAGCAGCTTCCTTCTGCTAAATAATAAGCAAAGCAAGAATCATTAACTGAACGGAAGGAATAGAATGGTATGCAGTGTTCATCTTCAGTTACGTGGTTAAGAACTTTATTGCATACAGCGTTGGCCCAGACTTTTTTAAGGAAAAAAAAGTTACAGAAATAGAAGATGTTCTAACAAAAGCAAGTAAAATTATAAGCTTCCTATAATGAAAATAAAATGCATTTCATTTGTACAAATTAACTATATTTCTGTAATAAGGTGGTATGAAGGAAAGGATATGCTAAGTTTTTCAGATGAAGTTTTGGTTTAAAAATGGGAATGAATTTCAAGAACATAGAGTCACTATACCAGAAGTTTTTGAGAGATTACCTATATGTTAGATCAATCCATAGTTGGCACAGATCTATCTGAAAATGCCATGTGTAGGGAAGCAGGTGAAGTTTATTCAAAAAATGATACTGCAGAGGCCTTACAGTCCTGAGAATTGTCTGATCTGTCTTTTGCCTGCCATAAGAAGCTGGGTTAATGCCCCCACCCCTGGTTTGAGCAGTCCTGTGTTTCCTTTTTCTTTTTTCATAGGACTTTAGGCTTATTTTAAAAGCTGTGTTTATAGACACCTTATACATTTTCCGAGTGGCATTTTCTCTGTGTTATAGTTGGAAATATGTCTCCAACTGCCTTGACAGCCTCGTGAAGCCACTCTAGACTGTTAATTTCATCTGACATTTTCTTCAAACTTGAGGAAAAAAGGAGATCCCTGTAATCAATCAGTTTTTGTATTCATTTATTCAAGCTGCTACAAGAGAAAGTTATCTTGCCAATTGGAGAGGTATGTAGGGAATCCTTTCCTTTTGTGCCTAAAAAGGCATCCACAGATTGTCCTGGATATTCATCTTGCACAGCATGAATAAATCAGATGTTCCCCATTGGTCTTCCCTTAAGGAGTTGTCAGAATAGATAAAAATACTTCTCAGAGACTCACAGTGATTCCAGGTACAAAAAATAAACAAACTTCCAAAAACCCCCCACCAAAACCCAGAGGGAAAAAACCTAAATAAATTCTGTTTTCATCAACAGATTGTTCTTTTGCCATATTAGTGCAAATCATCAGGGGTTTTTTAAAGGTAATTTAGCATTATAAATCCAAAATACTAAGCTGTAACTAACACTTAATGGAGATTCTGTGTTCCCTGTTTTCCTTACAGCCAGTAGGGTAACTCTTTCTAATGTGGTATTTTTTTACCTCAATTTTCTGGCAACCACCTTGCTCCTGAGATGACTGAGATATAGAGCTTTACCTTTCTCATGTGAGTTTTAATCTATAACTTTACTGCCAATGAGATCCTGTATAACAAGACATTTTAGCTCCTCCAGAGCTCAGCTACTACATAAAGATCTATGATGAGGCAATCCACAGGCCCAAGAACCTGCCCTAAAACCACACAACCTACCAGTGTGATAACACAACTTTCAGCCAGGAAGAAAAAAGGTTTAAAAACGAATAATTTTTGAATTAAAAACAAACTAATAGATAATGAGGAATGAAGTAATGGATACTGCCTGAGATGAGTTTATCACATATTAGTAGGAAAAAAATAGGGAAAGAAAGAGTTCTGAAGTTTGTAATAAAAAAAACTTCATCATGCTTGATGAGCCTTTCTCCTAATTCTTGCTCTTAAGCTGTATAATGAGGCCACTTCTGGATTACTCTTCTTCAGGCTGCACAAATTGCAAGCTTCACAGAGTCATTCTCCCAAAAGAAGGAATGGAGGGTCACTGTCATTCAGGAGCTACGACACTCACTGGGAGGGCAAGGTGGGTCATTAAATAAACTCTGATCTTCCACTAATTCTTTTCTTCAGACATGAAGCGACCAAGAAAGTGGCCAGAGATTGTAAAGAAAGTGTCATCACCACCATAAGAGCCTGGGCATTTTGCCATTTGGCCAACTCGTATTACACAATCTGAGCGTGGATAGGACTGCTGGGGAAGTTGGGTAAATGTGCTTTCCACTCATTTATTGACTCTTGAAAGAATTTAGGCACCAGTAGACACTTTGGTCCCAAGGTCATGGAGGTCCCTGCATGCCCAGAACTGCAGAAATGCAGCAGCTGCCAGTGCAGACTGAATTAAGTGTTACTGGAGTTGATGGTGGCAATCTTGCCCTTAATTGACACTAGAAAGATACAATAGAAACGTTGTTTAAAACAGTGGGCGTTGTAGATCCATCTGACCAACAGCAAAAAGAGCAGTTGTAAAAAGATGAAGAGTTTTCACTTTGTCTCTCAAAGATGTATCTAATAACTGCCTGAACGCCATTAGACAAATAATTAAAAACAGAGGTAAAGTAAATGAATTCTATTCACCAGGTTGACTGTGGCAGGGGTCGGAGGGGTTGGGGGGGAAGAGGTAGCTGAAAAATCTGTGCTCTTTTCATTCTCTGTCAAGGACAGCCAAATGTTTTTGATGTGTGGTCTGCACAGTCATTACAGATTGAAGCCAACATGCACAACTGTCCAAGTATTTCTTATCTCTCTCTTTCTCATTGACACACTGTGTTGCCCCAGGCTACCTTTTGTTGGCTGTCCTTGTTTTGCCTGCTTGCCTGCCTGCTTCATTTCTGATCCTAAAATCCCGTTCTGGGGTAAAAGACTTTTGTACTTTGTCATGGATACCTCTTAACTCTGCCCTGTGAGCCAGAGGAAACAACATAGGAAATGAAATGTACCTCTCTTGTTTTGACTTTATGTTTTGAAAACTGCACCTGATAAAAATTCTCTGGTAATGCTAAGCACTGGCCTGGTCCTATGAAGAAACTAAAGGGTTAGTGCTCTATGGAAAAAGAAAAATCCATTTGGTATGTGTAAATTATTTAAGTAAACTAGCATCTGCGAATGAAGGAATCTTCAATCTGTAAAAGACTGGTACAACTATGCATTTCCCTCCTGTGAAATAAACATGACATAATCTCAAATTCTACGTTTGTCAAATTTCCCAATGTTTTAATTATAGTTAAGTCTTTAGAGAAGACCTGTGTTTTCCACAACCTTCATTCCACCATGAAACTACCCTCTCACAGATATCAAGGATCTGATTCTCCTTTTGCGCAAGTGTACATCTAATACTACCACTGAAGCTAATGGACTTACTGTGTTCTGAAGGAAATGCAAAGTTCAAGCATTTAAAAAGTGCAGTTCTGTGAAAGAAAGGAGGTTTTTTGGTGATCTTTGAGTGATTATTTATGACAAGATTCACTATATTTACTCTTGTAAATGGCAAATAATTTCTCTTTAATTTTCATTCTGGACAGAAAATGGTTGGGAAGAGTCACAAAGTAATAACAACCTTGAACACTTATGCAACACTTCACATTTCAAACTGCTCCAGAAATATAAACCAATTAGGCTGTCATTATGATTTATGCTAAGGGAGACAAGAAACATATAAACAAAGTCAAATAGAAATGCAGGGCTCCAAACTACAGTTCTGTGAATTACAAATCACTGAAACAGCTTAGGGATGTAAAGCACAGGGACTGGGCTACTCCTGGAAAATGGAAGATGAAACTGTGGAGTAGATGGAGTAACAGCTAAGACATTGTAACCTAGTTACTGTTGAATGGTCACGCCTCTCCATATGGAACACAGAACACTTAAGTGCACCACTTATCTAAATAAGCATTATCAGCTTCATCTCATAAATAACTATCGTTCATTCGCTCATTAGTGAATTTCTTGAGATATCTGATTTACAACGCAATAAACCCCTGGCAGATCTGTCTAAACTGATAACCAAAGGGCAATTAAAATCAGTACCCACACCAGACCATTAGATGGTTTAAAGAGTAATATCTATGCTACTGGTTCCTTTTACAAGTACGTTGTTAACATCAGGAGCATAAGTTAATTAGAGTAATGACTTCATTCACCAATTTCTTTTCTACAAGGCCATTTGGATCAGAATTCAGCTCCTCTGTTTGAAAGGGCAAGTTCTTCTTAATTAGGACAGCTACTCCATTGGCACTAGTAATAAATGAGAGGAGAGATGAAGGTCTCACCCACCAGGATTCTTCCATTTTTTTGTTCCACTGTAGCTTTCAGTACTTCAGAAAAAAGCTCCAGTTTTCGTCAGGAAAAAAAAAATTAAAGTCCTCATTCTTTTAATGTTCATGTAGGTCTTTTAAAAACATTTATTTGCACTCCAGATATTCTCATATGATCATTTTTGAGATAAATTTTCCTCCCTGCATGTTTTAGTAGGTAGATCAGTAGCTTTAGGTCATTGTTATTCCACTGGATCACCCCCCTAAGGCAGGCGTCTGTGCCAGAGTCAGACTAGTTAAGAAAAAGCTTCTAACACTATTTAATTTCAAGCCTTCTCTGCTTTTGTGCATCTCTCACTCTTCAATCACTCTCTGACCCTGTCAAGGCACACACATGCAACTGGGAGAGGATGGGCTGCTCTTAGCAACAGTAGTGCCCAGTGCTCTGCCTGCTGCTGACCTGAGCTCCACAGCAAAGACTTCCGATTTGAACCTGCAGAAATCACAGCAGGAACAGACAAGGAGCAAAAAAGTGTAGGCTGAGGAGATAGAGCAAGGAACACACAACTGACCTTGCAGGGCAGGAAACATTTCTCCTCCTCATTCTTGCCTAGACTGGCAAAGCCTTATGGACTTTCACAAGGCTACTGTCACCTTTCCTTCTTAAAAGTTGGGATACGTTATTACAGAATAGGTTGGATTCTTATGAATTAATTCCTGGCAATACTTCTTATATTTGGCCTTGTAACTGCTGGGTATCTGCATGCACTGGGCACATGCCCTTACAGCTATGGCCAAGGGTGGTCTTGATTCAAGAAGGGGCTGCAGTTACACAGTTACTTCACATGCAGCAGAGTGTAAGGCTGAACTTCATGTTCTCAGAGGCTCTGAAGTGCTATGTTTCTGTGGGTTCTGAGACCCACATTTCACATTCCTGTCCTCAAAAGAGCAAAAAATAAGAAGGAACAGACATAACTGGGACTAGACATGAACGAAAGTTTTCAGCCACTTTTGGGAGGTACAAGTTCCTTCTGGACTCTAGTGCCAGTCTACAAGCTTATGGGCAAATTATGGGTGCGGAATCAGGAGAACATTCCTCTCCAAAAAGTAGTAACTGGCAGATAAGATAATGATACTCTTGCAGCAACCTGTATTGCCTCTTAGCATCCGTAAAGATGGCAACTTGTGCAGCCAGAGATTAACACAAGAATATACATTTACATGCACACAGTAGAAATACCATGCTCAGGCAAGACTTCTCATGCGCTGACATGTGAGAGTCATATTTTAGCTTGACCCCAACTAGGTCACTAGGAGTTACCAGTGGAAATATGCAGAGGCCCTCGAAGAACAATTTATTTGGGCAATGCCAACAGTTCTTTCCTAAGATTCAACACAGCAAGGAACTGTCTTACTCTGATGTAGACCCAGAACAGCATTGCAAACATCAGTGTCTTTAATCCTATAAATGAAAGCCAAGCAGATTAAAGATTGATTAATTAAAAATAATAAAAATAATAATGATAATAATTTCATATGTCTAAAAATAGTATACTCCTTGTACATTGTTAACACTTGGTCCAACTTGTTCATACTAAACACCACTATAGCAGGCTAAAATTGCAAAATTAGTAATTTTGTCAAACTCTCCTTAGTTCTAAAGTGTTTTGATGGTACTATGGCCAGTTGACACCGCTGAACTTGACTCAGTACATCTAAAGAGCAAAGTTTAAAGAATTGCAGATTTCCCAGGTTGAAGCTATATCAGTGCAATGACAAGGTGATGCAGACATTTTCCCTGTCATAGTTACATATATTATAACCAAAATTTATATTAAATCAAAGGAATGTATAGTCACCACTACAAAAGACATCAACAGTGTAAGCCCTGCTATTAATGGTTCACAGTGTCAGAAGATCAAAGGTGACCCAGGCATGGAGAATGCAAAAGAATGAGATCCTCAGACAGAAGGCAAGATTGGATGATTACAGGCTGCAAGGAAAAACTTAGAGAGCTACTGTCAGTTCTGATTTTTAAGCTGGATGTTCCACATTAAAAATGTCATTCAGAATGATCCTAAAACTTGCTGCTGTGTGCCATTAGTTAAAGTGCTGAGTTAACGTATCAGTGCTGCGTTAACATCAGTGCCTCCCTAGTACAAAGTTTTTGTGTTTTCTTTGGAAATGCTGAATTTCTGTACACATTTTCTGTCCAGAAGAACTAATGATGTCATTGTCACTATAATCACCAACCTTGCTGAGCAAGACCTATTTTTGTGTGAAGTTCTTAAAATAGGTTTTAGACTGCGGCAGTGTTGGAAGCTGGAATAAATCCAAGGCTAGTGGAAGTTGTACCTGACCCCCATTCCTCATCATTGCCCTGTTATGGACCATCATCCTTACTGACAGTTCACACTAGTGCTCCTAGCTGATTTTGTCTGAGGCAGACCAGAGGGCTGTTGAGCACAACCTGCTCTTCTGGCAGATAAATGGGAACTACAGGAAGGAGAGGGTGGGAGAGAGCAACAGTGAACAGCCAAGGTGGCCAGTTCTCCACCAGCTGGTGCTGGGAGGGATGTCTGTCAATGCCCCAACAAAGGAGCGAAATCCAGCTGTCATACTGACATAATGAATCCAACTCAAACATTGCGCAATAAAGGACGTAAGGATCTTTTAACCCATTAAAAAACCTTTTTTTTGATCTTAGCATTAGCTTAATATCCAACTCTATTGTGTTCTATCTCTAAATCTCCTTTAGCTTCATGCAAGCCTGGATTAGATACAGATGTTTTAGGTTATTAGTCAAGAAAGCTTTCCAGATGCAGAACTCAATGTCCTTCAGATGACTGTAAAAAAAAGACTGTTGTACACTTAGTGCAGTGGAGAAATGCCTAACTGGAAATCCAGAAACCTAAATGGTAGTAAGTGTATGCAAAGTTGTATTGGGTAGATGTGAAAGCAAAACAATCAGGACTGCTTCATTCTGCCAGTACCTCTGCAACCTGGAAAGAGGTTTTTTGGCTTGACTAGTCATATGTCAGTCTGTCTGTTCACAAAACAGCAGGACTGTTTACAGGAGAGACAGTTTTAAAAGATAATTACCTGGTGGCTAGAAACCCTTGGACAAAATCCATTCACAGACTTCATTTGAAGAAAGTCATGTATGGATGGCCATGAATATGAATACTTCTTTTTACCCAAGTGACATGTTTTATAAGTTGACATGCTGATTAATCACTTGACTCTATTTTTCTGGAAAAATGAAGACAACTAATTACTTTAAAAATGTTTTTCCTTGCATTTACCATTTACCTTTTTTTTTTCTTCCTTGCATAAGAATGTTCTTCATGGTAGCTTTTGAGCTAAATTTAGCCTATCTACTACCAATGTAGATATCAGTCACCAACTGAAAAGCAGACATAGCCACATGTTAATTTCCCTTTTCTTACTACTCCTGGCATATCATTTCATTAGATCAAACTGAAAAGCTATCATGCTGAAATATTTACTCTGAGAAAAGCTAGAAGGTGTTTTTCATTCAGCTGATTACATTTAAATTCAAGTAAAAATTGTTGAACTGAAAATTTTTTGAAGGAATAGAAAAACAGTCAAAAGTGAATTGTTTTAGCAAAGCTATCCTTACAATTTCATATACTTGCATTCTGATATTTTGTCTGACTAATTTGGATGAAAGCATCTCAGCAAATGTATTATTGAACAAGACATTTGAGATTAAGAACCATATTTTTAAAGAACTGTGTTGCCTGTGCATGCTCTGAAACTTACACTTGTTTCCTACACGCACTGTGAATTTTTAGTTTCCAAACCATTTGTACTTACTTAAGCTGACTGAAAATGAAACAGTTTCCTAGCTGACGATGCTCTCTACTGAGTGGAACAGGGCAGGAAGGACAGGAGGAAACTCAGAGGGAGCTTTCACTGGATGAAGGGGTCAATGCATTGTGCCGCCACAGTCTCACAGACACCTCTGGCACTGCTACTGTGTTGGGGAGGTGCTGCTCTGACAATGCCAAATACCCCTGGAGTTATAAAAACAGAGAGTGCTCCAATGTTCTTTAGGATGTACTACACAGATTTAAAATGGATATTTTACATTTATAGACTAAACAGACGGTGTGTTCTTCTGGGACAGCCCTATTATGCAGTTGCTAAGCAGCCAGAACCTCACGTGCACAAGGCTCATGTGCCATGCGATGCCCAAGCAGAGCAGCTGCATCAAACCTGAGTGTAAAGGCACCTGCACAGCTCCTGGCACACAGCAGTGCTCCCAAAAGCTGGCTGAGGTGCAGGGGCCATGCCTGCACCCCACACAGTAGCTTCTGGCAATGCCACTAACCCCACAATCCCTAAGCACAGCCAGGACATCTCTTTGTGCACAGAATTGCCTCTCCGACAGTGTCCTGCTGGCGGCGGTGGAATTTGGGAACGCCAGAACTATTAGAAGGCCCCATCTGCTGTGAATGTGGAAGGTGCCAGAAATAGATTCACCTGCCATGCTCTGCAACAGCACTGCACCAGGCAAGGCTCAACCTGTGGCCTGAGTGCAGGCAAAAAAAGGACTACTGCCTCAGGGTGACTCCAACTCTGACCTCTCCAGCATGTTGACATTTGGAATCTTGTAGCAGCATCTGCATGAGCTAGTGTGATCCAAAACAAGCCACCTCTCTTCTTCATTGTAGAAATCTTACTAATTGATAAGAGGGGATAATATCCAGGTTCTCAGACTGTAACATATCATGGTACCCTTGTGAACACATCTGTCCCTGAATTAATTGGTATTTGAATTGTTGACTGGAAAAAATAACCTTAGTTTTAAAAATTTAATACATGGTAACCCTGGGTATCTCATTATTTGCCTCCATTGCTAAAAACGTGTGCTTCATGTCTAATCTGAAGAGGTTCAAGTTACAGCCAGGGGATTGTATTATACTTTGGCTGCGAGACTGAAGAGCTATCTATTACCTGGTATCTGTTTCTACAAACATTGCAGAAATACTTGAAAAATATGACAAAGTCACCCCTTCACCTTTATTGTGCTAAACCAAACAGATTCAAGCCTGACTTAAATATTTCTTATGAATTCCTCTTCAACTTGTCCTCTTCCTGCTTGCACTGCATGCACCACAACTGGACAGAGACAGCCAGGAGAGCTTCAAGCAGCTTCATACACAAAGATGATGTAACCTCTCAGGTCCTACTAGCCCATAGGCACCTTATCTCTTTGCCCTAACACCACAGCAGGAGCTCACACCCATTTAATGTGGTTTGCGATGCATTTTAACTACCATCAATTATGAAAAACACCTCATGGCCTGCATAAATGTGTCCCAGACTAATCATTCCTTCATAAAAAATCTCCATGCTTACAACCTACCATCATTTACTGAGCTCTTCTAATGCAGAACCGGTGATCTGCCTTTTAGCAACCAGCCCCCCACTCAGTAAAATATCTCTTCACAAGTGTTTGGATTTTGGTTTCTAAGACTGTATAATATACAACCACTCTGAAGGCTATGGTGTCTGCTTATCAGAAAAATGATTTTTATATACAAGTTTATACCTACTGAAGCACAAGAAAGATGTCTGTGGGGCTGTTGCACAGAAGGAGCTGTGAGAACAAAATGAATTAAACTTAACAGTGACAAACTGACACAGACAGACAAATACTTTCTTGAAATATTTTGCTTCCTAATAAGTAATTATGACTGAGAAACCTTCAAGAGAGCTGGATATACACAAGTTTACGTAACAGGAGGACCTGTATCACAAGCTTAGGAACCAAAGAAATCTCTGTATGTATAAAGGTATAGATTCCATCCTGTTATTGACAGAAACTGCATGACAAACTGCTGGAGCAAAAATGAAACATGAGATTATATTACTTACCTCTACAGCTTTGGAACTGGAGAACAAATGATATGCAATATAGTGAATGCATCACAGACCACTGAAACACTGTAACTTTGACCAAGCAAGCACAAAGTCAAATTTCAACTAATCTGAATTTTAACTAATGTAAATATGATTCTTCACACTCACTTTAACAATCTTTTTTCAAGTGTTCAAGCAAGAGGCATATTCCTATCGAGACTTTTATTAATATTCCGCATTACAGAAGTTCCTGAGATATTTTCACCCCTAGTTAGGCTACCGAAACAATTAGCTCTTCATCATACCTGATTTATTTAAATAAACTCTTTTATAAAAATACTAAAAATATGCATATATCCATAAATAATATAATAAATTATATCCAGTTTCCACTCATCTAGTTGCACACCCATCCAGGCTATAACATACTCAGACATTTGGTTACAGCTATAATATGTGCTGTGGTAGAAGAAAGATTGGAATTGGACTTTTGATCCTCTTGACCTGCAGAAAGCTACACTGATGCACAGTTTGTATCTGTTTAATGTGACTTGTTAAGGAAGATACCCTTGTAAATTATGGTTAAAACATTCTGTGTCAATCACACATCAATAAATGCAACTGAAAAATGACAGTTTATGCAAAATGACTGAAAAAAACCTGAACACATAAAATTCTCTCAGACTGTAACTTGATTCTGATACTCATCCATGAAAAACTGGCTTCCACTTTTCATGAGTGGGCAACAGAAAGAAGAAATTTAAGGAGATAAAACCAATGTGAAGACAGCAAGCTTTGATGTTGGGAACCTATTTAGTTTTATTTAGGATTCATTGCACTTCCCACTCTCTCTAAAAAGTTTTGTGCTTTTTAGTGTTCCAAAGGATCACTCAAAACTTACTGTTTATTTAGTACCATNATCTCCTAGGTGCTTTAATGACTAGAACATCACTAAGAAATGAGTGGCAGAAAAAACACATAGTATTATCTAGTTCAGCCCCAACCAGCACAGATTTTTTTTGTTGTCCTGTGGTTATATTGCTTTTCTGTGTCTATTTTAAATATAATTAAGGTATAAAATCAATCTTGATGAATCCCGTTTTTTTATCTAATCCCCTCCAAATAAGAAATGCATATAGTTAAGATAAATTCTTTTGAGACAAAAGAAATAAGAATCTCACAAATATTGTAATTTGAAAAGAGCACTTTACACATTATTTATCCAGCCACCAGCTGAATACTCCAGTTCCTCATAGGAGGTGGATGTTGCAACTTTATTGTTGCTGTGGTTCTTTGCTGTCAATGCTTCCTCCCCTTAAAAAATGGACAAAAAACTAATACTTTTAGAATCATTTTACTGGTGCTGCTTCAATCTCCTTTAATGTATAACTTAATTCTCAGGAATATCTGATCAAAGTGAGAATGTCAAATGAGTTTCAAATGACATTAGGCAATCCAGTGATGAAATTTCTCATGTTATATAGACTGTATTTGCATTTTTTCTAGTTTTCATTTCTAAATTCATAATTATTGTGCTTCATAAATTACATCTAAAGATTGTCTTAAAAGAAATGTGGCCTATAAAGCTGTTTAAATGATAGAATGGTGGGGTACAAATGAGTTTCTACAGATACCTGTGAGCAGAGGACAGTTCTGGAAAGACTGTAATATTCCTTGTCATCCCAGACAGTTATTCACCATTCTGCTTAAATGGTGGTGCACCACAATGATGCATGTACAGAAAAAGATATGAGTATTATCTAAGACATGTCTGGAGAGACCCAGAAGTCTCTCCTGTCATCTTGAACATTCCCTTCCAAATTCTAGTCAGATTTATAAAAAAATCCCCCAAACTTTCAAACCATTCAGGATGTTTCTGAAACAACTGTTATAACTCTTTCTCTCTTTAAAATGAAAGTTTAGGATTGCCTTAATTCTGTTTTATATCCCTGATATCTTCCTCTGAAATTGTTTTTGTGCAACTCTGACTCAAAGTGACATGAGTGTCCCATGCACTGAAATAAAAAGTGGTCCCCTGGCAACAATATGGACGCAAATTTCTCATTATTTTCTCTCTCACTCCTGTGTCTTAATGGATTGAATAATCCAAATAGCAGAAAAAAGCAACATGCGTCTGATCTTAATGAACTTTAATAGCTAGAGACAGCATGAAAGCCAGCAAAGGTATTTGTGCTATTTATAACCTCCTGGATCAGCTGACTCAGCTTCACCAGCATTTGGAATAATTCATACTATATTCAGTGAGTCATTTAATGAGATACTTTAGTGTGTTGGGCTGTGTGCACAATGTTCTTACACTTTATTTTTACCAGCAGTTTGATCTGATAGCTAAAATATATTGGAGATTAAGAGAAGTAGGGGTTTTACCTTCAATACAATCAAGAGAAGGGGAAAAACCTAGAAGCTAATTAACAGACAACAGAATGGAGG
>WEIT01025463.1:14467-27954 GCA_013389985.1 Dryoscopus gambensis | reverse complement strand
TAGGTCACTACACAGACACCAAGGATAAACAGAGTTATTTTTAATGCAGGGGAACATTCCCAGACTATTTTTTGACAGCCTGAGAGAGCTGTACTGAATGCAGAAACCTGTTTTGTCTACAAACATCACCACCACTCTTCACTTTTTGGAGAACACTTGCAGAATGTAAATGCTGTATATAGATCTGTCCTGTGTTAGTGCTTACAGATTTGTTAGGGAAAGGCAAAAGCCAACAAAAAAATTGGTAGTACAGCAACAACCCCTTCTCCCCAGCTAATCCTTATACAATCCCTGCCACTGCCATTTTCAACCAGACTCCCCCTGTGGTCTGACAGGACCATGTGGGGACACACCTGTCTGCCCCAAGAACAACACTGGCACCGCACCACAAACTCCATAGAGACACAATTTCTTCAACGTCCTCATTTCCACCAGGAGAATACTGGGTCTGCCAAGCCTTGAAGACCATCAAGGCTAAATACTCTCCCTTTTCACCCAGGCAGAAGAAATAGGAATTCATCAATCACTAGTGGAACGATGCCCACTCCTCAGGCTGCTCCCTAAAGCACAAACTCTGGTTGAAGCCAAAGAGCAGGGGTGACTCAGGGAGGGTAGGAGGCAAAAGAAGTTGGCATTTTACTTTTTAAACCGCATCAACTTTGAAGAAGCACCTTCCATAAGGCCAATTTCAGCAGATACACACTCTAGCCTGTAATCTACCAGAACAGCAATTTTGTGTCTTTTATGTTGTTCTTCTTCAAAAACTTATGTAATATCTCTAAAATCTTCAGTAATCTTACTTCTGTATCTTAACAGAAAAATGGGGCAGAGGAAAACCAGGCTCTTTCCACATCTGCTTGTACTACAGAAAATTTCTTCTGAGGTTCTACATAAAAGGCTTTCAAAAATTAGCCCAACTGTTACACAATATATATACCATGCTGCTAACAGGCCAGGCATTTTCAGTTTCAATTGTAAAAGCTTCTTGCACCTCATTTTGAAAACAAAAAAGAAATGAGAATCTCCTGCATGCACGGTAATAAAGTGAGAATAGAACTGAAGGACGTTAACTGAGAGTTCTCCTGAAACAGCGTTTCCAAATGATTCCCTGCTTGTGAGATCCCTGAAACTCTTTGGGTAAATATTTCCAGTATACCAACACTTCTGTCACACACATACAGGAAATGAGATGGATATTCAGGCAGCTGCTGTGCCTGCAACACTGGAGCTGGCACTACAGGAGACTCAAAACATGGCTTTTATGCTGCATAAGTCATCAAAACTCATCATTTCTCTTAAAAGTAGATGCCTCTCCCTACTTGATGTATTGACCTTTGTTTTCAGACTTCAGGGATGGAAGGTACAGACATGTCAAGAATAAGAGATGAGTGGCAGCGACAGGAAAAAAGCTTGATGTGACACAAGAGACAAAAGATTGCTATGAAAGATGCTAGCACAAGACTTCATGATTATCTGACAGACTAGAGCATTAACAGAGAGAAAGTGTAGCTTCCTGAAACTCAAAAATCATTAAAAGTAGAGGGTTTTGCTAGAGTTTTTCAGCTCTGCAAATGGTGGTCCTCTAGATTAAAAAAAAAAATTAAAAATTATAATTACATATTTTAGTGATTTTTTACTCCAGTGAGGTTGGGGTACAGTTTTGGGATATTTTTCCTTCATTCCTCTGACTCAAAGGGAAATGTTTAGATAGAATTTAAGACTCTGTTCAGATTTTTCTACAAGCATAATGCTTTAACCAGAATTCAACTGGAAACGAAAACAGTATACCAATTTTTAATTGTTTATTGCTGTCTATGCAAAATTTTTAAAAAGACCCACAAAACCTCAAGAATTTGTTTATCAAAAAACCCAGACAATCAAGCAGTGAGCTAATTGGTCAAAATTAGTCAGTCACTAGTCTCAGACATTTTGAAGTTTTCTCTTTTTCCTCCTGAAGTAACAGAAGCACACAATGATTTTTCCCATTTTGTCTTCTCTCTTTCTTCCTGCTCAGCCTTCAGCTGGTCTGAATGAAGGAGCCAGAACCACATCAACTCCCTGGTAGTTTTAAAGCAGATTTCTTGCTTGGAAATAAGCCAGAGCAGGATTTCTGAGGCAGCCAGCTCCTCCTGTTTCCGCTGAGAGCACACGGGGAGGTTCCGAGCCTCACCTGCTCTGCATGGCGCAGGAGCGATCTCTATCCACAAGATAAATATTTGCACCAAAATAATTAGGGAAGGAAAACACTGTAATCTGTCGTCAACAAAATAACCTGCTGGGGCAGTCTAGTTAATCAATGCTGGATCTGCCCCAGGACAGTGAGATGGCCACTCAGGACTGGGAGATGGCCAGGGAAATTTGAAATTTGCTCCTCTGCCTGCATCCATGCCAAGGCAAAGCAGACAGGGATGCAATGGATTCTCATGCATCTGACTCCTGCACCTGGTTTCCACGGTGGGGAATACAAAACCATACATGAGGCAGGGGGAAATCTGATGTGCTGTGCCTTAGGGTCGGTGCAGAAATTTATTTCTTGGCAAAAAATATGTGTAAAACTGGCACTGAGAGAACTATCCATAACTCCTCCCTGAAGGAACCAGCTGAGGACACAGCGAGCGTTCAACAACCCTGTCCATGCCACTTGCTCCTCCCTCCTTCTTCCCATCTCCCTTCCTGGCACCATCACTGGGACTGGCTTGCTCCTGCCCTAAGCCATCCCAAGAAGACAAACTATCTCACTGCTCTGCATGAGACCGTCACCAGTGCTGGAATGAGGGAAAAGCCAGTGGCAGAGAAATTAGATGGGCATTGGCCACACTTTCAAATCTCAGAGTTGCTCGTCTCAGCTTTTTCTTGCAGTAAAAACTTTGGAGACTCAGGAAGTTTCCTACAGACCAGATACTTTTTTCACCCCTCCGAGACAAAACTGCTCTGACCCACAAGTCAGAGCTGCACCTTTACTGCTCCACTTTTACTCACACTCAGCATTTTGGTTTCAAGCTGACAGAAAACAGATTTGGATTAAATATGAGGAGGAAATTGTCCTCTGTGAGGGTGGGCAGGCCCTGGCACAGGGTGCCCAGAGCAGCTGTGGCTGCCCCTGGATCCCAGACACTGTCCCAGGCCAGGCTGGATGGGGCTTGGAGCACCTTGGGACAGTGGAAGGTGTCCCTGCCCATGGCAGGGGGTGCCACTGGGTAGGCTTTAAAGTCCCTCCCCAGCCCAAACCATTCTATTACTCTATAATTCTCTGGTTTTAAATGCACATTGTAATGTAATTATTCATCTCTACTGAAAGATATTGAGGCATACGAGAGCAATCACTGCTCTTGCTGTGTGAACCAATATAAATGTGGTATTAACATTAAGTCAATATATGTAGTCAATCACACTTTATTCCAGCTGATTTCCAAGCTCTTGTTCAGAATGTTGCTTTGATTTTTTTCTTCCCTGATGGATTTCACGAAAGAAAGGATACATCTGACACTGCATTCTCAGCTATGCCTCACATTTCTTCAATTACCTTTTTTTTTTTTCCTATGACTTTTAGTGACAGGCTGAACCACAAGACCCATGTTTGGAGAAGAGTTTAAAGTTAAGTAAAATCACTCCAGGAAGGAACCAGAGCATTTGTATAACTGTGCCACAGCACAGAAATGCAGCATTTCTAAGAGAAATTTCTGAAAGAATTCACCTCCCTGAATAAGGATACCAGATTGAAGAGAAGCCTTGTGAAGAAACCCATGATGTCAGAATAGGATGGGCTTGATCACACCCAGGAAAATGAAAGTCAGTATTGAAGAGCTAAACTTGATCTTGAAGGACTATCTATAAGAAGTGCATGATTCTGTACAAGGTCTGAAGGTAAAGCATAAAAAAAGACATTAAAGAAATTACAAAAAAGCATCATTAAAGGAACGTATGTAGGATGCACCATAGAAGGGAGCTACTAGGTCATTTCAGCTCCTTCCCGTGACAACAGCACATCATTTCCCCATCCACACTGCACACTATTCCCAGTATCAAGCCAATCTTTCCTTAAAATTGTTCAAATAAACAGCATTGCACGGTTTTAAAATAGTTCTGGAATAGTATCTGAAAGCAATCAGCTAGTGGGTCTTAGTTTTTAACCTAGAAAAGACCTTGCAAAACAATCCCATGCAATTCCTCACACAAGCAAGGAATCTGACAAGTTACATTGCATATAATAGTTTCTCCATCTCTACTTCAAAAGCCTGAGCTGGAAAAGGAGGAAAAAATAAAAGCAAACAAACAAACAAACAAACAAACAAAATCTGGCAAACAAAATAAAGCAGCATGGTCTAAAGAACTGTACTACAGAGTAATCAGGGAGGAAACCTGGATTTCATGGGGCTGGTTATGTGCAATGACACCTAGCAGTGATAGAAGCATGTGGGAGAGAAGGATTGAAAGATGTAAATAAATGCTAAGCATAAAATAAACCTGATTTTTTTCTTCCTATTTTTCATGCCTCTGCTTAGCGCATGCAAGTCTTATCCCTAAGTATTTCTTGTGTGATCTGTTGTAGCTTCACTGTTGCAGAAACCTAAGACATGGATAATCAGATGCCAGAAATTACTGTTATTTATGCTCTGCTGTCACAGCTCTCCATAATTATGCAGGTTGACGCAGCATCCTGACAATGATAAGGAAAAAAGCAGGTTCTGCAGAGATTTTGTCAGCCTCCCTACATAGAAGCTTGGCAAATAAAATTACTGCAGCTAAAAATTAGCAAAGCAGTCATCTCTTTTATGTTTGGTTTGGGGTTTTTTTTGGGGGGGGGTATTTTTTTTGATCTGTCAAACAGTTACTCAAAGACAGTGAGAGTACTCAAAGACACGAATAAAAAGCTCTCTATGTCTAAATAGTAGCTTTATCCTACAGTAGGACCACAATCCGGCTAGGCATAAACAAAAGCCTTGTATTGTTTAGAATTGAAAATAATCAAGGAAAAAGTAGTAGCAAGGGGTGAGGGGCAAGAAGAAGGAGAGAAGGCTATTTGCAAAATGCTGAAAAAAATGCCCTCTTTGCATTAAAATTAAAAATTTGAGACTCTGGGGTTCAAATCCATAGTGTGAAGCACTTCACAAGTACCTGAGTTTGTGCTGTCCCAGATGGGCAAGTTACACTCCAGAGTGAATCTGTTCACTGGTTAAACTACTGTGCGCTCAGAATTGCAATATTCTAATAGAACATTTTGGGTTGGAGAATTTCTCCATCTGCTTTAATCGAGAGCCACTACTTGATGCAGAAACTGCTTCCTGGGTGGGTTATGCCTCTGTATCTGACCCCACTCTCCCACATACCACCTGGGAGAGGAGGCAGCAGAGAAATCCCACAGCCACCCTCCCACCTTCTCTGGGGGAGGCTTCGCTCCCCTCCCCATCCTCTGCAGCCCCCGGGACCACAAAAACCCCACAAATCTGAGGCACATTTTTCTCTCACATCATCAGTTTCCTGCTCGGATGTGCCAAGCTCCTGCCCTGGCTCTGCTCAAGGAGCGCTGATCTCCTTGAGCCTCCTTATCCATCTGCTGCTCCTTCCTGCTGTCATCTGCACACTTCAGCTTGCTGCTCTAAATACTGTGCCTGAAATCCTAACTCCTAAAACCAAAAACTTGTCATTCTGCTGCCGCAGTTGGGAGAGCTGAGATAATCCAGGATTCTCCACTTAAACAAGGCGAGGCAGATGGATGGCTTGGCTTAACAGGATTATTCTCTTGGAAATAAGGCAAAAAAGGAAGGTGTGTGCCCAGTGTAAGCAGGGCCAGGTGGCATGGGAAGAACACAGAGATCCTGCTGCCACTGTAGGGAGAAAAATCGTGTGGCCAAAGCTCAGCTGGAGTTGGGACTGCCAGAACTGTGGGGCACAAGAAAAAGAGATTTTGTGAATAAAATAATGGCAATAGGCAATGCAAAAATACCATTGGCCTGTTCGAGGATGAGGATGGTCACTTCACAAACAGGGACAGGAACAAGGCTGAGGTGCTTAATGCATCCTATGCCTCCTCCTTTTGCATGGATGGGACCAAGGGAGTCCCAGTGCCCTGAGCTGGGGGACCATGACGGTGAGAATGATCAACCCCCAGTCAACCCTGAAACTGTATCGGATCTGCTGCTCCTGCTGGATCCCTACAAATCTATAGGGCCTGATGGAATTCAACTGAAAATCCTCAAAGAGCTGCTGATGTCATCATGAAACCCCTCTCAATGATTTTTGAGCAGTCTTGGGAATCTGGAGAGGTCCCAGCTAACTAGAAGCTGGAAAACATTGTCCCAGTTTTCAAGAAGGGAAAGATGGACTCTGGGAACTACAGGCCTCTCAGTCTCACTTCAGGTGTCTGGTAAAGCTATGGAGAAGATTATTCTGGGAGGTATTAAAAAACATCTGGAGGACATGGCAGTCACTGATCACAGCCAGCATGGCTTCACAAGGGGAAAGTCCTGCTTGTCAAACCTGATTTCCTTTCATGACAAAGTGACCCACCCAGTGGATCAAGGGAAGCCTGTTGATGCAATATTTCTGGATTTCAGGAAATCTTTCCATACTATCTCCCCCAGTGTCGCTATAAGACATGAGGAAGAACGAAACTCTCACGGAGATGTCTGAAGGGGAAATGCCCCCAAGTTTAATTTCTCTTGGTATATATAGATTTCTTAACGATGACAGTGGATTGGGAGATGAGGTTACCACCTCTGCAACCACACTGGTTAAACAGACAGTCCATCAACTTTTCTCCTCATGGCATAGGAATGATAACAAAAAGACAGTTAAGTAAACATTGGCTATTATTTATGTGAAAACTGTGAGAATTTCTGACTCCAAATATGTAAATCTCAGAAGGCTGAAAAGGCTAGGGCAACACCCCAAGATCATTCTGGACAAACTGTCCACCCCACAGCTGGATAAACACATCATGAGATGGGTGAGCAGCTGGCTTGTGGGCAAGGCACAAAGGGTTATGGTGACTGTGGTGACATGAGACTGGCAACCCGTCACTACTGAGGTTCTGCAGGGCTCCATCTTCTTCCCTGTGCTTCTCAACATGCCCACAAATGACCTGGATGTAGGACTGGGAGGAATCCTGAGCAGGGTCACAGACAATACTGGGGAAGCTGTTGGCTCCCTAGAGGGCAGGGAGGCCCTGCAGAGAGGCCAGGACAAACAAGAGGCCTGGGCCAGCACCAGCCGTGTGAGGTTCAGCCACAGAAGGTGCTGATTGTGCCACTGGGGCGGGGCAACTCTGGATGTACAGACAGGCTGGGGAACAAGGGACTGGAAAGCAGTGCCAGGGAAGGGGACTGGGGGTCCTGGTCGATGGCTGTGCGCTGGAGCCAGGAGGGACATCCCTGTCCTGGGGGCACCAGGCCCAGCATGGCCAGCCGGGCCAGAGAGGGATTGTCCTGATCTTCTCTGGGCTGGGGCAGCCTCACCTGGAATACTGGCTGCAGTTCTGGACATCACAGCATAAAAAAGACATTAAACTGTTAGAGAGTACCCGAAAGGAGGGTACAAGGATGGTGAATGATGTGGAAGGGCTGCGTGAGGAGCAGCTGAGGGTACTTGGTCTGTTCAGCTGGAGGAGACTGAGCGGAGACTCATCACAGTTACAGCTTCCTCACGAGAGGAAGAGGAAGAGCAGCTCTGATATCTCCTCCCTGTGACACTGACGGGACCTGAGGGAACGGCTGGAGCTGTGCCAGGGAGGCTCAGGCTGGAGATCAGGGAAAGGTTCTTCCCCCAGAGGGTGCTGGGCACTGCCCAGGCTCCCCAGGGAATGGGCACGGCCCCGAGGCTACCAGAGCTCCAGGGGCGTTTGGACAGCACTGCCAGGGATGCCCAGGGTGGGGCTGTTGGGGTGTCTGTGCAGGGCCAGGGCTTGGAGTTGATAATTCTTGTGGGTCCCTTCCAACTCAGCATATTCTGTGGTTGTGTGAGTACTTTTTTCTCCATTTTCAAACAACTTCATCAAATATATATATAAATCATAATAGTAAGTCTTATGTATATAAGCTTTTTATAAACAAGTCATAAAACCCCCTTTTGCCTACAAATGAACCCCTTTTAAAAAGTTTTAGGTGCATGGGGTGAGAATACAATTGATAATCTCAAAAAAAACAATAGTTCTAGATGATGTTTTTGTTGCATATAACAAATTCTTACTTGAAATACAGAGCTGTGCATCATGAATTTGTGGGATGATTAGGTCTCATCTAACATTTCCCAGACTTCAAAGTATCAGACCAGATGTGAGGCACATAAGTGGCTGCAATTCCTCTGTACAGTCTCTGGAGTGTAGATATACCCAAATGATACCCAAAGCATGGTATTTTTGCATATAGCTGGTATATATTATGTAAAATTAAGATGTTTTTATGTGTGTTTCACATGATAACGCATTCACACACACACCACATATAGTTGTTAGCTGGATTAGCTAGAGACTTTATTAGATAATCATGGTCTGCTTCATTTCTCAGCTTTCAAAACTTAAAATAGAAGAACACCCCTGCTGTGATGAAAGGTAACACAGCTTGCTGATTAGAGAGAAAAAAACCCACACAAACAAATGAATAAAAAACCCCACGAGTATGGTTAAGTATATTCCCTCACCAGCAAGACTGAGATTTGATGAAACCCCAAAGCACAAAGAGATGGTGCAGGTTCTGTGCCTCCAGATTCCTGGGACACAGCTGCTCATCCAATCCCTGCCTTCAGAGCACACAGACCCACACCTGCAGCTGCTGGTTTTGGACAGATCTTTGCTCTGTTCCCTCAATATGAATGGCCAAAAAGCTGTTCTACCCACTACGTAGATCGTTAGAAAATCAGCCGTACCCTGCTGTCACTTCACACAGCGAGTTTTTCTCCCTAAAACATAAGATCCAAGTTTCCTACGAAAAGGGAAACTTAGACCCATTATTCCTCAGACTGACATAACACACCAAATTTAGGATGGTGTTGCCTTTCCCTCAGGTTCTCCCCTTAACTTTAAATGCAAAAAGTTTGTTGGTCCTCCAATAAAACAGTATTTTCCAGAAGTTTAAATTTTGCAGTTGTTAATGTCCTTACAATCCTTCTTTGGACGTGAATCTCTTGGCTCATCTTTTATTTTCTAACACATCACCTGACTAAGATTTCACTGCATTTTCACTGTGAACCCGCTTTGAGACTTAAATTAATACCTGTTTGTTGCTCAACCCGTATTTATTCAAACTCAAGCTGGGCTTCGGGTATGCTACAAAAAAGCCCAGTATCATAGGATCACATAAATGGTCTGGGTTGGGAGGGACCTCAAAGGTCACACAGTGCCACCCCCTGCCATGGGGAGGGACACTGCCCACCCTCCCAAGGTGCTCCAAGCCCCATCCAACCTGGCCTTGGACACTTCCAGGGATTTCCAGGGATCCAGGGGCAGCCACAGCTCCTCGGGGCACCCTGTGCCAGGGCATCCCCACCCTCACAGGGAACAATTTTTTCATCACATCTAATCTCACTTGTAATACAGCACCGACCATCCTCCAGGATTTCAGAAATCCTGGCTCTGTGGCTTACCTAAGTTTGAGATGTTTAAGAGACTAAGAAAATGAAAACAGTAACTCGCCAACTCCTGTGTGATTCACAATAAATTTGAGAATAACAGAGATTTATCTCTGATTCTTGCAGTTTCCTAAACACAGCTTCCCCAGATATCTTACCTTATGCTGAAGGGATATCAGGCTGTGAGTTTGTTACTGCTGTTGTAGGGACATGTGCTGCATAAACAGCTAATTTAAGGGTTAAAAATCTTAATAAAAGTTACTGTCTTTTGAAATAACTTCAAGAGCGGATCATTTCCTTGATTTTCAGCTGGATGGTAATTGAAAAAATGTGGAGGAGGGAAGATAAGACAGTGACCCTTTCCCCTATGCTGCCATTGATACACAACCTTGTATGAAGTCTATCCTTTGAAAAGAGACATAAAGGATAAGGACATAAAGGGCAGTGAAATAGGAAGCTGGACACATAAAAAAACCAACTAATACTACCAGAACGATTAATTCCAATTAAAATAATGCATGGCTTGACATCAAATTTTGTCCTAGGCTGACCAGACATGTACAGAATACAACACTTTATCCACCATATGCTTTCTAGAGGCTATACAAGCAGTCATGGAAAATCAATTTGAATACAAATGTAATTTGTTAAAAGAACAGTGAAAATCATTATGCAGGGTCACACTGTCAGCAGTTTGTACAGAAGCCAATGCTGTCCAAAGATGCAAAGGCATTTGGTAAAACAGAAGAATCTTGGTCTTTAAAAGGCTCTGTGATCTTTTCAGCCTTTCAGTATAGATACAGGAGAACAAAGCTACAGTTTACCTCTCTTGTTTCTCAGCACTTTTGCTCCTTGCAGCTGATTCCAGCTGCAAGAAAGAGGCTCTATAGAAACTTCTAAGCCTCAGAGAGACTGAAGGTTCCCACTGTAATGGAGAAAAAGCAACATCTTTGAAACAGTTCCTTCAAAGTTCCAAAGTTTTTCTCTCGGGCTGACAGGACACAGTCATAAAATAAAGAACTAGACTTGTCTGTGTTCAGCAATGTCAGTACCATTTTTAGGCAAACCACACATAAAAACTCAGCAGACAGCTAAGCAGAGAAGCACGATACAACCCAGGGATCAGCCTCACTAGAAACACAGCTCAGATGGTTATTTTTCCGAAGTTCCTGTTGCAAAAAGGTTTATCATGAAGATGTGGGATACACCGATCTGCTGTGCACCTATAGTCCCATTACTGTTGTTGATCAGCTTATCCCATGGCCAGAGGCGTATCTGGGAACCAAAAGAGCCCCCACTTTTAAATAGTGCTTTCCTTTCATTTGATCCCAGTCTTCACTGACTGTTTTTAAAGCTGTTGACTTATTTACCCCTAAAAAAAATACACAGCAGTACTCATGAATCTGTTTTACTGTAGGTGGGATGCACTGCATTTCTTCCTCCTGAAATAATCTCTTGTGGTCTCTGTAGTCACTCTGGTAGTTACTGCCTGTCCACACACCGTAAAGCACCAGAGTGCCTGGCATTCAAATTCGACCAAGGAACAGCAACAGCAGCAAATGTAAAAGCTTATAGCTGTTTTTAAATATGTATACAAGGACATTGCTTATTAAAAATGCACCTGCATCTTTCTTGCAAACTAAGGGGTAGAAGTCGCTGCACCCTTAAAGGCTGGTTTCATCATGTACTTGCATATAAACACATCTCTGAAGACCAGGCTCCCGTTACAGTGCATGAGATTGCAAATTTATCAGACCGGCCAGGAAGAAGAAAATGACAGTCTCCCACTGAGATGACTTTTTCATCCATTACTATCTTTCAATCTTTCTCACCCTTCTCTCTCCATTAAAACCAACAGCAACAACAACAAGACAAAAATTCCCCACCCCAAACTTGCTGACATACTATGCATTTGTTCCAAACACAAAAAGCAAAAGATGTTTTGAAGATATCATGGATAAACAGGATTTTGACCTCCATCATTACTTTGCAAAGCTCCAACAAGAAAAGCAGCTGGTCTTTTTCTTTAGCAGTAGGCTTGAAATGCAACTCAGTAATGAAGCATATGACTTGACTTTGATCTACACTTGGAATTTACCCCAAAAGGCAGGTGGGAACCAGCCACTGCACAGAGGACACTTTCACTGGTTTTCATTCTACACCATTATGGGAATGGACTCCTAGTGAGTAGTGTTGAAACAAGTTCCGCACTGTTCAAAACCTGCTTTTGAAAGAGTTTTGGTTACTTACAGTGCTTGGAGTCATTGCAACTTTGAGAGGATCTATTAAGAGTAAATGTTATGACAGCCAGCAAAATTAACCCAGTATATCAGACTTGTCAAACAGCATTTTGCTCCATTTCAGCACTAAAAAGACTCACTGTAATTTTCTTCTGTTTCTTTTTGAGAGCCAAGGACAAACCTTTAACTGAGCAATCACAGCTTAAGCAATCACAGAGCAAATGGATTTTTTTCTTTCCTATTTCACTTCTGCTAGAAAACCTATTAAGTTCTCTCTGTTCTGAAGTTACCTGAAAACAGGGCAAAACCGTAGACTTTAATGAGAAAACATCACAGATGTGAGCTATCAGAAGTTCCAAAGACGCCTGGTGCAAAGCACTGATGACAAGTCTAGACTTTGTGGCAGATACAGTTATCTTTTGCTTTAAAAAGAGACTTTGGGGAATAAACTGCAGGTACAAGGATATATTGCATAAGCTATCACATGCTCACTGCAACTGTGTGAATGTTACCGGATTTTGAGAAGCCACTGTGCTGAATAATTTAAGGACTAATNAAAAAAAAAAAAAAAAGTTAATAATGAGGCGAACAGGTCTAAAAGTAAGTGGGAATATTCTGGTACTCAGTAGGACAACAGTTGTTCTACCGAGCAGGAGGATAGCACGGTCTCCAAGCCGGGTGGGATCACACAGAGAGACAGAACATCCGCGGCACAGGAGGACGCTCGGAGCTCGCAGAGGCCGGGGAGAGTCCGCAGAGGGTTGCGGGCAAGAGGAGGGGACCCAGGGTGGTCCCGGAGCCGAGCCCAGGACTCTCCCCGACGGCGCGGAAGGTGCCCGGGCGGCAGAGCCGGGATGGCCAGGACGCGACAGGACGGGCAGCGAGGGATCATCCACCGCCCCGGACAGCCCCCAGAGCCTTCTGTGGAGTGGGGGACCGGGCCCACAGCCCCACCAGCAGCTCCTCGCACGATGAGCTCCTGCAACTTTTTAATGCGAGGAGGGTAAGCCTCCCCTAGCCTGCGCGAGCTGGTTAATATAAATAATAAAGAGAACTCCCAAGAGATCTAAAGTTGTCTCTGTGGGGTAGGGTTGGCTTTTTCTTTTTCGGGAGGGTTTTCGGTTTTGGTGAGGGTTTTTTGTTTTGTTTTGGAACGGGGGGTGAGATACCTAGAAGGCGCCTCGGCTGTTTTAGATGCAGAAGACCTAATTAGAGGGCGGCAGCGAAAGGTTCGCCTGGCAAGAGCTGCTCGCTGCTGCCGAGATGCTCAAACTCCCGAACGTGTTTGCAAACTGTTCCGTGGTTTGCTGGGTCTCCGGCTCGGAGCTAACACCCTCCAAATTACAATGAAGACCAGTGGCTGGGGAGAGGTGAGGGGAGGACGGGAAAAGCGGTGGGGACAGCTCTGCGGGTATTAAATCTTCCCAGCCGTTCATCTGGATTACATTTAAGCTCTCACGGCATTTCTTTCCCCTCTAATTAAGCGTAGTTTCAAAACAGAACGTGTCTGAGGATGGATCTTCCGCCGGCTTCTATTTCAAATGTGGAGATAAGTATTTCTTTTTCCTTCTCTATAAAGAGAAAAGGAGAGCCCAGAGAGCGGCACCCTGCTAAGAGCGACCTCCCCGGTCCCCCGCGCACTTGGACTTCGACTTTGTGGGAGCTCCGGAGCGACCCCGACCCCCG
>WEIT01025461.1:737-20073 GCA_013389985.1 Dryoscopus gambensis | reverse complement strand
TTTGTGCATATTTTTGCAAAGATGAGAAGAGGCCATTAGGGATTTAATATAAAATAAATCGCCACGGGGTCTTCTTGTAGTCCTAGTCTTTCTGCCACATGGTGTGTCGCTAATGTGCATAAATGGGCTTAAATGAATTTGTTATCTGTATTACATTTGCAGTATGTATATATTTATATATTATTTTTTAATTGTGTTTAAAAATAAAACATTAAATACATCATTTCTGAGAGTTGAAAACATACCATTTGTAAATAAATCAACCTTAATTAAGGTCTTCAAATGTCAGTGTGTGATATGTGCTGTAGGAAAATTTATAACATATATAGTACATAAAGCTTAAACATACTTTCATTTGCTTTTCCAGGAGTATTAGAAGGGTAAAGTCATAACCTCATATGACTGAGTAATGCAGCCATACGTGCATTAATGTAAATACCATACTTGTGCTTAGACATTCGACTGCCGTCTTCTGGAGACAATAGCTGTTCAGTTGATGCCTCAGGTCAGCCAAAGTACCCCAACCAAAGTTGTAATGTGTACAATCCAGGGTGTGGAGAGATTAGACAGGCAAGCTGAATTCTCTGTAGTGACTTTTCTCTAAAGGTATGAGAGGAATCTGGGGGGGAGGACCATTTAAGTGGTGGTTTTAAGTGGCTGCCATTGCAGCCAACTGGGAAATAAGCCAGGCCAATCAGAGCAGTGACAACTGTTCGAACACTTAGCTGCCTCCCAAGATAAGAGCAAGACCAGCCACCTCAAGGGTATTTATACCAGTGTGCACAGCCTGGAGAATAAACACTAGGAACTTGACACCCAGTGAGAAAGTTAGGGTATCATAGGAGTAACTGAAGCATGATAGGAGTGCTCACATGACTGGAGGAACGTGATGGATGGCTACAGGCTGTTCTGTAAAGAGAGTCAGGGAAGAAGAGGAGGGGGAGCTCCACTTTAAGTTACAGAGAACCTCGAATCTATAGAAGTCAATTACAGTGACTCTGGAAGTCCTATCAAATGCGTCTGGGTCAAGGTTAAAGGGGTCGTCTCCAAGACTGACCTCCAAACCAAGACAATAAGGGCAAAGAAGCAATATTTGGGTCACTTAAGCAAGCTCTAGATAACAGATCTTGGGTTTTTTAGGTGACTTCAACTATCCAGACATTCTTAGTAGAGCAATACAGCAGGTCACAACATCCATCAATGGAATGCATACAGGACTGCTTCCTCATACAAATGTTAGATGTGTTAACCAGGAGTGAGGCACGGCTGGACCAGTGAGCTGCACTGCTCACTAAGCAAGGAAACCAGCTTTGTAGTATCTTGCTCAGTGATGGCTTTGGCTACAGTGATGGCAGTATTGTGGAGTTTGGGGTCTGGCTGTGCGCTCTGAAGGTTAGTACTAAGGCAGAGGTTTTAGATTTTAGAAGAGCAGAGCTCACTTGAAGGGGAAGCTTCCATGGAGAATTAAGGAGCTAGCAACTGCTTTGGTAGCTGGGAGTTTTTCAAGGTTGCTCTCATGGAAGCACAAAACCAGTTCATCCTCTTCAAAGGGAAGGGAAGTAGGTGGAACAAGAGACCCTCTTGATGTAACTGTGAGCTTCTGAGTCTGTTCTAGAGCAAAAGAGAAGCACACCAGAGATGGAAAAGGAATTAAAAATCTGTTGAGAACCATGAGAACATTGCCAGGGCATGAGATGCCATTAGAAAAGCAAAGACTCAGCTTGAACTGAAAGTGGAAAGAGATGTGAGAAAACTACAAGAAAGAGGTCTTTGAATATATAAACAACAAGCAGAAACAGGAGGAAACTACTGGCCCATGTTAAATGGGAGAGGTGAATTAGTCACCAACAGCACTGAAAAGGCAGAAGTTCTCAACATTTCCTTCACCTCTGTTGTCACCAGCACAGTTGGGCCCCAGACCTTGGAAACAAAAGTCCATGTTGATGCAAACACAGACCCACTGTCAGTGAAGGAAAAGTTGCTCTGTGGGCTATTACAGGAACTTGACCCCTGCAAATTGATAGGACCTGACAATATCCACTCAAGAGTATTGGAGAGCTGGCTGGGGTCATTGTGAGGCTGCTCTCCATCAGCTTTGAGAAGTTGTAGAGATCAGGAGACATCCCAGAAGACTGGAAGGAGGCTAATGTCACCTCCATCTACAAGAAGGGCAGGAAATTAATGGCCCTGGAAAAGTTATGAAACAAATCCTCCTGGGAGAATTCATTGTGAGTCAGATGAAACAAGTGGTTGGGAAAAGCCAGCATGGATTCACCAAGGGCAAGTTGTGCTTGACAAACCTGATTGCCTTCTACAGCGAAGTAACCTACTTGGTTGATGTGGGGCAAGCCATGGACATTGTCTACCTGTGTTTCTCCAAGGCTTTCTCTATGGTCCCTCACAGCCTCCTGGTGAAGCTGTTGCATAAGAGCCTGGACAAGCTGCCTGTGCAGTGAGCTGCCTGTGAGGGGAACTGACCCACAGGCGGCACCCAGAGTGGGGGTAAATGGCTGCTTTTCCAACTGGCAACCTGGCACAAGTGGGGGCCCCCAGGATTGTTTCATGTCTTCATAAGTGGTCATCCAGAGCACTTACCATCACTCACGGATCAAGTGAACACTTTGGAAGGGAGAGCCAGCCTGCAGGAAAATGTGTGTTGGCTGCAAAAATGGGTGAAGAAGAACCTTATGAACTTACGAAGTTCAACAAGGACAAGCGTAAGGTCTTACACCTGGGAAGCAAATCCAGGAGAGCAGCACAGGCTGTGAGCACAAGGCTGGGGAGCAGCTCTGTGGAAAGGGACCTGGGAGTCCCAGTGAGTGAAAAGCTCAGTATGAGTGAGCAGTGTGCTGCTGCAGCAAAGGAACCCGGTGAGATCCGGGGCTGCATCAACAAGGGCATCATCAGCAGATGTTGTCCCATTCTTGTCAGTGTTTGTCAGGCCACACCTGGAACACTGTTGTCAGTTTTGGTCCCCACTATACAAAAAATATATGGACAGGCTGGAGAGAGTGGAGAAAAGGGCCATGGAGATGATCAAAGGGCTAGGAAGCCTGACATGTTAGAAAAGAAGGCTTAAGTAAGACCTTAACACCAGGTTCTAGTATTTAAAGAATGGCTACAAAAAAGATGGAGACTCTGTTTTAACAAGGAGTCAAGTAGAAAAAATTAAGCGTAATGAGTACAAGTTACTCCTGGGGAGATTCTGATTAGACATGAGAGGAAAATTTTTCACCATGAGAACAATCAGTCATTGGAATAATCTCCTGGGCAAAGTGCTGTATTCCTCAACATTATGCACTTTAAGATTGATCAGGGGAGGGTGCTGGACCACCTTGAGTGCTTTTGTCAAAAACATTTGGACTAGATCATCCTTGAGATCTCTTCTAACCTGTTATTCTGTGATTCAAAGAAAGCTTCCTAATTGAAGTATGTGCAATCAAATGGCAGCAAAAATGACATTGTTGACTGTGATTAGCAGGATTGCTTATAGTTCTTATGTCAAGACCAGATCCCTTTCAGAAGATGATGTGGGGGTGATATGAATTCAAGTTCCCCCACTCAATGAGATGCTTCTGCCTGAAGTCATGTAGGGTGTTAGGCAAGATGTTAGTATGGTCTCTTGAGATTTGAGGAAAATGTAAACTTGTAAAACTGGCCAAGACCATTATATTTACAAATCTTCCCAACTCAGCATGTACTGATTTATTCAACTGTTGTTTTTGCAAGGTGTATTTGATTATTTTATTCTATAGTATTGTCATAACAGATAGTGAGCCAGAAGCATCAGAATTTTTTGTACTTGCAGTATCACTTAAAAAATGCACAAGGTAGACAATGGTATCAGGTGTGCAGTGGTATGTTTTTAGGATTTCATTTTTATTTTGGTATCTGAAGAAATTGGATAGATGTCATTGGTTATAATTAGTGTGACATTTGGTCCAGTTTGGCCCAAGCTATCATTTACAATTTTGCCTTTAATGATCTAGTTCAGTCTTGGTTCAAAAGTTAATATACAAAATAAAATAACTATGAGAATTATTAAAGGAATGAGCATAAACAGTATACTAACATTACAGTAAAAACGTGCTTGTGCTCACAAGTACATTGTTCAAAAAGATAAACCATTTTCTTTTGTCTTGTTTATGAAATACGTTTAAATAAATAAAGGTAGTTTCTTTATGAACTACAGCTGCAAAATACGCACTATCTTTCAGCTAAGTAAAATGCTATAATCTACAGTATCATTATTGGCCTGTATTTCTGACTTCTACAAAGCTGACTAATTTATCATTTGTATACTCTTCCAGTTCTTGTCAGTAGCATTCAGCTTAGCTGCTTATGGGGCATAGACATTGACAGCGGGAGGTGCTGTTTTGAGAAACGTTCAGCATAAAGAGTTGCTTCTAAGAAATATAATACACTTTTAAAACAAATTCAGTGTAAAACCTAGTGTGAACATTTAACATTTGAAGACCTGGCCATAATGCATAAGGATATAAGAACTGATCATAGTTAGGGATGACAATAGGAATACTAGAGAAATTATATTTTCTGCTATTTAGTTTTTGTTTTTTCTTTGCTATTGTGTGGGAAACAAATTAATTAGAACATTGAACTGTTGCTCCAGCATTACAGTATTATTCTAGCTATAAGTAAAAAGACATTTGAGTTTGCTAGTGTTAGTGTTACAGTACTTCAGAAGCCAGCAATTTTGTCCACAGGAAGTGAAGAGAGCTACAGTGTATTTCTGAACAAATATTCTCCTTGGTCACTACTTTTGTGTTTTTAATTAACAAATTTTAAAATCCCTTCACTTTTAAAATCCTGTAATATTTAGAATAGAGATATTTTGGTGTAGAAAACCCATGAAGTATGTCTGATATGTTTTGAAATATTACTTTTGTTCCATCTCTTTGGCAAAGCACATCCTAAATCATCTTCTGAACTCTTAATGTAAATGAATGCTTAACACTTGTGAACATTACAATAGCCTATGTTTTTATCATACACGACTGAATTTTATACCTTCTACGATGTATCAGAAGCCTAGTCCTGAAACTATTGGATATTTTAAGATGTAGGAACATTTTGGAATTTTAAATTTGGCAGATCAAGCACTCTGAAAGACTTTTACAATGCACATATGTTCTCTGTTTAGATGAAGATGGGAAAGATCCTTTTTTTGACTCTGTGTAAGTGGGTACACTCTCAGGATTAGAAGTCAAGTGTTTTGTCTGACCAGAAACTTCAGGGTTTATGTAATTTTATATGCATTTTAATATGTTTGATTTACAATACAGGGATTAAAAAAATTACAAAATTGAAATTCAAGTTGAAAGCCTTCAGCCCTTTTTTGAGTTTTCAAATTTAGGTTAGCTAAGAACATCAGTTCTACCAAAGGCTGCAATTTTCCTTTCTCTCTGTCTAGGAGACAGATAACATTTTCTCAGAAAAGTCACCACGTCTGTATTCAGAATTATGCACAGCTTCTATGTGTCTCTAACAAAATTTAGTTTTCATCACAAAGCTGCTGCATGAATGGTATTCACCAAAATATATAATTTCTTTTGCAACTCCATAGCTAAATTGCTTGGTTAGATTTTGTGTATTTAAATGAATACATAGTAAGTCTAACCTGCACGCTCTTTGAGCCAGAAAAACCGACATTGAGAACTCCTGTGTATATCATGAGTACTGCAACATCTTTTTTACCATTTCTTCTTTTTCTGTATAGACTTGATAAAGTATAGAATGAGGATTCCTTCAGGGAATTATTGCATTGCTTTCATGATAAAGATCTTTATTATTTTCTCCATAAGAAGTTATGTGCGTGAATATATCATTTTTAGTCCTGAAGTTGCTGCATTTCTGAAATGAAACAATATCTTTAGTCAAAGATAGTAAGGACAGATTGAATTTCTTAATTACAAAAAGAAAAAAAAGAGTAGGAAGTGTTCAAGGTCTACATTTGGTTTTTTCCTAACTGAATTTTTTTTTTAAATCACTTTGTCAGAAGAATAAATCTCAGTATCTTGAGTTTTGTAACTCTCCTTATTTGTGATTTGTAGCTAATAAAAAAATCATCCTTTGACTGAAAACTTAGGTATGGAGAGATTTTCATTTCTCATGTTGGCATAATTGTTGTGATTTTGTGCAAAGCCAGAGAGAGTTCATTACTGCTCAGACTAAAAAAAAAAGGCAAAATGCAAGCAGAATCGGATACTTTCTTCAGCTGTGATCCTGTAGCTCTCAATGTGTCAGAATTTTGTGTGCCTGTTGGGCATCTGCCTTCCAGACTTCTTACTTCTAAACAGAATATAAACACAACACTTAGGCTCACTAAGGTGAGGAAAAACCTATTGAGGCCACAAAATTTATGCCAGAGTAAAACAGTGGCAGCTGCATATTTTCCCCAAATAAGAAAAATCATAATTTTTGCATTACAGTGATGGGGAATTGAGACATGTATACAACCCTTTCACACTTTGGGAGGATGTCTCTCAGTTCTGTGAGAAAGAATTAAAATGTCTGAATATGGACCACTTGATTCAGTGTCTCAGGTCAAACAGGATTATAGAGTTGGTAGTAAAATGAAACAGAGAACCTGAAAAACTATCTGTTTTCATTGCCAGATGATTTTTCTTCCTCCTTTGCATAAAGAACTAAAGCCCTTGGGAAAAAAAACCTCTCCTTCCCTGGGTGCTACCTTTACAAATAAAATGTATTTGTTAACAGTTCTGGCACTTTCTACAGGAGGACAAATGTCACTGCTAGATATATTGTAATTTGGTGGCATTTTATCCTTCTGGTCTTGCTGCTGTTGTTGCCTTAGTCACATTTTCAGAGAAATTTTATGAAACTTGATTCTCTCTCCATCCTTTACGAGGGTGGGAGAGGAGGGAAGGCCTAGACTTAGAGAAAAAGAAAGGTAAAGTAAACAAGGTCCACAAGGAATCATCTTCAATCCCTTCTTCTTTATTTTCCCCACTGCAAGATTGCCAGAGAGATATGGTCTGCAATCTGTGCCTGGATTCCACATGCAGAACTTGATGGTTTCTTAGATTTTATGGATGATAGACCTCTGTGTATGCTTGTTTCGTTGTCAGTGTTTGTCACAGTCTAGTAAGGTAAAAAGTTGGAATAAATTAATTTTGTACCTCAAATGGGAGCTGTTAGGTCAGCTCTTCAGTTGGTAGAACACCATGGACTTAGACTAGTTGTAGATTGTTTCATTAGAAGAAGCATTTGAGGATGAGTTTGAATAGTAAATGGCAACTTTACAACCAAGAACCTCTGTAATTGTGTTTTAGAAAAAATAACTGAACACTAATTTAAGTGTAATTTTTTTGTCCTATTTCATGACATATTGAATCATATTCTGTTGAAAATACACTGTTTTGGTCTAAAAAGTTGTCACCTTTTCTTATAAATGATGTTAGCTGGGTTGCTTCTCAGCATTTGCTATTAAAGAAGACTTTCTGAATAAAGGGGCTAGAGATAATTCAGAAATAAAAAAGTGATTTTCCTTTCACGTCTCTCAGTTGAGTATTTGCCATATGGGTTGCTCAGCATTACACTCTCAGCAGGTCTAATTTATGGTAAACACACAGTGAGTGAACAGAAAAAAAAGGCAATGAAAATATTCATAATCTCCTTTCACTCCATTTTTTTTCTAAACTGAAATCAGTGTATTCAGGTTCAACCCCTATAGTTGTGGCACTTGGCTGGGTATGTGTGTATTTCCACTCTGCTGGGAGTTTGTGAAGACTGAAATGCTGCACTTTTCTTGCCATGAGACTGATTTGCTGGAGCTTGCATGACAGTGTGTAAATGATACCTTCCTCGCTCTGGTCTGGCATGCTGCCAGCTGCCCCAGGGCTGTGCTTTCTCCATGAAGGGCAGTTGGTGGAAAATATGACTTTTCTTGCTGTGGGGTGGGGTGCTTTAGCTTTTCCCTGGGCCTCTGCAAGAGGATCACCAATTAAATGTGTTCATCTTCTGGGCCACTGCTAGGATTTGGATCAGGCACAGAAGGAGGTATAAAATAAATCAAAAATAAATAATGGTATGAGTTTTTCTCAACCACAGCCAGGGAAATCCATAGCATCAATATTTTGAAAACCTTCCATCTCCAATGATCTCCTTGAGCTTTCTCTTACTATTGTGTATGCTTGCTTTCTCTCTGTGGGTTATCTTCTTCTCTAGGGACTTTGCTGCCATTACTGTCCTTCAAGGGGTCTTTAGAGATTGCTCAACCCTAGTCCTTGTTTGTATCAGCAACCCAAGTGACCACTCTTTAATCAGTGCTTCCAGCCCAAAGAAAGAGTTTTTTTCCACAAGTGGGTCTGCATAGCTATATTAAAAAATACCCCAAAAATATCTGTTCTACATTTAGGAGCAGTCATATCTGAGCAAAAGAAACCCATAGCATAAACAGATGCATTGTTCTGAATAATAGAAATGGCTGCCATTATGCATTTGATATTGTAATTGCAAACATGAAATAGCTACGAAAGAAAATTAAAAAAGCAGTGGTTTACATCCTGCCTTCTCTCTTATGGTTATACATTAGACCTTAGTAATGCATATACTTTCCTTTCTGTCTGGATGCTGTCTGTTCCAGCAAGAAACCTGCATCTTCCCATTCCCGGTATGGATTCAGCTGAGAAGGACTTGGGGGTGCTGGTGGAAGAGAGGCTGGACATGAGCCAGCGATGTGCATTCGCAGCCCAGAAAGCCAAACATGTCCTGGGCTGCATCCAAAGCAGCCTGGGCAGCAGGCGAGGGAGGGGATTCTGCCCACTGGAGCTGTGTATTCAGCTCTGGGGTCCCCAGAACAGAAAGGACATGAACCTGTTGGAGTGATTCCAGAGGAGGCCACCAAACTGATCAGAGGGGTGAAGCACCTCTCCTGTGAGGAGAAGCTGAGAGAACTGGGATTGTTCATCCTGGGGAAGAGAAGGCTTTGGGCTGACCCAATTGCAGACTTCCAGTACCTGAAGGGAGCCTACAAGAAAGATGGAGAGAGACTCTTTACAAGAGCAAGTAGTGACAGGACAAGGGGGGGATGACTTCAAGCTAAAAGGGAGTAGGTTTAGGTTAGATACTGTGAAGAAATTCTTCCCTGTGGAGGTGATGAGGCAGTGGAACAGGTTGCCCAGGGAAGTCATGGATGCCCCATCCCTAGAAGTGTTCAAGGACTGGCTGGATGGGGCTCTGAGCAAGCTGGTGTAGTGAAATTTGTTCCTGCCCATGGCAGGTGGGTTGGAACTAGATGATCTTCAAGGTCCCTTCCAACCCAGGCTATTCTTGATTCTATGATAATTCAGAACCGTTCATGATTCTGATTTAGAAGAAGTGCGTTAGTCCTACATTGAACAATCATCATACAGTTTCCTTTAGGCAACATTTTTTCCAAGTCTTCAAAAGAAAATATTCAGTTTACAGAATCTGGAGGTATTTAGTTCAAATGCAAAACTCTTTCATTGGATCCTGTTAAATGTTTGTCTAAGCATGGTCACCATAGGTTGCCAGTGTGATCCAGGCTGCACATTTGGCTTGTATATTAGTATGTGGAGTTAGGTGTGATTTCCCCTTGTTCAGTCTTACGGATAGGGGTTAGTTGGAATGACCAGTTTTGTTTTTCCTGTTTGTTATTGGGTATTTTGTACTGCTCTAGTGTGCTGAGTCTTGCTGGTCTTCTCCACAAACTAATCTGTAAATACTTATAGCTGAATAAATAGAAAGTATTGGTTGTTTTATCATCTACTATGAATTCTTCCTTCATGTATATAATATATATCATTAGCTTAATTGTTTACAGTGTTCCAGTCAGTTACACTTACACAGATCCTCTGAAGTAATGGAATTTTGGTTTGTAGTATAAACCAGTATTTACTCAGAAGCCAAGCCTCAGCCTCTCTTACTGTGGACTTTGGGTACTAGCAGTGTTAACTGTAAAACTCAAAGTAAGGTTTCAAGATGCCCGGGTGAACAGAACCCTGAAAGTAGTCATTTCACTACTTATGCATTTGAATTTCTACAAGTATCAGTTAGCTGAAGTCAGGAGCCACTGGTGACTATTTAGGACTCTGGATTTTATGCCTTAAACCATTTTAGAAAAATGTTAATTTACAGTTTCTTGTGTCATCTGAAAGTAGTTGGGAGGTTAAAATAAATGAAGTGATGAGTAATCCTTTGTGTACTGTACACTCAGTCATCATGAACTCACATTCTGAATACATTTAAAGTTACATAGAACTTGGCTATATTTTTTAAATCCACATTAAAGACTAAGAAAACAAGCATACTTTCAAATGGTTCTCTGCACCATCAGTGATGTACCTGTGCTTGATGTCAGTATCCTTCACAAAATGTGATAATAATGTTACCTGTTAACATAAAAACAAAGTTTGACTCCGCAGAAGCAGCTGGAA
Source organism: Dryoscopus gambensis (assembly GCA_013389985.1). Classification (NCBI taxonomy): domain Eukaryota; kingdom Metazoa; phylum Chordata; class Aves; order Passeriformes; family Malaconotidae; genus Dryoscopus; species Dryoscopus gambensis. The sequence continues at coordinate 9,634 of WEIT01025461.1, read as the reverse complement.
GTGAATAACCACATGCTTAAATCTCCTAGGAACACACAGTTTGGCATATACTGCTAAAAGTTCCTCATATTTAGGAGTTCTTTTGAGTGAAATACTTATGTTGTGTCTCAGCTGGTGTGCATGAGGGAATATTCATTTCTCAGTGGTAACATGGAATTTGATTTTATAAAATGTTTTTATATATATTTAATGGATTGAAACACTTGGAAGAAAACATACATTTCTGGTCTTAATCTAATTCGGAGGGGGTTTATGGTTCTGGTTCCAGACTTCTCTCATGTTTTATGTATAAGTAAAGCAGAAGGTTATGTCTTGTCCAAGGTAGTAGGGAGGAGAAACAGTCCTTTTCTGTGACATCCAGGAAGATGATCAGTTGAGCACAAGTAAATGAATGTTTACTGGGTGGATACTGCAGATGATTTGAAAAGGGCTTATCTACAGTTAGGGAAGAGGGTCATGCTAACAACAGTATGTGCTAAAACTTACTTTTTTATAGTTGTAAGTTGAAAGGGAGTGGTATATGAACCTCAAGATATACTGAGTGTTCATGCCTGCAACTCCATTATACTTTAAAGTTTTCAAGTGTGGTTATTATTTTGTAGTGCTCTTTGCATAGACTCAAGCAAGGTTTCTGCAGTTGAAGTTGGCAAGAGAAGCAATTGATAGAAAGGAGCCTTCAGGGATTCGGTGTTTGGTCAGAAAGGACCAGAAAGGACATTCCAAGAGTCAAAGAAGAGGTTTGAAATTATGTCAGAAGAGGGGTGTGAGCTGCTATGGTACAGAACATAAAGGCATAAAACAGTGTAAGTGTGATACAAACCAACTTGAAGCTTCCACCAACTTCTGAATTTCAATATTATGCCATAGTATTTTTCTTAGAGATGGGGCTGCTGATTTGTGGCACTGCATGCCATATAAAAGTGTGCCATCAGTTTATGTCTGTGTGTACATATATATATATACGTATACACCAGATATATGTGAGGCATATGAGCTGCCTACCTGGCATGTAATGTGAAAGTTTGGTGGCATGGAAGATGAATTAGGCTCACTCTCTTTTATCTTCATTATCTGTTTTCTTTATTCTAATGCAGTTTGCTTAGTTCTGTCTGTGAGAGTGCATCCAGATTTCTGAATCAAGTACTGAGAAATAAATTTCTAGCTTTCTGTATTTCAGAATTTTTCTAAGAAGGTACCTTGCCAAAGTTTCTTGTCCCAAAGAAATGGAGAAAGGCCAGAGTCTCTGCTGATGTAACTGTTACTAACCAGGAGTACATTTCTCTCTTAAGTTTGACCATATGCAAGCAGTAAAACTGATTCACTTACACTCAGTAGTAAAGTCTTTTTCCAGAACAGCTTATTCTGTGTATGATTTGGCTTAAACTTTTCATCTGACAATGCAGATTTCAGGGATGAAAGAATTATTCACAGTGGAAGTCCACAGAAAGAAAGGGATTTTCAGGTGCAGAGTGAGTCCAGTTTCTGTTGAGGGAAAGTATGAATGTAAGCAATGAGTGGCAATGCTTTTGTAACAGAGATATAGCCTAAGACAACATCTTGGATGGTACCTATAGTAAAAAACTTTAATTTTTGGGACAAAGCAGAATGCAGATCAAGATGTGGAAATAACTGCATAATTCCACAGATTAAAAAGCGCATGCAGATACAGAAGATATTTCATATTAGGACTTAGTTAATAGTGTTTTGTAATTACAGACCGTAAAGGTGAAGCTCTTCACAGAACCGTAAGTGATTTAGTTACAGTGGACAAATGATGGTTTTAACAGAAAAGAACTTCTTTTGGGTTAGAAGATGGAAGCAATTTTCCTGAAGAAAAAATTGCCTTAGCTGCTCACTGTCTATATACTACTGGTTTTCTTGGTAGTTTTAAAGATATCCCACTGGTAAGGCTTTAAAAAAGAGAATCTCTTGACCTCATGAAAAAGTTAGTTGTTTGGAATGTTGAATGCAATTATATTGACATATGGTGATAATGTGATAAAGTGTAAGGGTTAAAGGTTGAAGGAACCATGGCTTGGCAATTAGCAATGTAAATGAAACATTCATTATCCAGCATGCTGAGAAGTTGATGAACTGTACAATAAATCTGAGCCCAAGTCACTACTGAGATAACTCATTTCAGACATAACGGTATTTATTAGGATTCTAGACATTGTTTTGCATTCTCTGGTGAAATATCTTGCTCTAGAAACATTTTCTCCATTAATGTATGTGAAGTAAATCAATACTAACAGTTCTCCAAACAATACAGAATAAAAAACATAAGAGCATGAAAGACATCGAAACTCATTCTGTCTGAAAAGACGTTTGATTAGATAGATTGGTATCTCTTCACTGCATTGCTATTGGTATTTCTGCAATGTAAATTGTCTCCAATGGCTTATGTTAACTCATTTGAAGCCATTTTTTCTCATCATCTGAGATACAGTTGAAATCAGAATCTGACCTAGTAAGTGGACAGCCTGTTATTCAATGCTGTAAATTCCATTGCTATGTAAAAGAGGGCAGTTTTTTGGTGAGAACACAAGAAAAAGACTTGTTTGAGAGATTAATGCAAAAAATGTTTAGTCAGCACACGTAAGTTCCATGAACGTGAGGATTGAGTGTTACCAGGGTTATTACAGTTACCTGTCCTTGTGTCTCTCTTAAAATAATGCTTAGTACCAATAAAATTAAATAGCTAAATTTATTCACTTGATGCAAGCAGAGGTAGATTACCTCCCATTCATTAGACAGTACTATGAACAGCTTAGGAGTAGTTTCTAACAATTAAAAAAATAGTGCATAATTTGATCAGTAAAAATAACTGAGGAGGATTTAGCAGAAATCCAAGACACAGAAATATGCACTAGCTTTCTTGTAAGTGGAGACAGGATATATTTGGTTTGTGTTAAAAAATGTTGAAGTTGTTTGTTCCTTTTAAAGGCTACCAGTTTATCATGGCCGTAGGAAGTAATGCATTATGTTTCTGCTCCAGCTTTGCATCTGTTTGGCATTGTTAAAAATTTTGTGTTGTATTTTATTTTACATATATTTCCACTGTGGAATAGACAGATTCTTTACTACTGAGGCAAAACATTTGAGTAGATATATATGAATGATGTATAAACTCTGGGGGAGTATCACGTAATATGCAATTTTCATGCTAGTTCTTTGAAATGTTATTCATATGGATCATTATGAGTCTTGACAGATCACATAATGATTTATGAATTGAGCGAAAAAAAAAATCAGTATTCTCTTAATCTTCTTGTCTATAAGCATCTGATCCACATAATTCTTATTTCACTCCTCAGTGTCAGCAAGAAATGCAGTATTTGTTCAGTAGTACAAGAAAATATAATGGACTGTACAGAAGAATAAGTTAATATTATGTATTCTGTATGGAAGAGATTGCATTTCTGTATGTATATAGTATGATATATTTGGATAGTATTCTGTACAACAGAGAAAGTACAAGGAAAATGCAAGGAAAACTAAAGAGAATTGGCTCCCCTTCCCTTGATTTTATTGTACAGAAAAATATTCGGAGAATAAGCTTATGTATTTATACATATTGAAGAGCTGAAAATTGCTTTGGAGTAGTCATCTGTCAGATACTTTTTAACTTCAATTTCTCTTTAGAATCTCTTAGTTTTCCTATTCAATTGACATTTCCTTAGGTCAACATGGTACATGGGTTGGAGAATTCAGGATGTTTGAAAACATGTAACGGTGGCAAGAATTAAGTAGTCAGAGTTCTTCAAAATTGCAGTTTAAAGTAAAAAAGAAAAAGTCTTCTAACTTCTTGGAATAATTGAGATGGCTGAGTATTATATGTTCCAAAAATAGCTTGCAGAACAGTTTCTGTTGCAGGCACTACTTGGTTTCTGCTGTGGTTGTGTCAGAGCATGGCTGTACCTTAAAACCAAAATTGTGTGAACATAACGCTTGGTGAAGCACATCAACCAGAATACTTCTTATAAAGACAAATGCACATACTGTGTTTAGCACAGCTCTGCCAGAACTGAGGGTGTAGCTACTAATTTATTATAAATTTGTGAGGAAAACACAATGAAGAAAGTATTTAATAAATCACAAGGTGTATTTATATCTAATTACCTAGCTTTGAATTTCTTTGACTGTCTACATAATATTTACTTCTATGGCTGCTGCTGTGCTTTTCCATAACAGTGATACCAGTTAAGTCAGTTTGAAGCAATAAACTCTATAAAATATATGATAGATTTCCCTTTACCCAGACTTTTAAAATTAAAAATTACCATGAATGAGTTAGTGTTCTGTTGCTTATCTTTCATTTTAGAATATTTCAGTTTAATATCTCTAATCTAAATAAACTTGTTGACCCACAGTTTATTATATGAATGAACAGTGTTCTGAAATACAGTGTAAAGTCCTAATTTCTTGAATACTTACTTACTGGCAGTACTGGATCAACTTGAATTGAAATGCTTAAGCAGTAGTGTGTGTTTATGTACAAATACACTATCCTGAAAAAAATATATATGTTGTGGTGCGATTTCTGCGCCATTCCTGGAGACAGCTTAATCCGCAGAAAGAATCAGGAAAGACTCATCTTGTGGATGTTTCAGCTGGTCTTTAATGGCGTCCGCATGGTGGGGAATCAGCACACACACTGACCAAGTCACGAGACAATTCCCAAGTTCCCCTCGCAGGGGGACACAAAGCCACCAACCAAATGCAGACCTGGGCTACATGTGACCGGGGCAGATGCAGGGGCAGGGAGACCCCGTCCCAGATCCCAAATCCACCCGAGCATCCTCCCCTCCCCCCAGGGGAACGGAGGGAGGGTCCCACAACATATATATGCATATGGACACTTACGAAATATGAACTCTTTAATATATATACAGGTTATATACAGTAGATATATATACAGTAGATATGTGCACATACAGTAAAAAGTACATATCTATTAGATTTTTTAAAACAAATTTATTTCCATAAGCAGCTCTATCAGTAAACAAAAGTTGAGACACAAGTCTGAGTGTTGCCTTTACTAACTTTTAGGTGTTTTCTTTAATTACTGTGCTTTTAGTTTCTCACTTTGAAAAGCTATTTGAATTTTGAAAGGAAGCTTCATGAAGAGGGCTGGTCTTTCATCTCCCATCACACCCTTATTTTAGATTTCTTAAACTTTCTTTGTCATATTTTTAGCTGCACTTAACATTTCCTTTTGACTAAAGGTGGAAAATTCACCAGTCACTGTGGTGTCATGACAACCCAAGACAAGTGGGCTAGAAGACTCTATAGTCTTTGCTAACTTGCTAATGCAGAGACCACTTGTGATGATATCTCAGAATACGTCTCATTTATTGCAAAGTGCTTGAATGAACTTTCTGGAAAAACTGTAGATGAGACAAAGAAATTAAGACATTGGTAAGCCTATGGCATACTAAGATGAAGGTACCTGTACATACGCTGTGCACTTTTCAAACCCGTTAAGGCAATGTTCATTTTTATGGCATCCAGTAAAATTAAATAATGCTGTGACATTGGGTAAGTTCTTGAAGCTGAAATCCAGGTAGTTTCTCAGAGTTCCAGAACTAGCAGGCAAGTAATATTTCTTCCATGTATTTGTGTATTTCTCAGTGAAAATCAATCAAAGATATTCAGTGTCATATTCATAGGGATGTGGTCATCATGTTATGTAGGAGAGTCCACATACAAACGGCAAAAATACCATTTTGAATTTGTATTTTTTCGTTATGTTTTTCTGCATAGATCTCTCTAAAGTATCACTGCTTATTCTCAACAAATAACTCTCCCATCAAAATATAGTCTCTTTCCAGTATGATGGTAGTGAGTTACAAGTAATCAGAGTCAGGCTTTAGGTGATTTGTCTATTTTTTATCACAGAATCACAGAATATGCGGAGTTGGAAGGCTCCCACAGGGATCATGGAGTCCAACTCCTGGCCCTGCACAGGACATTCCCAAGTGTCACACCCTGTGCCCGAGAGCATTGTCCAAAAGCTTCTTGAACTCTGTCAGGCTGGTGCTGTGACCACTGCCCTGGGAGCCTGTTCCAGCGCCCAACCACCCTCTGGGTGAAGAACCTTTTCCTAATACTCAACATAAACTTTCCAACTTTAGGCTATTCCCTTGGGTCCAGTCACTAGACAACACAGAGGAGAGCTCAGTGCCTGCCCCTCCTCTTCCCCTCACGAGGAAGTTGCAGACTGCCGTGGGTCTGTCCTCAGTCTTCTCTTCTTCAGGCTGAACAGAGCAAGGGGCCTCAGCCACTCCTCATATGGCTTCCTCTCAAGGCCTTTCACCATCCTTGTTACCCTCCTTTGGATGCTCTCCAATAGCTTTATATCCTTCCAAGTATTGTGGCACCCAAAACAGCCCCCAGCACTCGAGAANAAGAACCTTTTCCTAATACTCAACATAAACTTTCCAACTTTAGGCTATTCCCTTGGGTCCAGTCACTAGACAACACAGAGGAGAGCTCAGTGCCTGCCCCTCCTCTTCCCCTCACGAGGAAGTTGCAGACTGCCGTGGGTCTGTCCTCAGTCTTCTCTTCTTCAGGCTGAACAGAGCAAGGGGCCTCAGCCACTCCTCATATGGCTTCCTCTCAAGGCCTTTCACCATCCTTGTTACCCTCCTTTGGATGCTCNTACACCCAGGGTTGCCCCATCCCAGGTGCAGAATCTGGCCCTTTCCCTTGCTGAACTTCATATGATTGGTGACTGCCGAGACCCCTGATTTGTCAAGGTCACTCTGTAGGACCTTCCTGCCTTTTGAGGGAGTCAGCAGCACCTCCCAATTTTCAGTTGTTTGGGAATTTGCTGAATATTCCTTCCAGTCCTGCATCCAAGTAATTTATGAAGATGTTGAAGAGCAGAGAGCCAAGGATGGAGCCCTGTGGAACCCCTGTAGTGACAGGTCCCCAGTCTGATGTCACCCCATTCACTGTAGCCCCTTGTGCCTGACCCCTGAGCTGGTTGCTTGCCCATCACATGATGTTTTTATCCAGCTGTGGGCTGCGCATTTTGTCCAGAAGGATCCTGTGAGAGACAGACTTACTGAAATCCAAAAAGATCACATCAACTGGCCTCCCTTGATCAACTGGGTGTGTTACCTTGTCATAAAAAGAAATCGGGTTTGATGAAGGAGGACTTCCCTCACATGAAGCCATGCTGGCTATGACCAGTGACTGTGTTGTCCTTCAGGTGTTTTTCAATAGCCTCAGAAAAATCTTCTCCTTAACTTTACTAGGCATTGAAGTGAGACTGACAGGCCTGTACTTTGAGGGTCCTCCTTGGTCTTCTTGAAAATCAGCTTCCAGTCAGCTGGGACCTGTCTGGGTTCCCAAAACTCAACTGATCAAAAATCATTGAGAGGGGCTTCGCAGTGACATCAGCAGCTCTTTGAGAGGTATTGTATACGTCACATCAGGACACATAGATTTGTAGGGATCTATCTGGAGCAACAGATCCCTCACAGTTTCAGGATCCACTGGGAGTTAATCATTCTTGCAGTCATGGTCCTCCAGCTCAGGGCACTGAGACCGCCCTGGTCAGTCATCCATGTTGAAGACAGAGGCAAAGAATGCATTAAACATTTCTACCTTGTCCATGTCCCTGTTTGTGAGATAACCATCCTCGTCCTGTAATGGGACAGAGTAATTTTTACATTGCATGTTGCCATTAGTGTATTTGAAAAAACTCCTTTTATTGTCCCCCACAGTTCTGGCCAGCTGGTTTATAAATACCACTTGTGGATTTTGCAGTCTAATCTCCTCGGCGGTTTTCTATTAAGCCCAGCTCCTTTGTAGTATTGATTTAGAGATAGAAAGTACTTGTTTTTCAGTTGATGATATTTAGATTTTGTTTTCTAATTACTTTCCTCATATCAGCTGCATGTCCATAGATCTGACCATAACTTTCTTGGCAGACGTGAAGGGAGACCTTAGACCATGTGTCTTGGGAGAAAAAAATACTTTTGTTAAGTTTTTAATACTTCTTCTGGCATGAAAACTACTGCTGATAGCTGCTGTGCAGAATGGATGTGAAAATTCAGAGTAAACCGAATAGTAATGATAAGTCATGGTATGGTATTGAAATTACTTGGAGGAGAAGGTGATGCGTCTCCATGTAAAGCACCATAAATGTCATGGCATTCTGTAAAAAAAATAAAGATTCTTCTCTTAGTAATTTTCCTGATTGCTTGAGATGTTTCAGTGTTTATCAGACTCCAGACATTAGCAAGCACAGAGGTAGAATCTGAATTTACAAAGCCTGCTGCTGTAATTGACATTTACTATAAGCTAATTACCCAGGAGTATACTTGTTGTATGGGTGAAGACTGCCAGCTTGTAAGGTGGCTACCTAACACTGCTCACAAACAGCACCCACTTAACAGCTTGTTTATCCATATCCTGCTTACTGCATAACAACTCCCCTATTCCTGTGTGATGGAAATGAGAGTCCTGGCTGAAAGTTCTAGTCATAGCCTTCTTCTGTGGAAAACTAGAGCCATCTGCTGTTTAAAGAGGGCATCGTTTAAGGTAAAGTGTGTGGTTTTTCTATCTTGTCCTATATCCTCAAAAATTCTTCGGTGTTTGTTGTTAGTAGAGTATTTGCTAACAACATGGAAGTAAAATAATTTAGCTGTAGATATTTCTAGACAAAACTTACCCAGTAGTACATACACTAAAAGGCATTTATTCAGACTTCAGCATTAACTGTTACTCAGAAATTTATATTACATAGGCAGCTTGAGAACCAGGAAAAGAGCTGGAGAAACAGCCATCTCCAAGGGTGCAACATCTAAAATTCTCATTCAATAAAATTAGAAATTTCTCTTTGTCTCCTCAGTTCACAGTTAGCTCCCATTACTAGTTATCTT
>WEIT01025459.1:0-46776 GCA_013389985.1 Dryoscopus gambensis | reverse complement strand
TTGGACCACATGATAACTTTGCACTGTTGTATTTATTCACAAAAGAAACATCTTGGTTTTTGATTCCTCTGACATGTAGCTAGACCTAAGCCTCAGAAGTCATATTCATGTGTTCCATCATCATAAGAGCAGATGATGCTGTAGTGAAAGAAACGGGAACTGACTTTCAAAGGTGCTGAGAAGAGTATCTGAAAAATCAGGTGCTAGTAAGGAATCATGAATATAAAACTAAAATATATAAACCTAAATCAACTTCCATAGGAGCTGTTTTCACTGAAACTGAAAATGTTGTTGTGGTAGCTCCAGGACACTGGGATAATGGAACATACGAAAACTGAGATGTGACTTGAGGCGTGGGAGCCACATTATTCCACGGTATTAGCTTTATAAGGGTATCTTTGATGATCTGTCAGCTCCTGAAGCTGTGCGCAACCCACAGGACACTTCTTGCTGACACCAGAGGCACAGAAGGGTAATTAATGAAAATCTCCAAGTGCTGAAACAATGAAGCTAATGAGATTTTGAAATTTTGCATGCCTGGGGTCAAGACCGTTCATTTCAACCTTCTCCAGAGAGTTAAGAAGGCAAAAGGGATTAAAGCTGTAAGGAGTGAGAGCACCTGACCTGTGCAGACATGAGAATTTGGCTGCCCGTGTCTTCCAGGTGATGAAGAAGAAGCAGTGTCAGGTTTTAAAAAATGTGGGTTTTGTATGATACCCTTACCACTCTTTGCATCAGATCTGGTTGGTGGCTGAAGAGCAACTGACACTGAAAGAAAAGACCAGGACAGGGCTTGTGATCTCTTACAAAGATCAGCAATGCAACTCTCAGGGTGGCTGTGACTCAAAAACTGAGATACCCCACAAAATCTCCATCCTTCCATCTTCCCCAAGCAGGAAGTAAGATGGGCAGGATCTGAGAAATGACTGTGATGCTTTGCACAGGCCGTAGAGGGATTTGTAAAAACATGTATTTTGTCAGCCTCCAGTTAATTTCAATATTGGGTAAATATGCTACAAAATGACAATGATTTGCCTGAATGTTATGATAAGAATACATTATAATCATAAAAATGACCATAAAAACTGCTTATAATAAAAGAAAAACTCTACAAGAAGGTCAGTTAATCACTTACTAGGAAAAATGACAGATTTAAAGTCAGTTGTTGAAAAAGTCGATGTATTTTAAGAAAATATATTAGTTTGGGCATAATTTGTTATACAAATCTTTCAAGGTTTATCCACAGCTAAGTGTACCTTCATAACTCAACTAGCAAAATAATTCCAAATGTCTTGGAGTCCAAATATTTGATTAGGACCTTGAGTCCTAAACCACATTTTTTATTTCTTACAGAAGTGTATGGCTTCAAGAGAATAATGTGACATTGTCACCACAGGTACTGTGGAGTTCTGAAAAATCTGAAAAGATTTTGTGGATTTTATTTATGTGTAAGTCGTTTCCAACCCTTTGTACCCACTGAGAGTCCTGTACAGTACTGACAACAGCCTGGAATCCCTGGCAAATACCTGGCAGTGCCAACAGCTGGAGTAGGCAGAATGTGAACTCCCTGAAAGTCATCCAAAAACATGTTTCTTGGATCTCAACTCTCCTTTACTTCCTAGTAGCTAATTAAATATTTGCCATCAAAGTGAATTAATAAAAGTAAGTTAAAAATTAATGTTGATAAAGTGCTTCACATACTCCTTTATGCAGGAGTATCTATCCCTTATGGGCAAGAGTAGCTGAACCAGATATTATTTCCACATTTTTTATGCATTTTTGTGATGTGACAAATATTTGTTGACAGTTTGTTACAGGTTGCCATTGTGGACCCATGGGCTTTCATGGAGCTGCAGGAGAGAGCCTGCAGAGAGAAACAGGACATGTAGAAAATGTGGCTTCAGCAAAAAAATGGAATAAACTTGGTTGATTTACAAAGACTGGGATGGAGATTGTGGCAGTCTTCAAGTATATGAAAAGACACTGTTAAGAGAAGGAGCATTTTCTGGTACTGAATTTAAACAATGGCCATGGCAGTCCAGTTTGAGCATTGATAAGACTTATATTTATTAAGTATATTTAAGCTCAACAATAAAATGCTTAGCTGAACTGGAAAATCTCCATTTGGGGATTTAAGGAATTATTTAGACACAAATTGTCAAGACTTCTGTAGATGACTTGGACTGGGGCAGGGGATGGACTGTCATTTTAATAGAAACAGAAGCATCTAAGTTATAAGCAGGAGTTTTGCTGTTATGTTTACTCAGAGGGGAAATATAGAAAACATAACATTTNTAAACCTGCAAAATTCTCTAATGAAATGCAGAGTAGAAATGTATAATTTTTTTGCAATATATTTCAATTATTTCAATGGGAGGTATGTGTTACAATGTGATTTAGATTAAATATATTTTAAATGTATTGCTATTAATTTTAATAAAGGAAACAGTACAGTCTATAAGTAATTTGAATAGTTAATCATGTACAGAACAGGCAGTATAAATGAAGAAAGCAATGATACTAGAAAGCTGACTCAATTCTTCTACACTTGATGTGTAAGGAGGTAAAAGTCCATGGTACTCTATCAAAATCTCCGTTAAAAAAGAAGAAAAAGCATACGTCCACTTCTTTGTGGTGCTTGTTGAGGACTCCTGCAGATACTTATATCTTATGGAAATGGCTGTCCTTGATTTTCCCAAAAGGGCAGTTCATTCATGTGTCAAATTTTGTGCTCAACAGACCAAATGTTCTAAGTTCAAAATGTGTATTAATTATGTACTTAACTATTTGCAAATAGTCCATCATTAATTTTAAATTGCTGGCATACTCTGGGGAAACCTGAAATGGTGAAGTTTCCTCCTGTAGCACTAGGGAAGATTTCTGTCTCTTCTACTCAAAATAACAGAATAGGTTCCTGAGAACTGGTAAACATGATGTTCCTTTGCTGAGCACCCTTTCCTTCCAGCACTTGTTACTGGAACTTTGCATGTTTTGGCAGCCCTGAATGGAATGGATTTATCAGGTTGCAAAAGACATAAGGCAAATGAATCCTGCAGATAACTCCATGGATTTTGTACCCTATGAACACCAATATCTTGAGAAATCCAACTGGTTTTGTTTATTGAATAAAACATTCAAAAAGTGGAATCCCTGGATTTACGCCCCATTTGGATGCAACATGTATCCACAATTTACTCCCTGTGGTGTTTAAATGTTTGGGTTGTATTAAAGACCACTGTTGGGTTTGTTTGTGTGTTTTGGTTGGTTTGTTTTTCTTGTTCCCCCCTTAGGAGCCAGCATTGCATAGTCAAGTTACTGGTGTACTGTACACTTCCACGTGCAGCTTTCAGCACGGGCTGCGTCCGTCGGAAAGCCACAGTAGCACTACAGGGTAACAGTCCCTTCAGACTTGAACGGTTGAAGTCATGCAAAAGATTTTGTCATTTGTCATTATAATCCAATACAGCAAAACAGTTACCTTATAGGGATGAGGATGGGAAAGGCTTTTATATGATTACATCACAAGATGATAAATGAGAGCAATTTGTGTTCATTATGAGAACAGCATCCCAAAGAGAATGTTGTTATAAATTTTGTCCTGCTCTCCCTTCCTCCACCGCAAAACTAGCACAGCATCTTAGAAATAAGCAAGCAGGCTCTGACAACAATCCAGAGAGAGGAAAGCAAACCAGTGTAGATTTGTCTGCATTTTACTCTAGCAAGAGCATTGAGAATTTGAAAAGTAAAGGAGAAACACAGAACAATAATTAGGACAAATCCTTAAAATTTCCTCTTTTTATTGAATAAAGAATATTTTTGTTTAGTAAAATATTCATGTAATGTGGAAAAAAAAATAACTTGTTTGTGAAGTGGAACAAAGTAATATTTTGCAAATCAGACAATGAAAACATTTTGTTTGATAAACTGAAACTGTTTCAATTTGAATGTAAACCATGAACATTTTAGTGTTTATTACAAATCTGAGAGAAATATATTTAAAACTTCTTATTGTTCTTAAATTTTCTTTTAAGCTAGAGATGTCAATCTGCCCCCAGCAATTTTGGGTTGACACATTTACATTTTCAAAAGAAATAACTTTTGGTGGGTAAGTTTCCAATCCACTATATTACTGAATGAGTACTGACGTCAGCAATTAGCTAATCCTCTCTTCCTTTTCCCATATGTATCACTGCAGAAGCAACAACAGACTGGAACAAAATCCTCTGATGTGTTTGCTTTCTGTGGCCTGCTAGTTGCCAACTATTCAGCCTTGATGCCTTAGTTTGTGTTTATGAGGTTTGGATTCTAGGATTAAGACCAACAGCACTCAGTCTTGTATCTTTATGTCCATTTAAAAAGATGTTAGGAGGTCTGCTTTCCTCTTTCTACCCCTATTTTTCTTCTCTCCAACACTTAAATAATCTCTCCATCCTCCCTGTATCACCTGTGATATTTACAAGTTGGTCATGGAAAAAGCAATGCAAACACTCTTTGTGCTGATAGAGAAAAGATCAAGGATGAGCTCAAACACCTGTGTCTCCTAAATCCTTATTGATGTGCGCTCTGAAGCTGATTGAAGCCATTACTGGGTAGTGACTTTGCCAGTGCAAGTAAAAGGGAAGAGTGTGAATTGAACTGATACTTTTGTGGAATAGTCAGCATTAATGGTCAAGGGTCTTGTGACGTTCTTGAACCCCTCCAGAGTAGGGCTTTTCTGCTAAATTGAAGAGCTTAAAAATAGTGCTGAGGAACTCTGTGAAGACGGGGAATCAGGAGAGTCCAGAGCAAATGGCAGAGCTCTAGGGATGACGTGGCTCCGGGAAGACAGCAATGGGAAGGCAGGTCTGTGGGTGCTGATCTCCCTTCAGGAGATGGTGTAGAAAAGTAAAATGAAAGTATTTCTGTGTGGAAATCAGGCATGAGTCATATGCCTGCTCTTCTGTTCTGGGGCTCTGCCTGCCCCATAACTGTGATGGGGGAACAAGAGGGCAGCAGGCTGAAGGGAATTGCAGATAGTGCATGTTCACATCAGCAGGTGATGTCAGGACATCAGTGGAGTAGCAGAGTAAGACGACAACCTGCACTGGATACTGCAGCTTATTTAAGAACTGATGAGATTACAGCTAAGCAATCTCCCTGTCTCCAACCCCAAATTTTCTCATCCTATTGCTTCCCTGTCCCACTGAGGTACGGCCTGAGTGAGTGGCTAGGTGAGCATTTGGACCTTAGACAAGGTTAATCTGCCACACAAAGTCAGTTGCTGAGGTTTATGTATTCCTCTAATCCATGGAGCTGAAGCTGGGTAGAGAAAAAATAGCACTTAAAAACTCTTCAGTATGAAGTGGCCTCAGCATGAGATACTTCAGGTCCCTATCTTCTTTCAGGGCTTTTTTTTTGCTACCAGTCAAATACTTCAGCAAATTATAATAGGTAGTTTTTACACCTGCAGTCAGAGTAGATGCTGTGAATTTCAAAGCATTTAAAACACTGGTAGCAGACAGTATCTATTTTTTATTTGAATCTTTCTTGTGTGTAGAGGTTGAAACTACCTACATGACATAGTTTATTAAACATCTACTTGTGAGAACAACTGTAATACCATTACTTTTACTTTGTGCCAGATGTTGTGGACCTAACCAAGCAAACCTGCTCTAATCATACCTATCACTATTGACCTAAGTGAATAAGCTCACTTTCCTATTGGCAGCAATATATTTTCTCTTAAGTAAATATTTTATTGGTACCCAGCATTTTGCAGTGTTTCCCAACACTGGAAGGAGTTCATGCATAATCAAATTATTTCTTCTCATTGTAGTTCTAGATAGTCTAGAAGTCTAGCAGACCATAATATTTTCTGTGCTATTACCACATACAACAATGTGTATTATGAGCTATCCTCTCAATAACAACACTGTCAAATCTTCTATTTGGCAGGTGGCAAGCAGAAAATGGTATTAATTATACTGCTATGATTTCTTCCGAGCCTCCCATAGAAGCATAATATTGTTAAGGATGGAAAAGACCTCTAAGATCATCAAGTCCAACCATTAGCCCAGCACTGCCACCTCCACCACTAAACTATGTCCCCAAGTGTTTCTGTCTCTTCCATTTATTCATGCTACAGGCATGTTCAAGGAACAACACCACTTTATGGGACACAGTACCAAGGGAGTACTACCACAGGCACTCATCCAAAGTACATTTTCTGAAACATCTATCTTCTAACCTTTGAATGGAAACTAGTCAACTCTTCATTCCCTCTCAAGCTAACCCATTTGTGAAGATGGAGAAACAACAGAAGCATTGGTGAGAAATTCTTTTAGTTCATACTGATGGTTGAAATCTGGAGAGATAGAAATTCGTGTGTAGTTTAGGAAAATAGGCAACTTGTTATGGTACTTAGTTGCTTTTTATTTTTCTTTGAAGCTATGGCTGGAGCTCTTATTTTCAGAAAATTGTTTCTAAGCTTACTCTCTCATGCAATAGAATAATTAGACTTTTGTTCCCTAACTTATTCTTAACTGTGTGGCGAGGAAGGAGAGAAGATTTGAACCCTGGTCAATATTTTCTGGATTTAAGGCTTAATCTACTGATGTTAAAAGGAGAAAAATTGTGAAACACATCAATATCTGTTGTGGTGGCTAAGTCCACATTACACCCCCCACGTTACTACGAGGTGGTCCCTCCCCACACCACTGTGCCAGAAAGTTCTCCCTTCATCGAGGGAGAACTGGCCCCTGGTCCTCTCTCCCCATCCCTCCCCTCCCCTCTTCCACTGGCCCCCATTATGTCACTCAACCTTGCCTCTACCCCCTAGCCCTCAGATTATTGTTCACTGATGCTCTGCCCACCTCGGCACCCCTCGGGATAAAACCACATGCGTGGGATTGTTCCGGGTTCTTTGCCTCTGTTCCCCTTTGAGTGTGTTTGTTCTCGGTCCGTGGTATGGACCAAATAAATGCCTCGGAATTGCACACAAAGAATCCCTTTGGCCTCTTTGTCTCTGGTTCACGCATAGACTGTGTGTGTGAGTGGCTGCTTGCGCCCACCTGTGAGGGTGAGACTGTGTGCTGGTGTGGGTGCTAGCAGGGCACTGCCAAAGCATCTCCACAAACGACGCTTGGGAAAAATGCGGCATCGGTCCTCTGACCCTACGCACCGCGTTGCCTGGCGCACGGAACAGAGACCTTGGCTGGAATCTCTGAGTAGCATCCCTGGCAAGCAAAAGCTCCTAGGAGTCGTGATTTTGGCGCCGCTAGGACCCTAAAGGGAGATCTAAGTTATATTAGACCTGCTCAGATGGATGGCCGACATCTCTCTCAGCGTGAGAGAGCCAGCTGAAAAACGGAGAATCATGCACCAAAAATTTTTCTTTTACCTGGGCGCTGGGAGCCAGAAGGACTTGGCAGTTGGAGCCAGGAGGGCTTAGCGGAGCTGGTGGAGGTCTCAGCAGATAGCTTCAGAGTCAGAGAGAAATCCAGCGAAACTCGTGGGTGAGTGAAGCTTGGGAAAGCTCTTTCGGGCCCCTTTTTTGCCAGCTTTTTTCTCTCAGTGACAGGGTGAAGTTTTTCTGGGGAAATATGAGTGCTAGATTCACTGTTCCTCAAAAGGAGGTTTTTCTCTAAATTAAGAGTACCCTAAAAGTGAGGAAAATCTGGTTTTCTAAGAGACTCTTAGAATGTTTTATGCGGTGGATTTTCTTTTATTTCCCTAACGTTTCAGTTGATTCAGTTAAGAATCCAGCATTCTGGGATTGGGTTATTGAGAGATTAGCGTTTCTGAGGCAAGATGGGGATGATTCAGTCAGGAAATTCTTCCGTTTGTCAGTTCTGATTTATAAAGTGGTCTCAGAATCAGAGAATGAAGTTAAGACACCAGAAAATTTGGATTCCCAGGTTGAAGACACCCCTCCCCCCCCCGCAGTGCTCCCTGCCTGCAGGTGGCATGGCCTCGCATGGCTGCTGCTGTGCCGGGGCGTGTCCCCCACACTGAGTCCACAAAATGTCACCGGCCACATGGTTGGCTCTGCCACCTTGTCTTCCTCCCCTGCTACAGGTTTTACCGTCCCTGCCGCGACCACACAAGATGGCACTGGCCACGTGTCAACCGCGGCCACACAAAATGGCACCGACCGCGTTTGGATGCACGACCCCCCTCCACCTCTCCCTGCACACGTCATCGCACCCAGCCCCTCCTCTGCTGCGTCGGTGGGCGTGCTCACGTTGGGCCCCGCCCCTGCGTTGATGGATGTAACCGCGACAGGACCCTCCCACATCACCGGGAATCCCTTTTATACTGTGGACCTTGCCCACATGGGGATTCCCTTTTGCATCAGGGGTTCCACCCACACCCCTGCCCCTTCCATTGGCAGCTTCTCCCACAACCATGCCTCCCCTTTCAATTCTCATGGTCCCACAAACTGGAAAGACAACAGAGACTGGGAGTTTATGGCAGCCCCAGTCACATACAACAGACAGAGACAGAATCCCCAGTGGGAACCATTCCCGTATGCCAACTTAAAGGAGCTATGTAAGGCTGTGAAAGATTTCGAGTGGGACTCCTCGTACTTTAAGAGTCTAGTACAGACCACTTTCGCCGTGAATACCTTAATGCTGCATGATATAAAAAGTATCATGTCATGCCTGCTCTCCCTGACTGAGTATCTGTTGTGGGAGAGAACACGGAAAAGGCTGCTCCGGCATCTCAGCGCGAGTTAGCAGAGAGATCCCAACAGGCCAAACTTAACCCTAGAGCAGCTTTGCAGCAAAGGCAACATGGAAAAGCCTCAGGATCAGGCCCGGACTCTCCCAGAGACGGTCCTGGGTGATTTAAAGCGAGCCACAGAAAGGGCTTTATCCCTCACCCCCACAAGTTCCACCCCCTCTGTTAGCTTTTCCTGTATAAAGCAGGACCAAGGGAAATCATTCATCACATTTGTAGACCGGTTAAGGGAGGCGGTGGAGGTCCAGGTAGAGAGCGTAGAAGCTCAAAGGGAATTGCTTAGAACTTTAGCAAGAGATAATGCAAATGAAAGATACCAGAGTGTCATAAGAGCTCTCCCCCTGGACTCTGCCCCCACCCTTGACCAAATGGTGGAAGTCTGCACAAAACTAGTATCTGAAGAGCCCACTGCTAACAAAAGCTTTCAGAGGAGGGTGGTGAGTGCATTAGCAACAGGAAAAGACAATAAGGAAAAGCCCTGGTATTTCAACTGTGGAAGTTTCCAACACTTTGCAAAAAACTGCCCTGAACCCAAAAAATCTAATGGGAATGGAAAGCCTGTTGTCACAGACTGATCCACCTGCAAACACCACCAGCTGCAGGGAAACAGACAGTGAAGCGCGGCCTGGCCCCGCATGATGACAGCAAATCAATGGCAGTCTCCCCCTGCCCTGCCACCCCTACCACAAACTGTGACTCCTCACTGCAATGGGAAGCAGGCAAAAGACTTCTACTCGTGAGTACCTGTGCACACCTTTTCCACGATGGAGCTCAGCACCATATGCACACAGGTTTTAAAAAACTTTTGGACAGGACAGTAGACATTTTAGTGGTCAGAGACACCATACGAGGTCCACCTATCCAAACTATCTCACCCAAGGTGCACAGGGTGGTCCCCAGTGGATGAGTACAGGTTACTGTCTCCTGTAACAACACCCCTTGGTTTCTACCAAAAGGTCAAGTGGATGCACAGGCTATCATCCTACCTGAAGACCACCTCAGGACACTGTCCATATAGTGAAATAGTGCAGAAATAGTGGGACAGGACAAACCAACCCTCAACTGTAAACTGCGCAATGGCAAATCCGCAGCCACACTGACAGGGATGGTAGACACAGGGGCTGACATCACCATCATATCTAATGCAGAGTGGCCACGGCAGTGGGGACTTAAGCCAGCAGCTGGGATAGTTACAGGGATTGCGGGGTCAGCAACAACTATGAGGAGTAAAAATAACATCATTATCCAGGGCCCAGACAGACACAATGCATCCATCAGGTCATTTGTCATCCCATCAGAGTTCACACTGTGGGGCAGGGACCTGCTTTCTCAGTGGCGGACTCAGCTAGTAATCCCGCCTCCATTGCGGGATTTCTAGTTTGGGCCACTGAAAAGCGTGCCACTCCACCTCTTACATGGAAGACAGACAAAGCTATCTGGAGTGAGCAGTGGCCCCTATCAGCTGAAAAGCTGCGTGCGCTTGAGTTCTTTGTTGAGGAACAGTTAGCCACTGGCCACCTTGTTCCCTCCAACAGCCCTTGTAACTCACCTGTCTTTGTTTTAAAAAAGCTAGGCAAAGACAGGTGGAGGCTTCTCCAAGGCCTCCGAAAGATCAATGAGGTCATTGAGGATATGGGTCCCCTGCAGCCTGGCCTGCCCTTGCCCTCAATGCTCCCCCAACAGTAGAAGCTCTCTGTCATAGACATTAAAGGCTGCTTCTTTACTATCCCCTTACACCCACTNGCTGAAAAGCTGCGTGCGCTTGAGTTCTTTGTTGAGGAACAGTTAGCCACTGGCCACCTTGTTCCCTCCAACAGCCCTTGTAACTCACCTGTCTTTGTTTTAAAAAAGCTAGGCAAAGACAGGTGGAGGCTTCTCCAAGGCCTCCGAAAGATCAATGAGGTCATTGAGGATATGGGTCCCCTGCAGCCTGGCCTGCCCTTGCCCTCAATGCTCCCCCAACAGTAGAAGCTCTCTGTCATAGACATTAAAGGCTGCTTCTTTACTATCCCCTTACACCCACTTGATGCCCCTCGGTTTGCCTTCTCTGTGCCATCCCTGAACCGGCAGGCCCCCATGTGCAGGTACAACTGGTGAGATCTACTCCAGAGCATGAAAAATTCTCCAACAATCTGTTAGTGGTGTGTTGCATGCATCTTGTCCCCGGTCCTGAAAGAATTCCCCAAAGCCATCCTACTCCACTGTATGGATGACATCTTGATCTGCGCACCTGAAGACACTTACCTGGACTTGAGACCCTCCAAGAGACTGTCCGAGCCATCGAAAAAGTAGGGTTTGAGATTCAAACTGAGAAGATCCAGTGTACCTGCCCATGGACTTACCTGGGACTCCGCATAGGTGAACAGACCATTGTACCCCAGCAACTCACCACCCAGAATGACCCTAAGACCCTACAGGATCTTCATCAGCTTTGTGGGTCCATCAGCTGGGTACATCCTCTGCTGGGTGTTACGATGGAACTCCTTGCGCTCCTGTTCGACCTTCTCAAGGGTTGCGAGGACCTGGACTCGCCGTGTACCATCACAGTGGAGGCCTGGGCAGCCATCAGTAAGGCGCAGCTCGCCCTGTCTTCTAGACAGGCCCACCGGACCCTTCTACACCTGCCTTTCAATTTCATTGTTCTAGGCAACACACCTAGATTTCATGGCTTGATCTTTCAGGGGGACACGGTGCAGAAAGACCCTCTAACCATCATAGAGTTGATCTTTCTATCGCATCAGCCATCCAAAAGCATCACAACACCACAGGAACGAATGGCTCAGTTAATCATGAGGGCCAGGGCTTGCCTCCGAACCCTCGAGGGATGCGACTTTGCATGTATACACCTGCCATTAACAGTTGGTAACTTGGACCATTTGCTCCAGACAAACGAATGCCTCCAGTTTGCTCTGGACAGTGACACAGGCCAAGTTTCAGTCCATAAACCCAAACATAAGTTGTTTAACACAGCCTTCAGTCTGGTTCCAAAATCACTACAAAGCCCAACTCCACTCAAGGCTCTAACAGTTTTAACAGATGGTTCAGGAGCGTCCCATAAGGGTCGCTCATCACTGACTCCCATAAGTCAGTGATGACTTGGCAGGATCCTCGGACTCAGATGTGGGAATCTCTCGTCCAAGTGGTGGAGCGATCCCCACAAAAGGCTGAATTAGCACCCGTGGTTACAGCATTTGAAAAATTTGAAGAACCATTCAATTTAGTTACAGATTTGGCCTGTGTAGCTGGTATGACCATCAGAGTAGAACATGCCCTGTTAAAAGAAGTGGCAAATCCCAAATTATATCAATTACTCTTGGAACTGATCTACCTTCTCTCCCACCGAGAGCAGCCTTATCATGTGATGCATGTGAGGTCATACACAGATTTGCCAGGACCCATTGCAGAGGGAAACCAGAGAGCTGATGCTTTGGCCATGGCTGTGCACAGTCCCAGCTTACCTGACACCTTCGCACAAGCCAAGTTAAGCCATCAGTTTTTCCACCACAGTGTTTCTGCCCTCATTAGGATGTTCAACATCCACAGAGATCAAGCATGGGCAATTGTAGCGACGTGCCCTATCTGTCAACATTATCAGATACCATCTTTAGGCACAGGGGTAAACCCCTGCAGCCTCAGCAGTGGCCAATTGTGGCAGACGGATGTCACCCATGTCCCCCAATTTGGGAGACTAAAATATGTCCAGGTGTCAGTAGACACCTTCTCTGGAGCCATCTTTGCACCTGCCCATGCAGGAGAAAAGACCAGAGACGTAACAAAACACTTTCTCCTTGCCTTTTCCACCCTGGGCATGCCTAAAGAAGTGAAAACGGACAATGGTCCTGCCTATGTTTCCAACAAACTACAAGGTTTCTTTGGTCAGTGGGGCATCCAGCACACCACGTGCATACCCTACTCCCCCACAGGACCGTCTATAGTTGAAAGGACCCACCAAACTCTCAAGAGGATCCTTGACCAACAACACAGAGGTGCAGAGATTAATTCTCCCATTGTGAGATTCTGCAAAGCTCTCTTTACCATCAATTTCTTAAACAACTCCTTCTCAGAACCTACCCCCCACCGTGTTCCAATACTTTACCAATTCAACATAAGCCAAATTAAAAGGACAACCACTGGTGTTGCTCAAGGATCTGGAGAGCCGTCAAATTCAGGGACCCTTTCCACTCATCACCTAGGGGAGGGGATATGCTTGTGTTTCCACACCAGCAGGTTTGAAATGGGTGCTGGGAAAGAATATGAAGCCCTACATTGGACTACTGACAACAGCTCCTAATGGCACAAGAAAAAACACAGAAAACTCCGACACTGAACCCAACAAGGACGAGACAAGTGCTGCCTGGAGGCAATGTCAGCGCAAAGTGACAGGCCACGTGAACATCTAATTTGCATCCCCCCTCCAGACAGCTTCAGTTTAAAACCCCCTGAATCCCTCTGACTTTCCCTCATGGTTTCCTGACCCAAATAATCCTTTACCCTTCCCATATCCCATACCTACCTTCCTTTTTGAAAAGGGGGGATGGAAAAGGGAAATTGATGAAGGGACAAAGAACATTTCCACTTTCATGCATTTTCCACAAGTGATTTGATCTTTCAATAATTTTGTCATGATTCTTAACAACTTTGTTTGAGACCCTTGCAGAGACACCTACCCCAATTCCCCCATGGAATCTGGCACTTGTCATCATACTGTCTTCTAGATGTCCCTAACCCGACTAAGTACCTACAGATGCTGCTGTGACTCCGAGTGTTGTGGCTGACAGGAGTGTGGAAATCGCAGCCTCATTAGCCCAGAAATGTCCACCGCATCCAGCACCAGCAGAGGAACTTGGGATTTGTTGGGACTTTGGGAACTCAGGGGAGGGGTAGCCTCCTTTTGGGGGCTTTGCTGATGCTTCTGGTTGTTTTGTTATTTTTTCGTTGCTTGAAATGTTGCCACAATCCTGGACCCTCACTGTTAAAATATTTTTTCAAAATACCCTTTCCCCACTCAAAGAAAGTGGAAGAACGGTTCCCACCTTGGTTAGTTTCAAGTAAGTAGGAGAAGCCTTCTTTTAAAACAAATTAGGGGGATATATTGCAGTGGCTAAGTCCACATTACAGCCCTCCATGTTGCTATGAAGTGGTCCCTCCCCACACCACTGTACCAGAAAGTTCTCCCTTTACTGAGACCCCAGTGGCCCCTGGTCCTCTCTCTCCTCCCCTGCCCTCCCCTCTTCCATTGGTCCCTGTTATGTCGCTCAATCTTGCCTCTGNAGAGCAGCCTTATCATGTGATGCATGTGAGGTCATACACAGATTTGCCAGGACCCATTGCAGAGGGAAACCAGAGAGCTGATGCTTTGGCCATGGCTGTGCACAGTCCCAGCTTACCTGACACCTTCGCACAAGCCAAGTTAAGCCATCAGTTTTTCCACCACAGTGTTTCTGCCCTCATTAGGATGTTCAACATCCACAGAGATCAAGCATGGGCAATTGTAGCGACGTGCCCTATCTGTCAACATTATCAGATACCATCTTTAGGCACAGGGGTAAACCCCTGCAGCCTCAGCAGTGGCCAATTGTGGCAGACGGATGTCACCCATGTCCCCCAATTTGGGAGACTAAAATATGTCCAGGTGTCAGTAGACACCTTCTCTGGAGCCATCTTTGCACCTGCCCATGCAGGAGAAAAGACCAGAGACGTAACAAAACACTTTCTCCTTGCCTTTTCCACCCTGGGCATGCCTAAAGAAGTGAAAACGGACAATGGTCCTGCCTATGTTTCCAACAAACTACAAGGTTTCTTTGGTCAGTGGGGCATCCAGCACACCACTGGCATACCCTACTCCCCCACAGGACCGTCTATAGTTGAAAGGACCCACCAAACTCTCAAGAGGATCCTTGACCAACAACACAGAGGTGCAGAGATTAATTCTCCCATTGTGAGATTCTGCAAAGCTCTCTTTACCATCAATTTCTTAAACAACTCCTTCTCAGAACCTACCCCCCACCGTGTTCCAATACTTTACCAATTCAACATAAGCCAAATTAAAAGGACAACCACTGGTGTTGCTCAAGGATCTGGAGAGCCGTCAAATTCAGGGACCCTTTCCACTCATCACCTAGGGGAGGGGATATGCTTGTGTTTCCACACCAGCAGGTTTGAAATGGGTGCTGGGAAAGAATATGAAGCCCTACGTTGGACTACTGACAACAGCTCCTAATGGCACAAGAAAAAACACAGAAAACTCCGACACTGAACCCAACAAGGACGAGACAAGTGCTGCCTGGAGGCAATGTCAGCGCAAAGTGACAGGCCACGTGAACATCTAATTTGCATCCCCCCTCCAGACAGCTTCAGTTTAAAACCCCCTGAATCCCTCTGACTTTCCCTCATGGTTTCCTGACCCAAATAATCCTTTACCCTTCCCATATCCCATACCTACCTTCCTTTTTGAAAAGGGGGGATGGAAAAGGGAAATTGATGAAGGGACAAAGAACATTTCCACTTTCATGCATTTTCCACAAGTGATTTGATCTTTCAATAATTTTGTCATGATTCTTAACAACTTTGTTTGAGACCCTTGCAGAGACACCTACCCCAATTCCCCCATGGAATCTGGCACTTGTCATCATACTGTCTTCTAGATGTCCCTAACCCGACTAAGTACCTACAGATGCTGCTGTGACTCCGAGTGTTGTGGCTGACAGGAGTGTGGAAATCGCAGCCTCATTAGCCCAGAAATGTCCACCGCATCCAGCACCAGCAGAGGAACTTGGGATTTGTTGGGACTTTGGGAACTCAGGGGAGGGGTAGCCTCCTTTTGGGGGCTTTGCTGATGCTTCTGGTTGTTTTGTTATTTTTTCGTTGCTTGAAATGTTGCCACAATCCTGGACCCTCACTGTTAAAATATTTTTTCAAAATACCCTTTCCCCACTCAAAGAAAGTGGAAGAACGGTTCCCACCTTGGTTAGTTTCAAGTAAGTAGGAGAAGCCTTCTTTTAAAACAAATTAGGGGGATATATTGCAGTGGCTAAGTCCACATTACAGCCCTCCATGTTGCTATGAAGTGGTCCCTCCCCACACCACTGTACCAGAAAGTTCTCCCTTTACTGAGACCCCAGTGGCCCCTGGTCCTCTCTCTCCTCCCCTGCCCTCCCCTCTTCCATTGGTCCCTGTTATGTCGCTCAATCTTGCCTCTGCCTTCTAGCCCTCAGACTATTGGTTTCTGATGCTCTGCCTGCCCCTGGCACCCCTCAGGATAAAACCATGCACGCGGGATTGTTCGGGGTCTTTGCCTCTGTTCTCCTTTGAGTGTGTTTATTCTTGGTCTGTGGTGCGGACCAAATAAACGCATTGGAATTGCATGCAGAGAATCCCTCTGGCCTCTTCATCTGCAGAACGCACATAGACTGTGTGTGTGTATGACTGCTCACACCCACCTGCGAGGATGAGACTGTGCATGTGTGGGTGCTAGCGGAGCACCGCCAAAGTGTCTCCATGAGGGACACTGTGGGAAAAATGCGGCGTCGGTTCATCGACACCACGCACCGCGTTAAATATGAAAACCTCAGCAATGGTAATTAATTAATTTTGCTAGGGTGAGCTCTGTGAAGACTTGGTGCTGCTCTAGATTATGCATATATGAAAAGTCAGTGCTACCAAAGTTTGGGAATCCAATTTGTCAGGTCTGCATTATTTTTCATAAAACATGAAATCCTTCCGATATGTAAGAGACTGTCCGAAGGTTCCTCATCTGCCTCACGATTCATCAACAAGGACAGAGACTGAAAGACCCTAAAAAGACCCTAAAACTCTGCAACAGGAGTTCCAACCTGGCTGAGGTGGGATGTCTGCCAGAATGCTGCCTGCAGGTGTGACCCTGGGAACTGGTAGTGCAGGTCATGGAAGACTGCTTGCGCCTTACTCCCTACCAAGAGCAGGGGGGGCTGTGCTGGAGCAAAGGAAAGCGGCCTGGGACTGCTTGTACCTGTTCCTGTGCCTGCCTCCCAGAGCAACAGGCTACACAATGGTTTGCCTCACCTCTTGGCCAAATGCCTCTCGCTTCGAGAAAACCTATAAAAGGGACTTTCTCAGCCACGACCACTGAGATCTCCCCATCGGATGAAGACGCATCTATTGGCCACCATCTCATCTGATTGGTAGCTATCATCCCCTTCTCCTCTTTTTCTCTCTACCTTTTGTTTCCTATATCTCTCCCTCTTTACTAAAGCATAATCGTGTTGTTTTGGCACTCTAAATAAAGTGCATTGTTGAACTCCTCAGCATTGTCTTTTGCACTTTGAGATCGGTTAACAAACCTATCACGATTCACGCTTGTCGGATCATGACACCATATAGCGACTAAAATTATTTTTGCGTTGCTTTAAGTATATTGCTGTAAAAGTACTGCTAACTTTTATGGCACCTCAGTTGTGTCAGGATTTTTACTTTCCGTATTCATGTCTAATATTCATCCTTTCTTATCTTACCTGTCACTCACATCTCTGCTTTAAACTTTCTAAACAGATTCATTAATATTCTTGATATTATAAAAACATGGTTATGGAATATGCCTTGGAGGTAGAAGCTGGGGATCAGTAGACCTAAAATTTTATCACTGGCTTCAATCAACAGCCAGAAATGTGCGACATATAAGTATTTTTAGTTGTTTTTATCCTGTATTTTATCCTGTATTATTTTGATCTATAAATTGATATAAACTCCAGTAAAGATGCTTCCTGCACTGAAGAATGCCAAGTAGGCATCAAAAGCTGACGGGAGACTTTAACATCTTACTGAAGCATAGCAATCATTTATGAACACATTAGGTATGGAAAATGGCTCCAAGTCCAACTGAGACTTTCACATCCATAACTAAAAAAAACCCTTTCAATTAAGATGATGGATGAACTGTTTTTCTTGTTTAAAAGAACAGAAAAGAGTTTTAGGATAAAAAAAAGAACTGGTCCAACCCTTTCCTGATGTCTCAAAAGGGGAAATGGTAGCAGATGTGATGATAGAAGACAAAATGCCGTAGCAGAAACCAAGGGGCATGTCACATGTCAGTTGAATCAGAGTCCTCTTATGCCAAGTTTGAAGGAATAAAGGCTTTCAGGAGTATAGTAGGATGTACATATTTGTATCTCAGTGGTCAAAGGAAGAATGCCAGTTCTGTGTATTGAGTAAAAAAGTACTACTGAGATGATGAAAACCAGTGCTGGAGAAGTGTTTTTGCACCTAAGTCTCCAATTCTAAGTCTTGTAAAAATAAAAGATAAATTGTTTTGAAAAGAGAAGCAAAAAGAAATAGCTCTCTTTAGTGCAAGCTGTAAAGCATTTTTATAACATGTGACTTATTCTGGAGAAGCAACTAGTGTAAAGGGTCTGCCTCTGGAGCCTTCTTGGTGTTACTACATTGTAAGATCAAATATAACTAGGAGGTAGAGTCTTGTGACTGACAGCTGAAAAAAGAAAACAGTGGATTTTAATTTTAACTAACAATAGGCTAGATGTGATAAACAGGCAGTAAATATTTTTAATAAATATACAATAATCACAATATAAGGTAAATACAATATGTATGATTATATATGGTGTAATATTTATGTTATTATCACCAATGCCTTCCTGCAGTCCCAGCCTTTATCTTGCCCCTTTGTTTCATCTGTAGAAGCCTGTTTTTGTCTGTACTTGTGGGTTGCTCTTTATTACATCTGTATAGTGCTCTGTACAAGACTCCCATGACCTGTTAGGAAGCCCTGAGGCTTTACTGCAATTTGTAATAAGATAGAATTAGAGTCCAAAATAAAATCAGCAAGAAACTAGCCTTAAAAGTGAAATGGTTTACCTAGTTTAATAGTGCAAGCTGGGAGCAATGCAGGAAGTAAACACCTTAGACTGAGGAGAGTAAATTAGGTTCTTTAAACTATTTTGATTTTAATAATCTCTTTATAGCACAAGCAGAGCAATTTTTTAGAAGGTATGATATTTAATCTGACAATGGTCCTTTAATAGTCTACCTATACTCGCTGTTGCTGCCATTGACTGTTTGCTACTTATAAATGTCACTGTCCCCAAAATGCCTTTACTGTCTCTGCTGTATTGGGTGTGCTGCCTTACCAAAGCCCATTGGCTGCAATTTTGGCTGCAAAGCTCCTGCTTCGATTCCTCTCTTCCAGTAAAGAAAGTAGCTGAACTATGGATTGTGGCAAAGCTAATCTTAATTGGGAACTTGTGGCCAGTGCTTGCTGCCTCTCCTGTCACATCTGGGGTGCTGTGGCAGCTGCTAGCCACTTAACCGCTCCTTTCCCTAAGGGGTCTTCACAGTTGTCCATTTGGAAACTTTATGTAGATTTTAGCTCTTATTTGTCTTACAACAGATTTTTTTCTGGAAATGTTTGTACATTTTAGGAAGAGTTAATCTCCTGCTTTCCCTCTGTTCTCTACTCTTTCAGTTTGACTATCTTCTGTCCGATTACCACTGCCATTAATAATGTTGCGCAAGAAGGAAAACTCAGGCTGGAAAATGTAAGAGGAGTACAAGACTCAGCGCATGACCTTACATGGAGTACGAGATGAGCACTGGATTAGTGCAGCTTCACTGGGAAAGCTCACTGTGCAGAAGGGAAGGGTGGAATGCCTGGCCTTGGACACAGAGTCCCATGGGACAGCAGCCATTTCTGGTGGGTTCCCTGTCTAAACTGGGTGACAAGTGCCTCTCGAAAGGGCCTTCATCCTTGGGAATTGCTGCAGCTTTGTGTAGCCTTTCTCTCCCTTCTATTTTAGCTCATCACAAGTTTTGATGTATTCTGTCAGCTGTGTTCTTTAAAAGCTCCTGGAGATATCTTACAGCATGATCTCATTCATTCAGCACATCTTATATCTTTCTTTGGCATTTCTTCAGTAGCTTGACAACACAGCTGTCAGAACAAATCATTCTGCAGATCCACCTTTTTAATGTGTAGTCATGTGTATGCACACACACACGCACACACACACACACACACACACACACACAAATTTAAAGTTTTGATAAGTATTCCCCAACATCTTATTAATAAAATCACAAAAGAATATGTGGTTAAGCACTAAATGCAGGCCTAGGAGGGAAACAATGTCCATAATCAGAATGTTATCTCTGTTCTCATAAGGAAGGGAACAGGAGGGAGAAATAGAAAAGCCCTCACCTCATGAAAACGTTAGGAATAGACTCAAGCACCAGTCCACTTCAGCAGTCAAACATGTATCATATGTGTAATGATTTTTTCTGTATTATTTTTAATGAACAATGTATTTTCAGAAAGGTGACACATTTACCATTTGAGTGCCCTTTATTAGTAGATTAAGGTCCCATTGTGTGAAGCGTTGTAAATGTGCATCATAAAACAGTGTTGCTGATCTGCCCTGAGGACTTTACTGCCTACAGAGCCAAAGGGCTGCAGAAGGGAAATAAGTGTTTAAATGGAAAAGCAAAAATGTCTCTGATCCATGCCTTTTATCTGAATTGTTAATGAACTTCTCCATTTTTCTCATTTCCCACATCAATTCATTCAGAAGGATGAGAAAGTGTCCTGTTGCAATGTGGCAAACTTCTGGCAGGTGATGTTTGGAAAGACTGGTTAGTATGTTGGCTTCTGGTCACTGGAAGACAGAAATCCTTCACTAGACTGGACCAGATTTTTGTGACTGAGTAGCACCTGTGAAGATGCATCTACATTATCTGTGGTATACCATCTTGTAGTTCTGCAAGTTTTACAATCATCCCTTGGAAGCCTGATGAAGAGGTTCTCTAGGGGTTATCAGTTCCCCTAAATGTTTCATCACCCTACAGGAAGCTTTTGGTGTTAAGTAATCCAAACTGCTAAACCTTGTAACATTGCCAAATTTCAACTGACCATGCCAGGACTCATGGTGGTACAAGGTCTTTAGAGCCAAAGTACTTAAGGAAAAGATGTTTTGAAACCTGTGGGAATTTCCACACTGAAATATCAAAAAAATATACAAAATACCATTTGGTTTCCAAGCAGGAGAACCAGTACCCTTCCTGAGTACTGTCTGTTCAGCAAAAATCAGTGCTGATGGAAGATAATTAGTCTTGTAAATGTTTGTGCAGAGTCGGTGAAACATGGCATCTCCACTGAAACCAGTGGCAACTTCTCTGTTGACTGATGCATTTTCATCTTGAGCAGTGCAGCCTATTATCTGAAAGAATTAGATCTGTAGACAGAGAGAATTTGTAAGAATAAAACCAGAAAAAACTTGAGAAAGAAAAAAAGAGCAACAAATCCACTGAGAGCACAAGGAAATGGCCTTTTAGTAAGTTA
Organism: Dryoscopus gambensis; assembly: GCA_013389985.1. NCBI lineage: Eukaryota > Metazoa > Chordata > Aves > Passeriformes > Malaconotidae > Dryoscopus > Dryoscopus gambensis. The sequence continues at coordinate 25,733 of WEIT01025459.1, read as the reverse complement.
CCTTTCTACTTCAGTAGTAATGTTGCATCATTCTGTTTCCTGTACTTTGCAGAGTCTTAGAAAGCTATGAAATATTTTACACATTCTGTACTTTCCCCCACTGCTAATGCCTCTTTTTCTGTCTCACAGAAAATATTCAAATTATTTAAATATTTCATGTTGTAGAACCTAGCAGTACAGTGCAATATGTGTAGGCACCCTTGGGAAAAGGATTTTAATATTACTTTTAGAATCACAAATTATTCATGGAGTGCAAATAACAAACTAGTGGAGAGCGCAATCTGTGGTAAAAGCACTTACCTTTCCTTAACATTTTCCGATGTAGTTGGCGTTGACAGATCATCAGATCTTTAGTGCATTATTTATTAAACGTTTTAGCATAACTTTTAAATATTCAGTGAGCACTTAGCCCACAAAAGACATGGCTGACTGAAGATGCAGTGATGCTGATGACGGAAGCCTGTTCCACAGTTTCCTCTAAACTGCTGGTACACGCAGTTTGTGTTTTAATAGAGACTATTTTTCTCTTGCTTGTATTACCAATTCCATCCTTTTGGGAACTGTGACTTATGCTTCACTGTGTTGAGAACTCAACCCAATATTTTATGGACTGCTGTGCATGGCTTTACTGTATTTAACTGTGAAGATTAGAAAACATTGAAAGGGTTGCACTGGTTAATGCACCAAAACTAAAGTTGAAGGAAATGCATTTTCTAGACTAATTTATGGTTTTCTAGGAAAGTAAAAGGCGAAGAGCCAACAGCTTCAGTAATTTAATACAATGAAATACACAAGAAAATAAGCAAAAGCTTATCCTTCAGTGAGTGTTCTGTCTGCTCATTCAGTTTGTCCCGGCACACTGAAATGAATAAACTGTATATTTCTGAGAACATAATCTCCTTAATTTCATCTATCTCTAGTTCTTCAATGTTTTATGGCATTTGGAGATTGTGTCAGAGCAATATTTCAGAACAACTTCAAAACTTTGGGAAATCCAGATTCCAACTTTTCTGTTTGCTTTTCATTTTTTACTTTTTAAAATTGTGTTTGTTTTTAAATAGATAGCCTATTTCCTACCTTTCCCAACTAGCTTCCTTTTTTTGAGGAACAAGGATAACTATCACACTTCAGGTTTATTTCTGACACTAGTATGATATGGACTGTGTGACCATCAACCTATGACAAGCCCAAAAAGTTGATAGGGAGCATTAGAGAGGAGTTGCAAGCAAAAATACCAGAAGAGGTATTTATACGCTACTCAGTGTAGTGAGATTGGTTCCTTTTGTGAGTATAAACACAGTTGTAGCCTGAGCCTCCAGCAATCACTAATTCAATTCCTAGTGCTGAAGACAAGATAATACTGGGACTGCACAGGATGGAAGGAAGCTTTGGGCTGAAATGTGCCTGATAACGATATCAGTGTTCCTGATCGCGAGGCATGTTTGAGGGGTGCACGCCTACATCCAAGCTGCTTTTGTCAGTCACACTGAGTTACCTTCCAACAGGGAACCTCCTACCTTGTGACTGATACAATTAGACCTGGTGTGCTGCAGCCTGGGAAATTAGGAGCCCTGAATCTGAAGAACCGGTTACCCCATTCAACTGTTAGTAGAGAAGGCACTAGAGAGAACTCTCTGTATCCAAGGGAGTTTTTGCTTTTGTATCAAGAACAATCAGCTTTAAACGATCTTTGCCAGGCCAGCATAAGAAGGATAATGAATGAACAACTCCCTCAGAAAAGCAATACTCACAGAAATCCTGTAAAACAGTATAGTATGTCTTTACCATAAAATTTGCGGTTCGTGATTTGAGTCCAAAATGTCATTTCCAAGGGGATGCATGCCTAAATCAAGGCACAAAGTACTTCACTGTTGGTGAATCTCACCTTACAGCCAGACTTCTTCAAAACTTTTTCTTTCTGCTGAGTATTGGCAGATGTCAAGACCTTGTTAAAAAAAATCTCAGTGATTCAGATGGACACCTTGTTAGCATAACCTCTTCACTTCATCTCTCTCAAGAGTCCTTGAAGTTTGGCTGTCATGCAGTATATAAACAAATCCCAGTTAAAATAAAGTTAGTGAAAATGCCACAATTTGGTTCTCAAGAAAAATTCTGTACCTAATCATTGCATGAAAATAAAAAAATCGTGGGGTTGAAAGACTTTAAGAGGTCGTTCAGTCCATGCCATTGCAAAAATGTGGTCAAAAATACAGACACTGTCCCTAAGAAATTTCAATCAAATCAGTCTTAAAATCTCCAAATGAGAAAATGCCTCAATGCTGCTCCATATATATATATATATGTATGTATTTATAATATATATATTTGGTGTGTGTAGTCCAGTGTAAAACTGTATTTATCATTAAAAAAATTTTGCAGCAGCTAACCTTTGTTAATTTCCTTTGTTTTAAATCCAATTAGTTTCTTCCTGTCATATTCCCAGTAAATTTGAAAAAAAAAATGCAAGAGTTTTTTTAACAGAAACTTTTCAAACATTGGAAGGGAATTAGTGTGCTTTCCTTCCTCTTCTCTTTCCTAGGCTGTGGAAGCTCCTCCAACCTTTTCTCCCAGGCTGTATTTTTCAAGTCTGTTACCATTCTTCCTTCTCTCTTAGAAAACAGGCTCCAGACATGTGTCCTAAATAGCACCGAGTAGGGCAAAACAAGGACTTCCACTATGTTTGAGTGTGTCTGTCCTGTTAATACTACAGGGCTCTTGATGCTTTGATGGGACCATTATACGGTGGAAGAAAACCCCAAATCAGTGCTTGCTGCAGCTCCCACATTTTCTGTAGCAGATCTGCTAGCATCAGTTTGGGTAGCCCTTCAAACAGGAGTGGATTTGAACAGCCTATGCCATGTTGAAAAACTCTGGTTTGTTTTTTTTTAGTATTTTCAAAAACATTTCAAAACCTGTTTTAGTGTGTATGCCTACTCTCTTATCAAAATTAACTGCATTCACAACCCCTATTTATTATGAATACAGAAGAAAAGATGATATGATCTATGTCTCCTTAAGCTTTTCAGCAAGTTATTTCCTCTCATTTCCTCCTTTATGTGAGTCAATCAATATTTTCAGATGCTTAGGAAGTTCCTAATACAGCTATTTTGGTCTCCTATTATGATTTCCATCTTTTTCCCCCACTGGAATGATATAACATTATACTTTTATCATAGTTATATTTTTTTTCAATTTGCCAGTTCTTCAGATTTGTTGTTCCCTCAGGTTGTCTTTCCATCTCTTCCTATTCTTTCAGTTGCTGAAGTCTCCTTTTTTATGGATAACCTACTATTTTAGTTTCCTATTCTGACTTCTTCCTGTATTTAACTTTTTTATAGAAGGCAACACTCTCTCCCCACCCTGGCTGCTTGCAACATCTTGCTAATAATTTTTGTATCAACAGAACAGAAACAGCAAAATCAAGTTCTTATAAACACAAATATAAATATATAAAAATAGTTAAAATAAATAGAAAAAATTATAACTATAAATAAAATGAAATAAACCCCTCCCACCTATAAATCTGTGTAGCTGTGCCCCACATAATCTCTGCCCTAAATTTTAATTTTCTTTTGTTTTCCAAATCCTTTGTGGTTACGAGGGTCTCTGCTGACAATGTGCATATATTGTGTAGATGCTTCCAGACATTTCTGGGAGTTTTGATAACCGAGTTGGAGTAGCTGGAATCATTGCGCAGGCTGGCATTTTGACTTGGAAGGCAGTTGGGACTCAAGAGAAATTCAAAGGGGAAGATGACATAAAAAAATGAGAGAAGTCAATGCCAAGAATCCTTGAATGCTACTCCTATTCCTCTCCCCATATCTCCTGCTACATCCAGTAGAAAGCCAGGACCCTATCTGATGTTTCAAACCCTGACCAGCAGGTAGGGTGATGCATGAGGAAGGCAGGAATTAACATCAGAAGAAGTTGGACAAAGTCATGGCACTCAGAACCAGCCAGAGCCTTGAGGTGACTCTGCCTAAGCAATTAATTTAAACCAAGCATGTTAGCAGCACCAGATGGCCTTTGAACAACAGGAAAAAGGTTTTACTGGAACACACACTGGAACATGGAACATTTTAAACTAGGGAAAGCTGAGGCTGAATCAGAATACAAATGGCGTGGGGGGGGGGCATGCACAGTCAAGTACTGCTGTGCATTTGTGAGATAGATCCTCACCTCCAGGTGGTTCCTGGGCCAGAGGCTGACTGTGATGCAGCAGCTGTTTGGTGCAACAAATGCCACAGAGTTCTTATTCTGGGTCCTGAGAACATGCCTTTCTCCCTGCTCTGCCTAGGACTCTTTCAGTTCCTGCCTCTGCCTCTCCGGCTTGCTCATACCCGTGTGTGTGTGGGTGGTGGGGGGTCCTCCACCAGAATGGAGCTTGGTTGCTTCCATGGAAAGGGGAATCTCTCCTGTCTTTTGAGGCAAAGGCAGCTTTCCTCTCTCTGCCCATGCACAGCATTTTGGCAGAATGGGTGCAGAGCAGATGCTCTCCTAACTGAGTGTAGGACATAGAGGAGACACTGTCCCTCCTCCCCAGCAGCAAATCTCTCATGCTCATAGCAAGGCAGGTGTTGTGTTCAGCTATGTACCGAGCAACAGTCAGTTACAGAATGGATTTGTCACGCTAACATTAGTGGCTGAAGTGGCACAGATGCCTTACACATTACCGGAGAAATGTCCCCAGTTTCTCCTGCCTGTTGGCCTGTGTAAAGTGTCCCTTGCTCACTGCCTGGCCAGGCACAACTCACATGCATGTTGGCCAGCTGGCTGCTGCCATCCCCTCATCAGTGGGCGCTCTAATTTGGTACCTGCTACTGATTTTATGATGCCATTTGTCAAATTTGACTGAAAGTGGTCAGTGAGCTCAAAAACCACTGAGAAGGAGGGACTGACAGACAGCTCAACAGATGAATGGGCAGATGGACAGTAAGTGTCACAGCTTAAGCTTCCCTTTCATAGCAAGTCAATCTGAAAATAATGCAGAGTGAGACAAATGATTCCTTTTCCCCCCACCTAGGGACATTAATCAAAATGAACACCTATGAAAACTTCACTCTTTTTTTTGGTATTTTTTCTGCAGACTAAAAAAGAACAAACAAAAGATATTGCAAGCCAGACTAGTGCATTAGTTTACGATGACGTGGATGAGTTGCCTTTGAGTTGCCACAAAATATACCTTTGCACTATGCATGATCACAGTGCAAACTACTGAGAAAACTGCCTTTCTTACCACTGTAGCACTTGCCACTCTACTTCTGCCTGGGAGAATTTCAGTTTATCCTTGACAGTGGGGTAGGGAGTAGTGAAGAGGGATGGGTGAATGATCAGAACTATGTGGAGAGAAGGTATAGAAATATAATTTAAGTGGAAAAAAATCCAGATTCCTTGAAGGTTAAATGAAAATACCTGTGACCCAACACAATGGGTTTGGTACCCCAGCATGTAGGTAGCCTGAGTGTATTCCTGATTTAGTTATTTGTGCAGTGCCTAAATGCCAAAAGCAATAATTAAAATTCATATAAAGATTCTGGTCTTATCTAACAAGGATGATTCACCAGCAGCCGTGGGACCTGTCAGAGAAGATTGATGGAGAACTTTCAAAGACCCTGAAGTGCCCTGAGCACTGTACAAAGGATAGACTAAGACCTTTCATCTGAGGCAAAGGGAAATACATTAAGTACTGCACATCTATTTTAATTGATTGCTTTAATCTATGGAAGTTCTAGGTCTGTTTTGAACTCCTGGATTAAAAATATCTGCACTTACCAAAGATAAAGGTTTATCAGATACAAAAATTCCTGTCCATTCAGCCTATATGCTTAATTCCACACCCCTTTCTTTTTTCCTCCAGTGAGTTATCTGCAATACAGGAAAGTCAGCAAAGAATGAAAACCCTTTTGTTTCAGTATGTCTTCCAGCAGCATGAGGTTATGAACCTGCTGCTCAGCCCTGGGAGAGAGGAATGCATCAGCTCACTGCTTGGCAAAACACAGAATGTTGGGCATGCTGGCTACTTGAGGTATCAAATCTCCAGTATAACAATAATCATAGGGGGAAGAGGTTGCAGCACTTGGTGTTTCTTTCACAAGAACCCATGTGAATAGTTACAGGCTACTTATACATGGGATCAAAGGCAAGTGAAAATCAATCATGGTAACATTATTGATCGAAGCTGTCTTTGCAGACATCTTTCACTGGCATTTTTTGCGTACCCTTTAGACATCAAAGGCTGGTCACACATGGAAATGAGCTGCCACAAGCTCTGTATAAAGCTCTCTTAAGAGAAAATTTGTAATCCTGTGGAAATCTTGGTGTTGTAGGTAGCTAAAACATAAGAGGGGAGAAAAAAGGTCTACTCTTTATGCTCTTTCAATATAAAATCTCTGCTAATATATGCTGTTTCCTAGGAGAGCACCCTTCCAAGGCCATCAGCCTGGTAAAGACAACATTACTTCAGTTACAGCTGCTCATAATTCTTTGCTAAAGAGAGATTTTCGTGTAGTATGTGCTGACAACTGAAACCAGCAGTATTTATTAATCATGGTCTAGTTTTTTCTTTGAACTCCACTTCTGTTACCGTATTTCTTTCCATCTTCTCTCTTTAATTTTCATTTACTATCACTTATTCTAATTTCCCCAAGTCACTTGATGTATGGCATTCTGATAAATCTTTGCTGAAAGGATTAAACTTGCAGTGCCTCACAGATTGCTGCTGCAGTTTTCAGGGCCTTCATTTTGCAAGCCCAAACATGGTGACGGAATGGGTCATCTTATATCTTATTTCACTGCTCCTAGGCCAGGAGACAGAGCTAGGTTTGGTGGGTACTCTCTGCTGCACCCACTGCAGGCCTCCTCATCTCTGTTGGTCTCACACTTCCCCAGTGTCTGCGTAGGACATAGGACACTCACACTCACTTGTTCAGTCATTCTTGCAGAGATTTCATGACAGCAGATGAAAGGGAGGACTGTAAGGCATACTTCTCCTTTTCCTTCCTTCAAGAGCTGAAAATTGCAGAAATACCATGCTGGTGATGAAACTTCGTGTTTTTACCAGCATGACCCAATTTGATCTCCTAAGATTTCAGAATGTTTATAGAAAGTGCATGAAGTTACTTCTGATGGCAGGCAGAGATTTTATGCCAGAAAGGAAGGAAGAACTATATTGTTTTTCTTGTAATTTGAGCATATTTCATGTGGGAATCATTGACAGGCAAAAAACATAGATGCTCTTGGGGCTATTTTCAGTCATTTGTTTTGAACTAGAACAACATTTTGGGCCTGATGCAAAACCTATTGACTTTATTTGAAGAAGACTTATAGATCTCTTTGAGCTTTTAACCAGATATTTCAGTGTCATGAAAAGGGGCAATTGTCTAGAGATCCTTATGCAGGTCAACCCAGTATTTGCTCCAGAGGAGGATTTAATAATGGTACAAACTCAGACAAAATTTAACAGAGCATGAGCTGGAAATAAAGAAGCATCAGCTCCTATTGGTATTAGTTCCCACTAAAGGGGACAACCTTATGCTATTTTCTTCTTCCATTTTTCCCACACTTATTTCCAACTTGTTTCCCATCAGTTACAAAAAATTAGTTATGGAAATGCATTGCTGAAAATTACAGGATTATTTCTCACTTACTTCCCTTGAAAAACCTTCAAATTGTAAGAGAGAAAAAGGGCGGGGATAAGATGCCAAACTAGATTTCCTTATCTTGGTCTAAATGGAAAATGTTCTGATGTTTGCTAAACTCCCCAAAATCAGAAAAGAAACTCATGAAATATTCAACAAATGAAATCAATTAGCATTCAAAAATTTGAAGCAAATTTTTTGACAAGATGGTTCATACTGTCAAATTTTCAGACAAATTTAATCCTCATTGTGAAATTCAACCAAAATATAGAACACCTCCTGTGGGAAAAAACCCCTTGTAGCAACATGTATTGAAGCAAGGTCTGGACCATGCCAGAGTGGGGTCTTTGGTCTGGGCCTGGTCTGCGAGTGGACATTACATTGTGAGCCATGGACTGGAGACAAAGCAAATAGACTCAAAACAAGATAGATTTGGATTTAATGTGACATTTCCACACTGTGGCACTGTTTAATCTTTCTGTTGAAGATATCCCTCTCTCTGCAGCAGTCTGTGAGACCCAGCTCTTTAGGTGTTCAGTTATTCAAGACAGGGAACTTCTCTGTCTTAACTTTGAGTGTCTTACCTGGGTGTAAGTGTTCCAGTTTGGAGACGAGTCGTCTCTGGACACTTGAGGCAAGAGAGGCAGGGAAAACAGGTTCTTCCTTAGGGCACACCAGAGACTTCTGTGCCTACATGGGCTCCTTTTTTCTCTGGGGAAGCCTTTTTTTCCTTACCCAGAGAAAGATTAGGGAAACCAACTTTCTGAGCACTTCAGGTAAGTGTTTAGCAGCCGGTGTAATGAACGCTTCTCATGCTGCTTATTAGCAGTGTAAATCTAAGACAGTTTCTCAGTTTTAAAATCTTCCATGGATTTCGCTTTGCTGATCTTCCACATCTGTCTTTCCCAGCCGCTTCCCTGTCCCACTCTAGACTTTGCCAAGCTACAGTGGGGTTGCCTTTTCCTGCAGCTTGTGCTTCACAGAGTTTCTTCGTACATCACTTAAGCATCTCACTGGTACACCACTTGTGAGGTCCCTGGCTGCCACGTCTGTGCTGCTGCACTTCTGCCTCACTGTTATAAACTTCTGAATATCTATTTTTTTAGCTTGGGAAATCAATCTGAACAAGTTTACATAGGTGAAATGGCACTGTATTGCCCAAATATTAATATATCTTCCTATTTGGTTTAAGAGGCAAATCTGTTTGAGCAGTCTCATGAAATGTACTTAGAAGGAGGCTTGAATGCAAAATTGAAACTGTAGGATAATACTTAAAAAAGAAAATAAAAGAAGGTAATCTGAATGCAGGAGACAAAGATTTTAAAAGAAAAAACGTCTTCGGCCAGGTCATTTCTTACTAGTTGTAATAAAGTACAAGAAACAAACTCTCATGTTGTATTATTTTAAATGACAATCATAGGAGATAAAGCAAATGTATATGTTGTGTGGAGGAGGCATGAATAGTCAGAGGAGACAATAACAGACACAGAATTTCAGTTATATCATCACCTTATTAGCACTTGCAATTTATTCTTAAAATGTAAAAATGAAACAGATACTTCTTTCCAGCCCTCACTACTCCCAGGTCTGGTCATGGAAATTTGTGTCTGAACCCTAATTCCCTTCTGAAACCTCAGGCTTTTTTTCACACAATGTTTTCTTTGTTTTTCACACAATATTTCTACGTAGGGTCCAGGGTGGGTGCTTTTGTCAAGCCTGTAATTGCAGCCATAGTATGGAGAAACTATGGCCACTACATCTAACGTAAGAAAGTTGTACATGGACCAACTCCTCTCTGACTGGTATTGTTTGTTTGAAGTCAATAATTGGGAAAAGAAGAGAAAATCTCTGCCTTTTGTTTCAGCCTCTCCTTTTGCAGAAGAAAGGTTATTTGTGTTGTGGAGCTGCTAGAGCTAAGCTGCAAATGGAACAACATATCCTGGGGTCCTCAACTGAATTTAATTTCCTTTGTTGTGCATTACTTCCACTTTCAAGATATAGATGCAAACTTCAGGATAAAATTACAGCATACCCCTCAAATTTTGTTACACTTGAATCCCTTTCAATCTTGTAAATTTCCACGGACTTCTCCTTTTAGAAGATTTTGACCACTACTCCATATATGTGTTCTATGCTTACAGTGTGTTTTACTAAGGGCTTGACCAGAGGATAAGTAGGAGCTTTATGGGAAGAGTGAAGGGGCCAAAATTTTGTAACATTCTAGAAGATCTAATTTTGATTTTTATTTCAAAGACTTGCAGAAGAATTTTGTATAACGTGGAAAAAGACTGTTAGTGTTCTGGAACACAGAATGGGAAAATATATTTTAATTGTGGAATAGACCACTAAAACCAGTCTTCTTGTTAATTTTTTGTAATGCAGAGTTATGAAATGGTGCTGAGACATGTTATTGCAGCTAAATTTTGGGCCTAATTGATGCAATTTTTTACCTGCAGGACTATATATTATCAGGGAAATGATATCTTGTTGATTTTCATGTTCCTATTTCATGCATCTTCACATCCTGCAGCATTTTTGCTCATAAATTAAACACCAGACTGGTGTTTGTTCAGCAGCAGAAACATGATCAAGAGTAAATGATTGTTTTAGGTGGCCAAGCATCCAGAGGAAAGAGAATGGACAGCTTCAGGCATAGCTATAATCAAAAACCTGATTGTCTAGAAATGAGATAATTTTAAATGAAGTTCAGCTATCTCTATTCATCATGAATTGTGTTATCCAGATCCTACTACTTTCTAAGGCAATGCTATTGCTTAATCAACAGCATTTTGAAAGGCAAGATGAAAACTTTATTGGCTCATTCTTCTTTGACAATATTGACTCCCAGCTAGAGAGAATTGGTCATGATGTGGGCAGCAGGGAAAGCTTGTGGATCCCTGTTGTGTCCTGCCTCGAGAAGCCACCAGTGGCTGGGCAACCTGTGCAGAAGTTGCTGCTGGTCAGGGCAGTAGTGCTTTCCACCCAAATTCAAAGAAATTCTATCAGCTCTCCTCTAGCCCAAGTGGTCTGAAATCAGCTGTGGACAAGGCTGCAGGTGATTTAATTGCTCTGTGTTGTATAGAATAAAAGATATATTATGTTTCAAAGAGAACCTGTGTTGTATAGGTACAGGAGTGGATGCCTGTGTTCTGCTTTAGGAAAAGCTATCTAGAGAAATAGAGGTTATTTTAATATACTATACTAACAAATCTCTAGAAGTTTGGAGCTGTCACCATTTTCAGCAGTCTCAAGCTCGCATTGATTGTTCCATTGCTTATGAACATTTTGTCCCAACATCATGTGGAGGGTACTGCAACTTCTCCGTGCCAAACCAGAGGCATGGAAAGTTTAGCAGAGCTGTGTCTGTAATCTTCCTGTGTTTTGAGATCTAGCAGTGACTCCATGGAGCAGTGACAGTTCTGAGAAACTAACATCACCATCTCCTCAGGGCTATTTTGAGCCCAAACAAACCTCCATGATTTTGGTTTCCTTGACAGCCTCGGAGTGGGATGGTCTGCCTGGACTTGGATAGCTGGGCAGGCCTTTTGGGCTGATTTATTCCCTTTACCACACAATATATGTCTGGCTTTGCTGAAGTGAATGATGGCTGTTATGGTGATCCTTGCTGGATAGCAGAAATGTTTTTCATTGCATCAAGCAGCTGTAGAAATACGGCACTAAAATAAGAGAAAAAGCTATGAACACTAAAAGTGTAAACTGGTAGTGATAGCCTTTATTATCCCTTCAGACACTAATGGCAATTTTATTAAACAGCTTCTTCAGTTGGCTGATCACATGAAGCAGAGCAATTAGGAACTAGGTAAGATTCATTGCACAAACAAAAATCTCAGGGAAATTATTTGTTTACTTTTTTCAGCATCTTTACACAACACACTGATATTCTCAGTAGAGCTGAAATACGTAGTATGAAAACCAGAGTCAGGGAGAAGACAAGTTCACACTGTTCTGAATATGCACTTTGTTGCAACTGAAAAAGTAGTCAAGCTAATTTTTAATTTGTAAGCATCTGTTCAGGGCTTGTGGTTGTCAAGAAAAAAATTATAATGAAAGTATGTGCACACCTAAAGAGCACAGACAAGGAGAATGTCAAGGAGATACGAAAACAAACCTCCTAACAACACGCTTCATTTTGTAGTAAACAAGATGCAAATAAAACAAAACCAGGAAGAGGCCTGAACTGCAGATGTGCTGCTGTGAGTAATAAGAATCGTGTTATCCAGCAGGGGTTTAAACTTCCCTGAACCAAGTTGTCCTAATGAGTACTCACATGTCAGCACGGAGGAACAGAATCCAGGAGGATGCTGTAAGCAGCAGGTGGTATGTGCTTGAACGTGATCCTCAGGAGCAGGTCACCTTGGAGAGCAGGCTTGACCCAGGTGTGCTGAGAGCAGGCAGTACTCACTGCCCCCATCTGCTGCCACCAGACAGGACGTGGTTTGCTTTTCACCCATCCCATGTCCATCAAGTCTGCATCAGTTTTAAGTTGTCTCAGGATCAGCTTTTTTGGTGACCTTAGAGATAGATCAGTGCCTGCCATGGTAGTGCTTGTTCTTCACCTGCTCCCAGCCAAGAGTGGAATAAACTCCAGTGAAATTAATAGGAGCAATGGGTTTTGCAGTGATTGAGCTCAGAGAGGCTCTAAAAGAAAGCGGCTTTGGAAGGGAGCAGAGGGAAGTTCAGACTGAGGGTTAGCTTGGCAATGGGGGAAAACAGGCTTCTGCAATTAGTTCTAATGAATTATAATAAACAGGACAATATCTCTCTAGCTTTACAAATTGAAGGAGTAATTAAATCTGGAATAAGCCACAGTTGGAATTCTGACTTAAATGCAAAGAATTATTTATTTTCTGAAGGTTGAGCTATGTTAGACTGTGCAGCTGTCTTAGTGACCAAGGAAATGGTCATTAAATGACCTAGTAATAGCAGTGAGGACAAGGGAGTCATATTTCCTTTCAAAATATACTAGGAATAATGTGTTGAGGAGTCTTCTGTTAGTACCAAGTAAATGAGGAGAAATGATAATTAAGATTAAACAACTAAAGAGCATGATATCTTGGAGGATATCAGCAGGATTTCCATGGTAGAAATTTATGTCTGGTTGATCTCTTTCGATTCTTCAGAACTGCTTAGCAAAATAATGAAGAACGGAGAATTAAGCTTCCAAAAATCCTTGGGCAAAGGCTTTCAGAAGTCATTCAGGATTCTAACGACGCATAAGGTGAGCGAGATGTAAATTTTTCCTGCTGGATTAAGTGCCTCTACTGAGCTATCGAAATACAAGGAAATTTTCAGGAAAAAAGTAAAGCAATGGTTATACAGTCACCACTAAGCAGAAGAGACACAACTTGTATCAGCAAGAGGAGCTTTCTCCCTTCCTCTGCTATAATTGCATCATATCCCTGTTACATTGCAGAAATTGATTACACCTGTTCTGTAATTACTTGCAATACGTGCAATTATCACGCTTCCAATTATCAAAGGATGTGTACAGCTGTTTTTATCTTAGACAAACTCTACACCTCTGAACTGAATTTCTTCATGCTGGTTATGTATCTGAGGCAACAGCATTCCGGAAAATTTGAGCTGTAATTTTTTTTTTTGCTGAGATAATAGGAAAAAGAAATTTCTCTATTCTAATTTTTAGCATCCTCTTTGCTAGAGTTCTAGAAGCCCTATACTTTGCCACCAGTAATTACAACTTTTGTTGGTAGGGGGTTTATCTTGGACCAGCGTCGCTCAATTTTGGGCAAATGATAGCCCTCTGAGAGCAAAGATGTGAATACTAATTGTTGCAGAGACCAGACTGTCCGGTGTTCTTATGATCTGGCCTTTCTCTTCCCTCAGGCCTTGTAGTGGAGAGCTGTCTGTGCTGGAGTGAAAAACTAGATAGAGCTACTTTGGCATGATTAACCTGAATAATCCTGTAAGGTTGTCGTGCTGCTGTGACAACTCTCCTTTTATTTTTCTGGAGCACTGTAAATCTATTAAATAAAGCCAGTATCTTGAGACACTCTCCTCTTCTTATGAAAAGTTGTCTATTTATTGTCACTCTTTATTTTCTGCCAGCTGGTCAAACTCTAAAGCAATTCTAGCAAGTATTGATATTGCTTTTTTTCGACATTCAGTTTTGGGTACTCCCCTTTCCCATAAGAGGAAGCCTAAACCAAACCTCCCTGAAACCCTACTTCAAATTGTTTAGTTGTGGGCTTTCCTTGGGTTGCTTAGCTCATAAGTTTAGGGTGGATCTTTCCTTTAATTTTAAGAAGCTTCTTTCACTAGTTCTTGAGAAAACTAATAAACCTTCTGCAGTGAATTTCTAGAGAATCATTAAACATAGATTGGTTGCTTTGGATACAGAGGTAGGGAGTCTACTTAAAAAAAAAAAAGAAAAAAGGAAAAAACAGTAGCCATGCACAGACACAAAAATAAACAAAAGCAATTTGACTGCAGCTCAAAAATGAGAAGCAGCAAAATTCTTCTCTTGTTACAGCACCCATTGCAACTAAAGATGATGTGAAGAAAGACAAAAAAGCAGAGGTAGTAAGGTATTTCTTAAGGGTTACTTCTAGCCATATAAAGGATGTAACACAATCCTCAACAAAAAAGAAAGAAAGAAAACCAAAACCCTCCCAAAAATAAAAGAAAAAAAGAAAAATACTTGAATGATAAAGTAATCTATAAGTAATGAATCAATCTTTTTCACGTCTAGAGATTTTGAGTTTGTCAATGTTGAGGTTAAATGCCCTTGTGGTTGCAGTGTTACAGAAATTTAAAAGTAGCTTTGGCAGCTTAAGGGGTTTGATTTTATTTTTTTTTGCTTCTGTGTTTTTTTTTTTCTACTAGCTTTTTTTTCAAGCCGTCAACCATACAAAAATGCAGAGCAATACACAAGGAAAAGAAAGATCTTGTGAAACCAATTTCAGTGACAAATAGACACAAATCTGAGCTCTGCATCGAGGTTCAACTCTCAGTATTAGTGGGACCTGTGCTGACCGCAGCCATGGTCCAGGATACTTGTCACAGCACGTGGAGAGTGGGATGGAGGAAGGGTGGCATGTCCACTTTGGGGAGGCTGGTGTGAGTAAAGGCTCTTTAATGTCACTCTAGAAAGCTGCGATCCTGGAAATGGGATCTGCATTTACCCACCAGCAGGGCGAAGTGAGTGCAGGAGAGGCATTTTTTCCTGCTGTCACACTCTGATCAGAGGTGAGCCACCAGTGACTCAGCCGGGGGCTGGGCTGCTCCCCTCACAGCGGGAGTGGGTGGGTGCCCTCTGTGAGTTGTGGCAGGTTTCCGTGAAAGTATTTTCCATTTCCAGTGCTCACCTGAAGAGTTAAATAGGGACACAACCATATTTCTGCTTTTGGGAGCACTTAATGATCCCCAAAATGCAAATAAAAGAGAGAGCTGCAGCTGTGTAAAATATTCCTGCTGCTATGTTATTAAGTACAAGGGGATGAACATAAGGGCAGGAAGCCTCTGATTAAGAGCAGGTTTGTGTGGTGTACGTGACTCAAACTTTGACACTGTTTGAACTCAGTGCTGACTCAATCTTACTCCTGCACATGAAGCTGAGTTTGTGCCTGAATATTTCACACATCCATGCTCTTTGAATCAAACGGGATGCAAAACCCGTCTGATGTAAAGATTGTTTCAGGCTGGTATTTATTCTGCTGACATAAAACAATGGTTTTGGGAAATACTCTGTGGTACCGTAGACTCGAGAAAGTATGGATGAGTGAGAGATACTGTCTGGGAATGAGGACAAATGGAGTTAACTTACTGCTTCCTCTGTAGTTGCTGTACATCCTGTGGAGCAAAGAATCAAACAAGGAAAAAGAAGTCTTTTTTCTTTTTTGAACACAGCTCTTTTTCAAGTGTCTTTGTGGTTCCCACTCAGTAATGACAGTAACATGGCTAATACCCAGGGCAAGAGGTGTAGTATTCCTGGGTACAAAAGAGAAATGGAAATGGAAAGAGCTCAAGTGGTACAGGAGCTTGCCATGGGCAACGATGTTTTATGACTTGTCTTTGGATGCCTATGTGCTACCTGACTGCAAATACTATAGATCTCATGTTTTCCATCATCTTGGTCTCTCTGCTGATATTTTTTATCTATATATCTATATATCTGTATAAGTATATATCTATATCTTGGCTAAAAATGAAATAATATCAAGTTCAGACAGCCACAGGCAAGAAAGGTGATTTGCCTTTAGCTAAACTATGTATATAAAGGCCTGAGGAAAAGGATGCCATGTTTCACCTTCCTGAGGCAAGTCTGACCAAGAACATTAAAATTCCCTCTGACACCCCAGGTTAGCCTGGGAGAGTTGGGCCTTAGAAGACTTCAATGCCCCAAAACGCATGCAAAATGTGAATCTTGTGGAGAAACCAGGTGCTAGAAAATTGTGTCTCCTCTCCAGGAGCTGCTTGGCTGGTCTGTCCTTTGGCACCATTTGTATATATTTCCACTCCAAGAAAAGCACCAAAAAACAGCAGTTCTGTGAGACGCCCATCTGCTGGTTGAAGAAGCTTCAAGAAAGGCAGGTCTTGGAGGGGTTTGTTCCACAGCGGGAAGGAGGTTCCAGCGGCCCCTGGCATGGCTTGGCCATGCAGTGATAGCTGCTGTCCTGGCCAGCATTATCCCTGTTCATCCAGGCTGCAGAGCCCCATGTCTCAGCTTGTACCTGAGCACACTGAGAGACTTTTTTACAGGGGCATATAGTGATAGGACAAGGGGGAAAGATTTTAAACCGAAAGAGGAGAGTTTTAGATTAGATTTTAGGAAAGCCTTCTTCACTGTGAGTGTGGCAGGGCAGTGGAACAAGTTGTCCAGAGAAGCTGTGGATGCCCCATCCCTGGTAGTGTTCAAGGCCAGGTTGGATGGGGCTCTGAGCAACCTGGTCTGGTGGAAGGTGTCCCTGCCCATGGCAGGGAGTTTGGAACTAGGTGATCTTTAAGGTGCTTTCCATCCCAAGCGTTTCTGTGATTCTATGACTTTGCAGTTGTGCTGACAGGGTTCTCCAAATAGGACTTCTGCCCGAGGCATTGCACTGCAAAGCTGCAACACAGTCACTGGAGCTGCTGGGTCTTTCACCTTTCTGTCTCAAGTGCTGCTGCACAGGGTGGATCCATCTGTCTAAGCCCTCCTTTTAGAAGCATTTAGCTGTGAATCAGAACACATTACAGCAGGTAACTAAAGTCACTGTTGTTGAGCCGTGAATGACAAATCCTTAAGAGCAAAATTTCTGAGCAGAAGTTTCAGCGAGTCATCCTGGGGCCATTAAAAGGATGCAATAAGCAAGCATAAAAAGTCACTCTAAAATGTAAAGTAAGTAATGAAATTCTTGATTCATAAAAACTCTGAAATAAAAAATACTTAAGCAGTCGTGTCATGGTTTAACCTCAACCAGCAACCAAGTACCATGCAGCCACCCACTCACTCCCTCACAAGCAAGACTGGGGAAAGAATCAGAAGGGCAAAAGCCAGAAAACTTGTGGGTTGAGAGAAAGACACTTTCATAAGAAAAGCAAGTCATGCACAGAAGCAAAGACAAACAAGGAATTAATTCACTGCTTCTCTTGGGCAGGCAGGTGTTCAGCCATCTCCAGGAGAGCAGGGCCCTGCCACATGTCACATTTACTTGGGAATACAAATGCCATCACTAGAAATCTACCACTTCTTTCTTCTACTCCCCACCTTGTATACTGAGCATGATGTCATATGATCTGGAATATCCCTTTGGTCAGTTGGGGTCACCAGTCCTGGCTGTGTCTCCTCCCAACCTCTCATGCACCCCATACTTCTTCACCAGCATGACAGTACCAGGAGCAAAAAAGGTCTTGTCTCTGTGTAAACCCTGCTCAGCAGTAACAAAAACATCACTATATTATAAACCTGGTGTTCAGCACTAATCCAAAACACATCCCCATTCCAGCCTCTGTGCAGAAAATTAACTCTACCTCAGACAAAAGCAGCACATTATGTTATTCTCTGGAAGTTTCCTCCTCATGCTGCTTCTATTCACCTTACTCTCCTGTGCTCCTAAATGTATTTTACTTGGTGGTGTAAGTCTAGAATTTTAGTATGAAGAAATAAACCGAAGAAAACTACATTCCATGGTAGCCTGATATACAAAAATGGATAAAAATCTGCTCTGGAGATTTGTTTCAGTGCTGGGCTGTTAATTCAAAGCCAGTCCAACCTGTAATTTCTCTTCTTTTTCCAGTTCCAAACCCCACTGAAATCCATGGCAAAGCAGGGAGGGAGCTCTGACAAGGCTGAAGAGCATTTCATGGTTCATCTGGAATTGATTTGGTGGTTTTATGCAAGGTTTTAGGTGACAAACATTCAGACTGCAGTGTGGGCTTATATCCTGTGTTGCTTGACCAGGACCCACTGGCCCATGTCATGGACAGTGCAGATACTCAATGAGGGAGTTTTGTTGTGGGGGGGAGCAAATGCTCTCCATTTTCCATGGGATTTCCTGCTGACATCTAGTCTGGGATCATTATCCCTTCATGAAACACTATAGAAACCATGGAACTGCATGGATATTCTTGTTCTATACAGTGCCTGATCTCCCATATGCCACAAGCATTAGCTCCAGTTCCTTGGTATGTATCAGTGCTCTTCCATGGTAGGCTGTCTTCTTACAGTGGCAGAGAGCTGTGAGGACTGAAGGAGCTGCATAGAAACAGTTCCTACCTGTTTTGGAGTCGCTCTGGTGGGTGCAGAAGATGTAAGGCACAGGAGACTTCTTATGTCATTCAGGCCTTTTGCCATGCTTGGAAACATCCCTGTGTTTTGATGCTGTTTCAGTGGGGTCAGCAATCTCCATGATCTGGTTTGTTTGGTTTATGTTTTGAACAAATTACCACTGTGATCTTGCTTCCTGCTCATGCTTTTTCTCCATTGGTTTAGCTCTGGGTTCAATCATGCTATTAGGTTGCAGTGGATTTTTATAACTGCTTTGTGAGATGAGGGTCATCCTTTTTGTTGAGAAGAGTGATGGGCTGGGAAATCTGAATTTAACTCACAAAGTAGGACAGCCACTACCTCAGCACTGTCGATGTCAAAGTGAGGCCGAGGCCAGACAGGAATTGATGGCTGCCCCAGCCTTGTCTCAGGAAGAAACAGTGCTAAAAAGCCTCTGGACAGGGTGGGGTAACAACAGTCATCATAAAATATTATTGCACAAGCTGATAAAAACCCTCTGGTCTTCGCTGAACCTGAAATGCATGTCCTTGCTGCAGCCGAGCCTTTGTTTGGTGGCAGATACTTCTGCATTCTGAGCCAATGAAGCTGCTGAGCTGAGAGGGCAAGGAGAAGTCCTATCTGGCCACACTCACATTTTTTGATACAGCAATTGGGAAAAAACCCCACCTCAGTGCAGGTTATGTCCTGATCAACTTCTGACACTTCTTGCTATGGGGAGAATTGAGCTGCTTGAGACTGAGAGTAAAAGTAGCTAACAAAGGACAAGAACCCTTACGTAGTTCCATTATCACTTCCATAAAAATGCATCTCATGGGCATTAATGCATCAGCCCATAACATTTCACAGTCAGGCAAAGACTTCAGCAAGGTTAAATAAGGAATATTTGAGGGGTCAGTCTTGGGTCATTTGGAGAGGCCAGTCTGGGCACTTACGTAAGACAAGAAGATGATGAATAAGTGAGAATAGAGAGCTTGCACAGAGTCCTTAGGATTGCTCCAGGCTGTGGAGATCACTGTGACTTCAGTGACCGCTGCCCAAGGGGCATTTCTGAACATTTCCTAAACAGCAGCACTTCTGTAAGTGTTGGAGCTCAACGGCTTTTCTCTTGTGAAGAAAGGAAATATGGAGATGTCACAGCTGACAAAGCAGTTACTCAAAATATCTATTTTACCTCTGGTTTTCTAATTTTGGCACAGTCTTCTGTCAGCTGATTCTTCCTTGAGGTTTAAAACACAGAAATTTGTAAACAGGAGTGGCCTGGAGAAACTGT
Source organism: Dryoscopus gambensis (assembly GCA_013389985.1). Classification (NCBI taxonomy): domain Eukaryota; kingdom Metazoa; phylum Chordata; class Aves; order Passeriformes; family Malaconotidae; genus Dryoscopus; species Dryoscopus gambensis. The sequence goes on along the minus strand of WEIT01025459.1, from coordinate 6,082 downwards.
GTAGCTGCACAGGTGGCAAGAACAAAAGATGCTTATGTGACCAAGGTTTCTGATGAATTTGGTTGCCAGCAGGGATAACATAACAAAGAGCACCCTGGGTGACTCTGGAAGGCTTGCCACCACATTTGTCCCAGCTGTGGGTCAGGTGTGACAAGCACTCACATCACCTGTCCCCTGTGCTGGATGTCAGGGAGGAGGATCCTGTGTGGGGAATGCGAAGGTGAGTATGTTGTCCATCCCCTGCTTCCACATCAGGAGCATCATGGCTCTTCCCTGGCTTTTACAGGTCTCACTTGGCTCACAGTCTGAACACCATGGGAACATCTACTTTTTCTGTGGGGCAGGAAGGGAGACACTGGTGCAGGCACAAGCATGGCATGGTCTCTGTCACTGCCTGAGATGCTGATGTTGCTCCTTGCAACACACTGCATGGAGGATGTGTCTGCTCAGCAGCTGGTTGGGTTCAAATCTATTTAGCACGTGCTTGCCCAGAGCCCCCGTTCCTCAGGGTGTCATATGGAGACATAGTAGCTTCAGAAACCTTCCTCTGAAGCAGCTTTAGGAACAAAACGTCAGGGGCATTTCTTTTACAGATGGTCTCTGAGTTTCTAGGGGAGACTGTCTGGAAAGCAAGCTAAAGATTCACTCGAGGAAAACAGTGTAGGCACAGTTGTTTTATGTTTTGGGTATATTATCACACAGCATGTGACATGAATCCTGCAAATCTCTGCTGAAGATCCTGATGTAATGCTCCCAGCAGCCTGCCCAAACTCACTGGTAGTCAGTAGAAGTCCACTGACACCCTACAATGTAAAGTTCAGAAGATCATTGTGACAAAATATATTTCTTTTGGGGAAAAACACCCCTCTCTGGTGGAGTAGCTAGTTCATCACTGGAGCTGATTCAGACCTACCACTTGAACCTGAGGCTCTCATGACTAAGTTCATGCGAGGACTTCATCAGTGAGATCCCAAAATTAGTAAGTTTATTTGCTTATATGTTTTTTTCTTTTCCCCTTTATTCTTTTATTTAGAGCCACTGCTGAGTTCATGATCCTTTGCATTTGAAGTCACAGCTTTATAGGAAAGTATCTAATTTTCTTAACAAACCAACTTCTTCATTTCTTAGTGTAACAAATTGAATATCTTCATTAAAAAAATGCCCACATCAACAAAAAAAAAAGCCCAAACAAAAAACCTCCCCCAAACCCCAGATCATGTTTTCATAATGATGGTGACTTAAAGAACACATTAGTGCTCTGTGTTTTGTTTTAATTTCAGTTGTACCAGAAGAATAAAATATTTATATTTGTGTGCTCTTCTTTACCGTTTCACAGCAGAGAGAATATGATAAGCTTTTCTGAGACTGTGACAAGAAAAAAAATTTTCAATCTATGCTAATATACATATGATACGTATTGAACAACACCTTCTTATTACAGCCGTGGGAGGTCTGTCCAAGGATGACCCTGCCTGAGCAGGAAGGTTGGACCCACTGTGGTCCCTTCCAGCTTTACCCGTTCTGTGATTCCGTGAAGCAAGGAGAAACAAATAATAGATCTTAAGCCTTTCTCAGTTTAATGGACATGTCTGCAAAGGATACATGGACATTCATGGCCTAGCAAAAATGGAGCTCCAGAAACCCAAAATTTCTCCATCTTTTTCATTAAATCCAGTCATCTTGGGCAACACTGCCTCATAATTTCCCTTCTAAACAGAAAATATTTAATCCTCACCATTCTGTCTAAAGTCTCATTTTCCTGTTTCTAACATCCTCAGTGTGCCTGGAGACACAGATATATTTAATTGCCATTCATATTCAGTGCTGTGTCTCACTGCTGGTGAAGGAAAAAGACCCTTGAATTTGGGAGTTTCACCACATTGTCTCCTTGATTGCAAAGTAACTGACTCTGCAGCTGGGGTAGTACTAGGAATTATTAGAGACAGCAATGCAGTGCACAGTTGTCATTTAATTGGTGTAAAATTTCCTTATTCAGTTTAGAATAAAGATAAAATTAGAGAAGAAGATCCAAACCCTTTGTATTAGCACGTCAGAACTGTAAGTTTGCACCAAATCCCCTAGGGTGAATACATGTGGCTGCAATGATTTCATTTGAGCCCTGATGAATTACACGAAGTAGGGCTCATATTCTATTATTACAATGTTATTGTTTTTCATAAGACCCTCTGAACCCACTGAAATAACTTAGAACCATATGGCCTGACTGTGCTTTCACATTGTAGTAAATGCAAAATACCCATCGGTTATTACAGGAATAATAGTGAAAGGGGGTGAAAATCAGTTTTGTGTGCTTACTGACAAGCCTGCACATTTCCACAAAAAAGCAAAAAGATTTTTCCTTTTCAATAGCTGATTATTTGCAGACTGATGACTTCCCCCCCCCCNAGGAAGAATATAGAAAAGGAAAAAAACCTAATTGTGGACCCTGAAAAAAGGCAAAGGTGTAATTTCTAAGTCCTTCAGCAGGTGAGCTGAATTCCAACCTGATCTTCTGTTTCCTTTCTCTTCTGGTTGTGTGGCTTTTTCTGAGTCCTGAACTGCCACTGATGCCTAAATTAAAATTCTCACATCGAAGGGAGTGCAGGTTCTGAATGTCAGGCGAAGCTGCTACTAGTCTGTCTAAGGCTGTCTCCTGCACGCAAGTGGTGTTAATGTTCACTGTGCCTTTGACGTGACCAGGTTAAAATTCTGTCAGCATTCAAAGTGTCTTTCTAGTTCACTAGTGCCCATTCCTCACTGAAAAATGTTATTTATTTTCCTCACATGAATTATATTCTTGCACCCAAAGACTGTCAAGTCTAGCAGCTTTCTATAGACACAGCAAATATCAAGAGCCAAATGCACAAGGCTTCCCTTCAGACTCCCTCTCTATAGCTAAATATACTTGCTTAGGCCAATTTTATCTGTCCAGGGCCTTCTTCTTCAAGATATGTTATTCCAAGGCTGCCAGACTTCTTGTTGCTCTATTATATCCTGAAATACAGAATACATTCATTTTCCTGGCTTCCTTGGCTCTGGAACTGGTTGCCATCTGTCAAGTAATCAAATGTGTATATTTTCAGCAGTAATATAAATAAATCAAAAAACAGTAAGGAAAAAAAAAAATTCCATAGTGGTGGGTAACCTCTGAGATGCCACAGAAAGCAGTACGTGGACCCCAGGAGTCCACCTACCACAAGCTGAAAAACACAAAGTAAGATAGAAATACCACTAACAATTATGAATGAATTGACAAGAAAGACATAAAAAGGCAATATGGGAAACACCAGCCTGATTCGAGTGAGTGGTCTTTAATTCAGTGGCTTCTTCCTGCCTGTGCTGAGAGCTAAGACTTTTCAGAAGACAAAACAAAATAAATCATAAGGGAATGTTATTCAGGGGAGCTGTCCTGGAGCGCCTTATTTTATGCACTGAAAAAAAAATGTTGCTCTCTGTTATATTATTTGTCATTCTTTCACTGAAGCAATGTGTGTATACATCACCAAAATGGCCCGAGCCCTCTAAATCTTTTAGAAGGCTGCTGTGCCTGGGCTAAGTAAAATCTTGTGTTAAATGAGTTTGACAGTCCACTCACGCATTTTAATGGGAATGTTTCTTGGTGATATATATACATTTATTGTCTTTCACTTTAGGAAATGGTTTCATAGTGTTTTGTTGCGGGAAAAGAAAAAAATCTCAGTGGACGCCCAGTTTCAGTTAGCACTGGAAGTCTGGTTGTGTATAAGGCATTTTTTGGAATGCTACGTAAAATACATTCCATCTTTCACCTGCAGCTTGGGGATAGAAAAAGCCTGACTGAGAGGAGGTTTAAGCAGGATTCTATTCTTCTGATTTAATTCAAATTTTCCATTCAGAGCAGAAGTTAATATTTCTCATTATTTCCATGTTCTTCGAAATACTCCAGGAAAAGCATGACAGGCATAGCAAAATAAGCATCTCCTAAATTCACATTTGCATGACAATACTGAGATTGTAATGTTTATGTCTTATGGCTTCATCATCCCAAACACAAACTCTTGACAGTGGTTACCAATGCACCAAACAATAATTCTTCCTTCACTTGCAATGTGGAAATTCAGGTGCCCATTCAACAACCTCATGGCTACTTTCAGAAAGAGGAAATTCACTCATCTTCAATTTAATTGGTTTTTCTAAGTCACTGGAACTCAGCATGTCATGAAGCGTTAGAAAAGAGAGCTAAAAGCATGAATTAAAGTATGCTGCCATATTTTGGCATAATGAGTATTATAAAAGAAAAACATTCTTTTCTGTGCATTGTGTGTGCCTCAAATAAGAACATGCTTGGGAATAGCCAAATATGATTTACAGCTAGACTAAAGTTAGAGTACAGTTGATTCCTTAACAGATCAAATTCTGGGGAAGAAGAATCATTATGGATGATAATTCTAATGTTTCACCCATTCAACCTCTATATCCCACATTGTTACCTAATGCAGTTTTAAATCAGAAAAGGGCCTACTGGCTTGGGTTCATGCAGGACTGATGTGTATTTTGTTTGTTAAATGATAATTTCCATGAGAGTAGACAATCTGATAGAACAGGAATGAGAAAACTTTTCTAGTGGTATTATTTGGTATTAAAATTGATCCTGGAAGCGCTAACAAAGACTGAGGTGAGTGCTTGTCAGGAATTTTCCCTAGAAAGTGCTGATTCATCAAAAAAGGACTGTTTTAAGGAAATCCACCTGTTTTCATAAGACTAGAGAGAACTGCCAATGGTTTTGCCCCTGGTCTGCGCAGGCTTCTCATTTCTGTTGCTTGGAGGTTACATTCTTAACATGGCGGTCTCAGGTCTGACAGCTCTGGAGTTTTTTGGAGGGGTTTGGAGTGTCTCTGAAATCCAGGCTCAGCTGCTCTTCAATGCTTGGCCCTGTAACAGGGAACCTGGAGACTACTTATGTATCTAATTCTATCACATCTTAAAAGTAACAGTTATGAATACATCTGCATCTTCTCTGACTCACTGCTAGAAAAAAATTGGTGAAGAGGTCGCAGAGAAAAGTAACCACCAGATTCTAAAACATTTATCATTTCTCCAGATAATAAGAACTCAGCTCAGCAGTGGACAGAATTTTGTCTTTGGCTTCAATTGGTTTAAAACAATCCACAGTGAACCAGAAGTCAAGTCAAGGAATAGTAAACACAGGAATGGTCTCAACTTTTAATCAGAATACACTTTCGTTTTTTTTGTCCCTGTAAGGCATCCTTCAAGATAGATGGTTCTAACTGTGAAGGAATGGTGATATGGGCTCCTCTGGTTTCCCTGGGCTCTTTAGCTTTGCTTGTCAGTGTTCTTCTGAGATGCCTGAAAACTCACATAGCAAACTTTGCATTGGCAAAAATGTGAACACTTTCTTTGACAACCATAACTACTAGGGCTATGCATTAAAAAAAAAAGGGGGGGGGGGAAGAAAAAAATGCCCAGAAAGAAATAAAAAATATCAAAAGCTGAGAAATCAGAACAAAATAACAGCTTGAGAGAGGTGCTGGTTTGTTATGCTGCCACAAAACAGATCAATCCGTGCCTTGAAGTGAGCACCCATGCGTATATTCTTTTCAGCTGAGGTGTCTGCAAAACTTAAATAGATCTTCTGCCACATTCTGTTATCATAAATCTCTAGCCTCTCTCCAGCAGCTTGAATTAGAAATACTTTTCAGGTCCTAGTTTTAATTGCCTGCAGTGCTAGCAGCCATTTGACAAACACATGTTTTTCAACAGTTATGGAAGCCAGGCTGCACTTCTAACTAGTAAAAATAAGTGCCAGGACTATCAGAAGGTGAAATGTATCTGTTGAAAACAGATACAAACTGCTGAAAACACTTACAAAATATGCTCTGGCAACAGAAGTCATGAGACTTAAAACGTCCCAGTGTGTTTGTGGTCCTGCTATTCTCATGTCATATGCCCAGTGAACACACAAGGGAAGAGAACACAATGTTCACCACCTCTTCTTGAACGGACAGGTGAAATGCACACATGCTGGAACTGGGGAATGTGGTACCCACTACAGTACTATTCTCTTTCCGGGTTTTTCCCTGGC
>WEIT01025458.1:46126-60054 GCA_013389985.1 Dryoscopus gambensis | reverse complement strand
CTGGAAGCAATGAGTGGCAGTCTCCTTCACCACCACCACTATGGATATGAGAAAGCTTTCAGAAGCCTCATCACAGCTTGGACATTTTAGGGTAACAAAAAAGTCTTATTTATACAGTAAAGTGACAGAAACTCTTTATTTTTAAATAACAGTATCCTACAGTCTTTAACACTTTATATCTTTTTGAACCTTCTAAGACATTTGTACATACATACATACAGCATTAAAAAAACAATTCTCATCATTGTTCAGAATAAGCGTCCTAAGTGTGGACAAACAAGTGAAGTCACAGGTGACTGACTTAGCACTTCTGGATTTTTACTTTATACTGCTGTCTGTATGTTGCATCAGAAGTGACAGATTGCATTTTCCTAGCCAATATTTCAAGGATTACCCTGAAAATTAAAAACAATTACCCTATGACATCTCTCTATAAGCTTTCTCAGAATTACTAAAAGCACTTCAGCACCATAACTAACAAAAATCTCAATTCTCTGCAGCTACTTAGCTGTAAAGTCACTGGAAGAACAATTTTCTGTCAAAGACTAGTACAAGTACAACTCTAAAAACAAAGTGTAAGTACGTGGCACAAAAAGATCAATTCATCAATTTCATTTGCAGAGCAGGTATTTACTTATTACTGTAACACATAGCCTTCGGTATTACAGATGTTTGTTATCTTTCTTCTACATGAAGACATAGTGTGTTGAATTGTTGTACCATGACCACCACAACACCTCTACCATGAGCTGTCAGTGAACAGGAAAGCATTTCCTACAATTCATTTAGGAGGTAATCCTTCCCTTTATTGCATCAAGTTTGCAACGCCTATTATGAATATACATGGCACTAGCCAATCCAAAGAACAAAATATTACTCTACCTCCACTCATTTCATGAGCAGCTTTGTAGTAGCCTTTCGGATAAGATGAGCTGTATTTTCACCCAGTGTCAAGAATAATATTCCAAAAGGCCAGGAGCATAAGGAAGACAGAAGTTTTCTAACTCTGAAACAGTTAGGAGCATAACCTGGTTTTTACTACAGCATGCAGCCACTTATATCCTACAAAGCTTATACTCTTGATAAGTAAATGTATAATTCATTCTTCTCTCATAAATTATTTCTTGTATCTTATTTCCTGTAGAAATTACCTCCTCTAGTCAAAAACACATCCATTCCTCCTATTTTTAAATGAGGCATATTATAGGTACGAAAAAATTGTCTACATGAATAACTGAGCATTATTGGTTTGAAGTATCATGTCTATCCACAGTATGGTTCAGAAAGCAATAGATGCCAAAATAATAGTTCACTGTTACCGAAGGCAGTATTTCTACTCATCTCGTCATTTATCTGGAAATCTTAAAAATTACTGGCAAAACTTATCTGACCACTTGGTGAGTCCATTTCAGCCAGATCAGGAAACAAGTATTTTCCTTTTTGACCAGTTTAGTTTTCTGTTCAATAAGGAGTCAAAGGAGCACCACTTTTGTGGTGAAGATGAAAAAAAAACCAAGAGCAGAATCACCCCATTCCAGCATCGTCCATCACAAAACAAAATCCATCTCCACTGAAGTAATCTCTCTAAACAAATACCTAAGTCTGCCATTTGCAGCATTTGCAGTGTTTGAACTGCTCTCAAGTACACTGGAAAACTTAAAAAAACCCGAAGAAACAAACAAACAAACAACCACACGCACTACATTCTCAGGCTTTTTAGATGACCTTTCAGTTACTTTCGGAAGATTGTAAACAAAATTAGAAATAGCAGTATCAGTTTTATCCTATTCCTCAGCCCACTTCCTTTAAACAAAGGCTTCGGCTGTAAACACACCAAGCATACCAAACAAAAAGACACTGCCAAGCCTGTCTCATAATAACATGCCTAGTTATGAAGTTAAATTTCACAAGGCTGGAACAGATTTAAGCCTTCATTTGGAGGCTTAGACATTACCTTTCTGTACACTTTCAAGAAATCACTTTCAAATGTATTTAATTCAAAACATTTACACCTGCAAATTGTATAGAGAGGTGATGATAAATCAAAGTTTTGTGACAGTATGGAAGCTGAAGTCCATTTTCATCATTACAATGAAAGAAAAAATGAACAAATAAAAAGAAATTTGAAATCCATACCTTTTTTTGGAGGTAGTTCACCACTCTGTATTATTTCTGTTCCAGGATATACAATCTCTCCATCTTTTACCATTTCATTCCACAAGCCACACAGTCCATCTCGTGTAAAAGCAAGCTGTTAAAAATAATACATTATATATAGTTAGACACAACATATTTTCTCTCACAGCAACTCAAGCTAACATTTAAAACACATCTCATTTTATACTTCATCCTGGAAGAAAGAAAACAAGTGTACCACCTCATCGGAAATGAGACTCTCTGTGTGTATGACAGGGATTTAAATGATCTTCAGAATCTCTGATTGTCTAGCTATGCTATTTTCAGGTTAAAAGTGCAAAACTGTAAATTTCAAGTCCAGTAAAATGAACTTTTTTTTGGTGACAAATTCTCATCAAACACATGGATTTGGTCACCTCAGAACTATCCACCCATTCAAGATGACATCAATTGGGGGCTGGGGGGCAGGGAGAGGGTGTGGGGTGTCCTTTTTCCCTCCTGGAAAAGCTATTCAAACAAAGTCAAACTGCATAAAATCTCTAGACAGAGAAACACACAGTCCCCTCGCCAACCAGCAACTGAAGAGCTGGGCATCTTAACCAGAACGATGACATCAGGGCACAGATTTGTAAACGAATTCAGCCAGTTCAATCTGGTCCTGCTGGGCAAAGCATCTCTCACAACCCTCCCTCTTCTTTCCAACTGCTACAACGCCTTCTCTGCCATGAAGAACCAGATTATGGAATGGATCAAGCCTAAAACCAGCTGCACCCAGAGGAAGAGCAAAGGGCTGCCTCAGCCCAGGTCAGTTCCCAACGCACTTTGTGTTCAAGAGGACAAATACTGGCAACAGAATATAGACTCTGCTAGCTGGAACCACTCACAAAAGTGCTGACTGTAACACAAGTCTCCTAATGATTTAGGAATTTGGAGCTCCCTTGGAGAATCCTAATGACCAGTATAACTTTTCCTCTACTGATGTTGTTTTCTGCTTTATAAAATGCTGCAAAACAGGTATCTGCATCCCATGTGAATTCCATAATAATGCTGTAATAAGGTTGTAATTCACAACTGTATAGCATAAGGGAGGAGGGCAGGACATGAAATGGAAAAACAGAATACTTTCTGCATACCAAAGTGGTGCAGTAGACCACATTTTAAAAAATTTAAATTTAAAAAAGAAAACAACAACAAAACAAAACAAAAAACAAACAAACAAAACAAAAACTAACAAAACACCAACAAACCACCACCTGCTGAAGGCTTATTCAGAAGCCTCTTTGTATTATGTAACTAGCATTCAAATCCAAAGTGTTTCAGCTGAGAAGTAATACAAAGATGTGGCTTACAACTGCCAAAAAACATTTACCGTTACACACAGAAGTCCACTTGCCTCAAGGAAATAGGTCAAAATAAAATACATTGTAATGATTAAAGATTACAGGTTTTATGAGACATCTCCACCAGCAAGGAAGACATCTGCTGATCCAGCGCATCTCAGTTAACCCCAATTAAAAGACAAGTTGCACGCTTTCACACCACTTTAAAACACTAAACGACCACAGCAGTTTCTTGACTTCATATCGCATACTTCAGAAATCCACTCCAACATGTATTAATGATTTCAGTAATTCTTCTTTCAGCATAAAATATGAGTTGACACATTGTATGTGTCTGTCACTTACTATTGCCTCGTCAGGGGCATATGAAGGAAAAGAATCATGCAGCATGACCAACATTATTCATCTTATCTGTGATTTATCAATTGTACAGCACCAGAATCAAACTCTGACCATGCTTTACTGAAAGGTACAGTCACTGTTCTTCAGTGCTAGACAGCACAAAGAGCTTTTGGAAAGATTTATGTTTTGCGAAAAGCTTTACATTTGGCTTCATCTTTTAAGAATTGGAATTATGTGAAGTTGCATTTCAACAATGAAAAAATCATTTGCCATTAACTGATTTTCTTGATTGTTCCCAGTCTATTAATATTTCAACAATAAATGGTTGTTCACTTTTTCCTTCCTTAGATGTGGTCATATACTTTAGTGGGGCACATAGGGAATTTATTTCTCATAGTTTTTTTCTTGTGTAAAATAGCAAAACAACTGTTTCACTGATTTTTTTTTCACTTATATAGTGGTGATAGACTATTTTTTCAACTTTCACCTCTTAAACATTAACCTATGCTAAAAGACAAGCTTGAAAAATAGCGAGGCAACCCTCCAGATGGGTTGCGTAATAAAGTACAGTTTTCACAAATTAAAGATCTTTCTGTAATAAATTGTCTCTTTCACACATTTTACTACTTTACATTCTCAGATCACCTTGGTATGGAAAATTATTCTCACAGCCCATAGAATCTAAATGCCTCCAGGCTTTGAATGCCAGGTTCTTCATAATGCAGCACTGTTCTACTTCAGAAAACTTACTTATTACTTTTGAAAGAATTCATATAAAGTAGAATCAGGGACTGTTTTCTCCACTTCAATCTCTAATCCTTTTAATGGCACAAAGTTCACTCAACTTTTTCATGCAAGTAAAAACTGAAAAAGTAAACAAAATTTCTTTGGCCTTGGGTTTGGCTCAAAGTCTTATCAAAGTAATTTTCTTGGTATGTTGCAAAAAGATAGAGGAACCACCAAGACTACAGGTCACAGAGTTCCAGCTCCTTCTCCAAATACCTCACCATAAGCAGCGTTCAGATAAACAATTTTGCCTACTACTCAGGTTGTAGTTAACATTTTGTCAGCAGTATCTGTGTTGGGGGAAGGGAAAAAGGAGACAAGTTTGAAAGTAAAGAAACACTGGACTTACTTTACAGCAATAATCAAAGCAACCAGCTGAAAGGATAATTAAGAAACAGTATTTACAACCAATTCATCTGTCATAACTGAGGGCAACTTAATTTCATCTATAACAAAATGACTATTAATCTACTCAACATTCAGCAGATACCCAGTATTTGCTATATATAATAGCCAAAAGTGAAAGAAATGTCTGAGCTTTTAAGTGATAAATTATTAAGGCAATTTTATTTTCATTATCTCAAAATTACATAATCATAATAGAAAATTTACAGCTCCCTTAAGAGAAATATTTATTTTAGTCAACAGAAATGGGGAGGAGTGGTTGATACAAAAGGGGGTCGTGCTGACTATCCAGACAGACCTTGACAAACTGGAGAAATGGGTTGACAGGAACCTCACGAAGCTAAACAAGAAGTGCAAGCGCTACAGCTGGGGAGGAACAGCCTCAGGCACCAGTACAGGCTGGGGGCTGACCTGCGGGGAAACAGCTTTGCAGAAAAGAATCTGGGGGTCCTCGTGGGGACCAAACTGAACATGAACCACCAACGTGCCCTTGCCATGAACGTTCATGTGTGACCTGGGCTGCATTTAGGAGTGTTGCCAGGTTCGGGGAGGTGATCCTTCCCCTCTGTTCTGAACTTGGAGTGCTGGGTCCAGTGCTGGGCTCAGCGTGAGAGACACGGACAAAACGGAGAGAGCTCAGCAAAGGGCTATGAAAATGATTAAGGGACTGGAACACCCTTTCTATGAGGAAACACAGAGAGAAAGGACTTGGGAGGAAAACTCATATACACATATGTGTGTGTGTATGTACATATAAAATCTCAAGGAAAGGTGTAAAAAAGATGGATCAAGGCTTTGCTCAGTGGTACCCAGTGAGAGGACCAGAGGGAGTGGGTGTGAACTGAAACTCAGGGGCGTCCCTCTGACCACCAGGAAACACATTTTCACTGTGAGAGAGTGACCAAGCACTGGGACAAGGTGCCCGGGGAGGTTGTAGAGTCTCAGTTCTTGGAGATATTCGAAAGACATTCAAACGTCGACCTGGGCACTGGACTCTAGGTGGCCCTGCTTGAACAGGAGAGTTGGACTAGATGACCTCTAGAGGTCCCTTCCAATCTCAAACATTTGTGACCCTGTGAAACTTGCAGTTGAAGATAGCACTCATCTGTGTAGAAGAAAAGTCAAATGTCTGCTTTGACTGCCCAATCCTGCGGTTTTTTCTTCCTACAGTATTTTATGACTATCTTAGCCGGAACAAGTACATATTATTTTCTTCTTTTGCTCCCACCACTACCTCTCGTATTCAGTCATTTGTAAAGAGTCTATCAACACATCTCACTCTTCAAACTAGAGAACTAGGACTTTGTTCAGAACAAATTTGAATAGATTTCTCTGGTTTCTGTTTTCAAAAAAGAAAAAGGTACTTCTTCTACTAAATTATTTGAAGAATGTTCATAAGGCTACTGGTGTTACAGTGCAAGAGAAGAAAAAGACACTTGGTGTCTTCATTGTTCCTGACATACTGGAGTTCCAAAAACAAGAGCAGCCACTTGTATTTTGTAAAGTCTAACACTCTCTTAGTAGATTGCTTGATTCATATGAACATCTTTCCCTCTAATAATTTAGTAACTTCATTTGTAAATGTTTAAAGGGATGAACTTAAAACAAACTCAGTAAATTAACAAATTAAGAATAATTATGTTTCCACTGAACTTTTACAACTGACAACAGTACCAGAGATGTACTCTCTGTAAATCTCCCCCTCAAGGCCCTGCTTGCCCCACCACTTACACACTTCCTTCCCAAGACCAGGACAGCAGCAGCTCTATACTCCATGACTACCATCCACTGCCTTGCAACTTTGGCCCATGTTCTTAATCCTCCTACTCACTCCAGATGCTAAAAATCTCCCCTGTCCTTTCCCATGACATCTACTGACCTTTCAATCCCCGTCTCCTACACATCTCACCTTCAGAAACCCCAAGCTTCTTCCATCATTTGTCACACTCTCTCATCCCCAGACCATGTCTTGATCTCTGCATTTGAAAACCATTTATGTCAACAAATCCATAGTTCCCACACAGACCTAAGGCTCAGCCCTGCTCACTTATCCCAACCTAAAAAAGCAAGGGCCTAAGTAGACTTTAAAGTGAACTTCTTCTGTAAACTGGGCTGCCTCCACTCTAATCTTTTGTTAATCTTATCTCTGCAGTTGAACTGTAATTTATTCTGTCTGGTACAACACCTGATTAAGTCCAAGGGGTATCTAGTTTGGTTGCTGACATATGCTGCTGCCAACTTCCAACAGGGCTGCCAGTGAAATTCCCATCCATCCCCATCAACTCTAGACAGTAAGACACTGGCGTTAACATTTCCTTGCATTTCAAGAAAATTAAATCTTGCAACCATAACTGGATAAGCTCCTGAGAATTCTCAAAGCACTGCTATAATTCTGCTTTCAATAGCTTATTTTAAGAATAATCAGCAGCTCTGATTTTGTTTTGAAGTCAACTATTTAAGTCAGATATATTCTATGTAGTACATTAGATTATGTTCTCCATGTGGTTTCATAAACTTGCCTGCAGAAAGCATGGAAGCCACCACAAAAGTTAACTTGAACTCAAGAAAAATGAACCCAGGAAAATAAAATGACACAAAAGGACAAGGATTGACTCAGGTAGGATTCCTAATTATATAACTGCACTGTAAGTGTAAGAAACTGACTTCATAATCACGGAACATCAATATGGACTTAAAATACAAGCTACTTAAATAATCTTCACCTCAGAATTGCCAGCAAGGGTAGTGGAGAATCTGTTCTTCTATTCAGTTATTTTTGCATTAGCCTTTGGCTGTATTTTAGACTACATGAAAAAAACATTTCTCTTTAGAAAAGTATTAGATTGAGAAACTTTTTCAGCCCAATAATAGTGAAGAAAATCATAGAACAATAAGTCCCTTCCTAAGTCTCTCTTTTGTTTTTGCTTTTTTGAATCCATTCAATTTGTGTTTCCTTTTTCATTGTTGTCTTAGTATTTTGTCGTAGCTTCCTTCCTTCCCTGCTGAATGAAGCATGCCCTGAAACCACAGCTGCTTATCACACCTATGCAAAGCACAATGGAACATCACTAGGCCTAACACAGTGCTCAAAACCTCGGAGGGCAAAGTCAGAAAAGTTCAGCAGCCTCACATTACTTCAGCAGATTTGGGGTTAAACTAGAAATGTCCCCATAGCAGCAGTGTGCTGGTTTTCCACTTGCTAGAAAAGTTAACAGTTAATAGTCACACACAAAGAAAAATTATGCAATTCCCTCAAACCTAGAAACTATCTTCATGCATCTGAAGAATAGGTCTGTCTGAGCCCAAATATTTGTACATATGTGTTAAATCTCATTTCCCTAACCTATCACACTACGTATAGTGTTTGTCCCTCCACCTGGAAATCACTTGTTTTGAAGAGACAGCATTACTTCATTTTTAAAATAATTTTTAAAAATCACTACTGCAAAGTTCACTTCCCTTAAATACAAAGGAATCCTTATTTGCAGTTTGCTGTAAGAACTTCCAAATAAACCCTTCATTTTTTTGATCAGAAAACCAAAACAAAGAAGATTAACAGGAAAGCAACAAAATTGAGAAGGCAACTGTTGTGGTGCACAAATGTGGTTATGTTATTGATATGTTATGGATGGGTTTTGCACTGGGAATGCTGTGTTGTACAAGTCTGGACTCGTCTCTCGCACGAGGTGGTGTTGTAACCCTTGAAACCATACACCTTTACCTGGACCCTGCCTCTTCACCCCATGTAAACTGTACCCTATTGGTGATGGGCTTTTGCCCCCTCCCCTTCCTCCCTGGGGGTTCAAAAGGAGCTCTCAGGAGACCCCTGACCTCTTCGCCTCCTGGATTTCGAAGGAATAAAGATCTAAGAATGCTATCCCGAGGAGAAGAGCGCCTTCTTTCTTTTACCTAGGTTCCTCGACACGTGTTGCTCCCGGGGGTCCTGAGCTAGCCTAGGACCCCAGGGACCACCACCGTGTTAGGCAACTTTCACCAACTTTTTGCTTTTAATAGCCAAGACATCATTTCTTTACGTAATCTTCTCACAAGTAAAGACACTGATCTAAATGTTAGAAGATTGGGATTTTCAAGAAAATCAAAATGACAAATGTAACTTCGAAGGAAGGGTAAAAAAGGTTTCAAACCAATGAAACTCTTAAAAGTGGCTATTTCATTTT
Organism: Dryoscopus gambensis; assembly: GCA_013389985.1. Classification (NCBI taxonomy): domain Eukaryota; kingdom Metazoa; phylum Chordata; class Aves; order Passeriformes; family Malaconotidae; genus Dryoscopus; species Dryoscopus gambensis. The sequence continues at coordinate 50,867 of WEIT01025458.1, read as the reverse complement.
TAAAAACTCATTTTCATGTCTGTGGAAAAAGACAATGACAGAAATAGACTGCCAACCACAAACTCAATGAAAACTGATGGAAATGCCTCTTATTCCTCTTGCAGACAGCTCCTGCACCTTGACTGTTTTCTCCACACTACAGGAAAATGAAAGCTTTTCCTGCTAACTCCTTCTATTAAGCACAACAGTTCTCCACAGGATCCAGAATAGGCAGCCTAATTAAACTCCATTTGAACACACACATGCATCCCATTAGCTCACAGCAATTCTAGTTTTCAGTTATTCACCCATCACTAATTAAAGGTCTCTGCATAAGATTCTAATTTAGTTGTACAGTACATCTATTTAATCAGAAATATTTTAAGCACAGTTTGATTCCGCAAACTGGGTACCTAGGTTTAAGTAAACAATTTTAATCTTCCCTTTTTATAACAAAGGATGTCTTCCTTAGGAACAGTCATTAAAACACAATCTCCCACTACACACAGTTTTTGCTATAAATGTGATGGTTTCTACTAGTAATAGTCATCAATAGGTTTGTGTTTTCAATGTATTAATTCAAATCTAAATAAATAAATTAGAAGGTGAAATGATACACTTACTTTTTGAGCAACTATGTTAAACATGACACATGAAAAAGTGGCCTGCACTAAAATCCACCAATTTTATAACTTCATAGGACTAATTTATTAATAGTGATGTTATACACATCCTATTGACAGATGTCAATATTGTGTACTGATGTTCTCATATTCAGCTGAACTATCCTGATTTTTCGGCTGCTGTAACAGTTTGTTTTTTCAGACAACACAGAGTATCTTATTTTGCTTCACCAGGAAATTTAGATTTTTTCAGTAAAATAAATGTTTTGAGCACTTCAAAATTACACTAGTAGCCATAAATCCTACAAATAATTACAAAGTTAGTAAAAAGACACGAAGCAGTTATGGGATGCACTTGGATCTTTGTACAGCGCTTTGGCTTCCTAAAATAGTATTGTTCCATTTCAGAAAAATTAATATAAGCAAAAAACATTGTGAAGATAACAGTTCCATTAACATTTCACACCACATCAGTTAATCTTGCAGGCCAGAGGCTCACTGCTACTACAAAAGGACTTGTGCCTTTGATACTCACTTAAGAACAGTAATAACACGCTACATCACACTGTCTTTGTCTCACAGCAGTAACATCCCAAAACTGAGTCAGAACATTTAAATTTGGCCCGGACACCAGCTGCAACAGTGACGCACACAGGTGATTAAACACGATCCATGCTACAATCCACGTGTCCTTCTTTTCTTATTATATTAATACCACAATATAACAGATTTATTAATGCAAATAGTACTAGAAAATTGTGTATTACATTATTCATGCAACATCACAAAAAAGAATACAATAATTTTCAGAGAGATTTCATTGGCTTAATCTACCATAACTGCCAGTTATCAAGTCTAAAGAGCAAACTCTCTGACAACAGTGACAAAGGAAAAAAGTAAAAAAAAGTACTTTGGAGACTACTATGAAACCACTTTACTTCCAATCCTAGCTACACACTCCAAATTTTGCAGCAGAATAATTTATTTTAAAAACTAATCAGTCTCTGTATGTCTCCTAAGGTAAGAATTCCCCCAAATAATTCTGTTTCTCCAAGTACTGTCACCTACTCATTCTTGGACTGCTGTACACTGAGAAGTTAAAAGTGTAGCTGCAAAGTGAAGATTTCCAGGGTCCAATTCAAAACAACGTGCAGTCATCTTAATCCATTTACAAAAATTTAGTGTGTTTTCTTCAAACCTGTCATAGCACTGTGTTCACCTTTTCAATTCCTGCTGACAGTCTCTTGAACACCAATAGGGCTCTTCTACAGCTGAGCCAGTAAAAACACGCACGGCAGGAAATCTACATATTCAGTACACATAGAACTTAAAGGATTAAGACACAGGATTTATACCTATTAAAAAAATAACCACACACAGCTAGGTCATGCTAGTCAACCAGCAGCTAAAATAATCATTCTTGTAGTAGAAAAATTCTCCAGAGCCCAAAAGCCCTCTCCTAAACAGAAGAAATCTGTCATTTAATACATTAAAAGATGCTACTCAAGATTCACATGCTCATTTAAGAGTTCTGTGATGAGGACCTGTGTAATACCAAAAACAGGTAACCTAGTAAGAAAATTATATTATACCCAGGAGGCCTGGGTTGTCTTCAGATTCCAGAGAAGTGATGTTTGCGTCCAGCAGATCACAAATGACTACTGTTCTCTTATTCATTAATCTCATTATTTTGACTACAGTTTGATTGGAAGGAAAAAAAAAGGAGTACCCTGGCAATTAGAGTCTAACTTGTTATTACTTATAAAGAACTCGTATAAGTAAGAGCATTTATTCAAAGAAATATGCTGCAAATGAACATTTTTTATTATTACAAGGAATTATTGTAACACATTAACTAAACTACAGACTCATAAATCACAAATATTTTATTGCATCTATACACACAACTGAAAATAACCCTTAAAACTTTGGATGACAACTGAAAGCCTCCTATCAAAAGTCTAAATAAACAGAAAGAAAAAAAGGGATGTAGAAAAAAGGCACTACAAATAGAGGAAAAATCTGATAAATCACATGAACAGTCACATTTTTCACCCCATATAATACAGAAGAAAAAAAAGGCAATGCATAGTCAGCAGCTGTTACAAACAGAAGTTGCCATTTTCTCAGATAAATTTTCCTGTATTCAACAATCATTGAAGCAATAAACTTGTAATCTAAAAGCCACCCTTCTGGAAACAAAAATATATTTCCATATTTCTTAATATGCTTATTTCCAAAATGTTGTATAGTATCTTTATTTACTACGTTAGAGAAAACATCTGACTTTAGATTGAAACTTTTACTTTGGTAGGAACAAAAGATGAAAATAGAATTAATCTAGCCAAATCAAGAGCAAGCCCTGTCATTTCATAGCATTTACATTCAAGACCTACTAAATAATGTAACCTCTTAGGCTATATCTGTCACTTCTGATTCCAATTTATCTTGTTTGATGTAAAATACTGGAAAAAGGCTGCTTCCAAATCACAACTGCACGGGGAAAAATCCTTGTCTAACTGTAAGAACAGCTCAACTCAATCATGCAGACTATCAGCATGTAATCTGGGATAAAGCCACAAAGATGGAATTTTCAAGAATTTTTCAGTAGCACTATTATTAACAGTAAGAAAAGAATAACACTGGCTGGCCCATTCCAATAAGAATTTCAGTTTTGAGTTGAAACTTGGAAAGGTTATTCAAAGTAAGGGATCTATATGCAACATCTGGGGAAAGGAAGATGAAAAGACAAGGACTTAATCTAGTTACTCATTTCGTCTAAAACAAACGCAACTGACCCAAACTACTCTATTTCTCTATATTTTCCACTTCATCATAAAACCTGAATTGGGAAAACACATTAGTATCCTCCTCTTCCCCGTATCACACAACTTTGCTAAATGAAGAAATCATCTTCTAAGACAAAAGAAAACTTTCACCAAACATTGGCATATTTCAGCAAAGACCACTTCCATTTCAACCTTGTACCTTTGACAAAAAATTAACTCCCTTCAAAAAGGACAAAATTAAGGGAAGCCTCTATCCATGATACAAACAACTACAGTAAAACCTAATTTGAATTCTTCAAAATATAAATTACATTTCCATCACCTTTTGCTTCAGTTCTCCCATGCATTAAAGGTGCTAGCTCATATGCAGGCAAGACATTTAGCAACAGCCTAAACAGGAACTTATAGTTCTAGCAGAAATGCCACATACTCTGCTAGGGGCTTTGACACTCTGCAAACATAACATACATATGTAGCCCAGTTTGTTTCAAAGCAGAAGGAACTGGACTGAAAATGCAGATATATTTGCAGCTCAAAATAAGTTAGTGTTTCTTCAAAACCAGTTGTAAAACAGCATACTTAGGAAAACCCATACACTATCTCAAGAGCTGCAGTCTTTTACTTGTCAGCGTTTAGGACTAAAAGCATCCTTGATTGGCACCTGAAAGGTCACAATGAAGTACGACCATCAAACTCCTTACCTGCAAGTCTGTCTTCAACCATTTGGAGTCAAACCTTGCTTGAGCAGACAGACAAAAAGAATCAGAAGACATGTTTCCTTCTTCAGCCTTCTCTCCAGGCTGGCTGAGCAGCCCAACCTGCTACAGAAAGAGCAAGGAAAAAAAATAAAAGACAATCTAGCACATGAAGTAAACCACACAAGGTTATTTTTGTTCAGACTAGGACGGCTTCCACCCGATCTTTAAAAATGTACCGTGAAGAATGAAGAAGGACCTCCCTCCTTCAAATCCCCTGAATTTGCACGGGGAGAGAAACACGCATTAGGAATACTATCTGAACCTAGCAAAAAGCCTCCACATCTCTTCCCTATCACACCCGTGGGAAGGAAGCCTCCCTTCTGCTGCACTGAGCCACACCAAAGGCCTTAACGCTGCCCCTCAGCCCCGTAAGTGGTGCATGAAATAAATAATTGATCGCAGATTACCCAAGCCGCAGGCCAACATAAAGCGATTATCAGGGTCACCCGCACCCCCTCCTCCCGGCGGCGGCCGAGGCCGGGGGCTCCCCCTCTCCCGGCAGCATCCCACCCCCGCGTTCACGTCCCGCTGTCGCCGCCCCTGACGGACCAGCCGCGGCTCTCACCCGCCTCGGCCAGCCCGGGGACAGGCG
>WEIT01025458.1:16094-35101 GCA_013389985.1 Dryoscopus gambensis | reverse complement strand
CTACTCACTACACAAGAAAGAAAGACATGAAGTGAATTCTAAAACAAGATTATAAGGCTGAAAGAATGGACATACACAAAACTCTTGTCTTGGTTCTTTCTGTGACCTTTAAGAAAAATATGCAATATTTTTCTTTTTTCTTTTTTCTTTTTTCTTTTTTTTTAAATTAAGAAGAGAGGTCACAGGACTCCCATCGTATTTCTAAAATCAATTCTGATAATAAGTTAAATGCAGTCACTCCAGTTATGCTAGTCCTGTTACATTACATTACAGCTGGCTTACTCCCAGGAAATTACAAACTAGATTTGGTTAGCAATTCATGGATTGACAGTAAAGTTCTCTGTTTAGAAAATGTTAGCTCAGAATTGTTATTACAGCTTCCCTGCACTATCAGAATACTTTTTTGGCAGGAAATTATGGTGCCCAAATTTAAACCAAATTTATTAACCTTAGTCACTTCAACAAAAATATCACTACAAACACAATGCTTCTTGTCGTAATAACTTTACATTGTTTAATAGTAAAATAACAAGCTATGATAATGTATTTCACGTGTACATAAAAATTAGGAAAATAGTTTAATTCCAAAATATAAGATGACAATATGTTTGAGAAAACAGTTACTAAATCTACTTGGGAACCTAGTAAGGTGAAAACATATCCTTTAAGCCTATAGAATCATAGAATATCAAGATATTTTATGTTATTCTAAAGTTGGAGGGGACCCATAAGGATAATCAAGTCCAGCTCCCTGCTTCTCACAGGATTACCTAAAACTAAGCCATATGACTAAGAGCATTGTCCAGACACTTCCTGAGCTCTGACAGGCTTGGTGCCATCAGCACTCCCCTGGGGAGCTGGGCATTCCAGTAGACAACCACCCTCTCCGTGGTGAACCTCGTGTGAAGAAAATTTTCCTGATGTCCAATCTAAACCTCCCCTGACAATGCTTCATTTCCTTGTGCAATTTCCATGTGTGCTGTCACTGGTCACCAGAGAGGGGTCATCACCCACCCCTCTGCTGATGCAATATCATCTCTTTTCTCAGACCTGCAAGCCAACCTGAATTTCACCAGGAGATATCTTCTACTGAAGACTGTTCTAAAGAGAAATTTTTCTCTAATGCTCCAGCCCTGAGGAGAAGCTCCAGAAACTTCTGTTTTACAAATTACTTTAGACTAGTAATTTAGGCTGTAGTGTTGATTTTCATTATTCACTAACTGGTTAATTAATAGTAATCTGCTTCTATCCTTCCTTTTGGGTACCAAATACAGGAGTTTTTCAAACCACAGTCCAAAAGAAGTTCAGGGAGTTCCTCCACCATTTAATGCAGTGATTTCACAAGAACACTTCACAGAATAGATGAGATAAAACTCTGCTATCATAGAGTGAAGGCAAATTGCATTGTAAACAAAAGGGAGGAGATAAAAGGGCCTGCCCATCCAATATTACTGCACATCAACCAACTCGTGGCCTAATTTTTCACTTTTTACCAATTGCCCAGAGTATTAGAGATAATGCTGAGGTAACACCCTCACCACTATGTCAATCCCCTGCCTACAGGTATAGTAATACAGGAGACGCTGCACATACATGGATGTATGTATTCTGGAAGATTTTTCATGTACTAAGAAATTAGTGTGAGTTTTAATTATCTTCAACATTTTGCAAAACATATGTTAGCATCTTTTTAGTATCTTTAGCATCTTTTGCTGCTCTGTGGAAGAATCCCACACGGTCTTAGCTGTAAATTAGCTTCCCCAAGAGTCCAAAAGTGGCCAACACCTTGGTTCTTTATGAGCTACAAACAGACCTCCAGCTACTTTACCTAACTGTCATAAGTGGCTTTGTGGATGATACTTTGAGTGGTCAAAACTACATATGGACAGAAGTTTTGCATTTATGCAAACAGCTCTCATTTCAATAGCTAACACAGCACTAATTCCTCTGCACTTAACAAAGCCTTTCTGATTGCTGACTTCAGTCAAGTGGCATTTCAGTAGCAATGAGGGCATCTAATATAGCTTTAATATTTCACTACTCTAATTCAAAAACTAAATCATTTTAGTCCCAGGCTTTTACAGCTGCTTGGTAAATTGGATGTTTTGTAGATTAGGGGTCACATAGACAGACAATTTGGATAGACTGACTCTAAGTGATGCTTTGCCATACTTCACTAGTATATAGTACCTGCTAGTAAATCTACATGGCAGTCTTGTTAAATTGGTTTAGCTGGAAAGAGCTGCTACTGGACTGAATTAAATTAGAATTTGAACTTTAAAGCACTAATGTTCATCAAAACGGACAATAAAAATTAACATGTCACTAATTCTAGTAATTCTAGTCTAAAATATTACTACAGCGAAGTCAAGAATAATGATAATGGGAAAAGTACAAGATAGATAACCCTGCAAATGAAAATTACTTTGCATGCATTAATTCAGCTTTGCTGTTTAGCTTTTCAGAGTCTTGTTTTGATATTGTGCTGGTGATACAGAGTAAATATGATTTTGCACTGTAAGACATTTTTGCCTGTTATGCAAATATTACATTCAAATTTAGCTCTCAGAAGCATCCCACGTATGTTCTTGACACATCCATCCTGGACATGAGAGGAAATGAGAAATGATGTACGGTTAGTCTCCATTAACAACCTAACTGGTAACTAAAGTAACAAACGAACCATTTTTTCTACTGATCAGTACCTTTTGTAACAAAAGCATCTTGCAGAGCCATCTTTAGTACTTAACAAAATTCATCATCTAACTAAAGATTACAACTCTTGAGCAGTCCTGATTTTCCACAAGACTATTAGAAAGCCATACAGACCACATAAGTTCTATTTTCATCACTATAATGTATAGTAATTTGTTATAGACTTAAATAATAATATATCAACCAATTTTTGTTTGATTTTTTTTTTATTTGGTGTAATTCTGGACTAATATTATATTCCCAGTGTTCTCCAATTTAATATAAAAATCTATTTTGAAACATATTCAAAAGCCAATGTATTATCAGAGACCACCAACAAGGCTAAGTACAGAAGAGATTGTACAGAAGAGAAAGTACTTGGATGAGATGTTATAGTCTCTGCCTTCAAAAGTCACATCATTCAAACTCTGCAAACATTTTCTGTCCTACTGTACTGCTATGTCATGAATAAGTCTGGAAAATTTTATTGTTGCATCTTTTGATTAGAACTTCTCATAAATTACTTACTTTGCTAAAAATATTCACCAGGATTTACAATATAGTGCATAAGCAGGTGAATGACCTCCAGAGGAATTTGCAAAAAAACAACCAAAAGTTTCTGAGTTGCAGCAACTAAATGGCTGATGCTGAGACCACCTCTGGACTCCTAAAAGTTTTAAGCAAACCATAATCTCACTGTGTAAAAATATTGCAAGAAAAATTTCAGATTATCTCAATGAACTTGAAAATCCCCTCTTCTTTGGTTCTAGAACAGGTTTTTTGGAGTACAGAATCAGTGTCTGGGAGAAGAGCCAGACATTTATGCAGCCGTTGCATTTGAAACTGTACAACAATTAGGTTTAACAGTTTTGCTTATTTTGGAACTCATCCACTTCATAATGGTGACATTGTGGAGATCAAGGACAGGAGAGGGTGATTTTTACCTGCCCTATCATCACTGGGCAGAAGAAACATTTTAGGAGCTGCAGCACTGGCTGCATGCCTTACAGATAAACAGATTTTGATTGCCAGTACTCCACCCTTATATTTAGAGGTGGAATTACACTGCATCAATTTTTTTTTAAATTGCACTAAATAAATATACATTGCAAAACACCTGTTAATTTCTAGAATACTTCGAATGAAACAAGAAAATTCCTTCTATAATTACCAAGGAATTACTTTACTTAGCTTCAAGAAGGTAAGAGGTATGGTAACTAGAACCCTATGTAAGTGGTTAATTGAATGTCTGCCTTTACAAGAGGCCTTCTGCTGCTCCATGAAAAAAAGAGCAGCTGAAGTGCCCACCTTGTGTATTTTTATTAGAAAGGGTCACAGCATAAATTTCCTGGAATTCAGGTATGGCCACTTTTACCTCTCTGTCCAAAGCCTGTTTATACAATTTAAGGGAGGCTGGACTAGCCCAAGCCCTGGCTCACAGGCTGCGTCACATGGTGCATCTGAATGTGTCCAGAGCAAAGACCCGATGGCCTGGAACACGGCCATCAGGCTGAATAAATGTCCCCTGAAAGCAGCCTGGAAGACACACTCTGGGGGCTGAGTGTTCATTCACACAGTGGGAGAGGCTGGGGAGCACTGGGCTTCTCTGCAGCAGGGGCAGAAGGGAGATGCTTGTCGGCATTTCAGACCAGAATGCTGGGAGCTGGGATCAAGTGACTCAGGTGCTTCAGTTCATGAGAGCAAAGCTACTGAAAACAGTGGAGTGGGAAGGAACAACATGAACCAAGATATGGCAAGGAGCTACAGACCTTAGAACCAGAAAGGTTCTAAGCAGAAAAGCCTAATGTTACAGTTTCTAAAAGGATATGAATAAAATACTTCAGTGCAACTAAGGACCAAAAGGAGACTGTGGCTGCAATTATTGTACTACCCATTTGCAGAAGTGAACAAAAAAAAGCTGGCCAGATACCAGCATTCCTCTTCACTAAATGTTTTCTGATCCATTCCCACCGTGTTACATTATTACTTTCCACATCTTAAATGAATCTAACTTCTACAAGTGTATCATGCATACAACTGTAGAACTTAATTTCAGAATTATTACATCATCCATTCAATTTTTTTCAGTAGAGCATGCACTGTAAAAATTTATGCTTTGGGGATCAAATACCATTGGCATAAAACACCTACCCCATCTAGATGTGAAGCCATCTAGAGGCAAAAGTGTGTCTGGGGCTGAGTATATCCTCCCCCATTTCCCAGGGTTTTGACTGCTTGGGCCCCAGGCTTTGCAGCTGTCCAGAACTAGAACTGGTTCTGAACCAGAACTGTAAGAAGTCTCGTCAGTGGGACCTTCTTGTATCTACAGATGCTTTCAAGATGAGGCTCTTGTCCTTGGTCTCTGCCTGAGCTATATGGCAGCTTTACCATGCCTAGTGTGTAGCAGTGACCCGGACCTTGACTTGCTGTCTTGATTTCCAGGCTTGATCTCAGACTTGATTCACCATTTCAGTCTTATACAGTGCTCTGGACTGTCGGATGCACCTGGCTACCCTGACCCCTTGTCAGTGAGGTCGCTGCCCCTACCTGCCCTGCTGCCACACCTCTCTCTCTCCTTCCTTTGCTGAGCAGCTTGTGGTTGGATCAGACCTTCCACTACTTCCCTTGGGAGTTCGCTCCAGCAGGTCAACACCGCTGCTAAACAAAATCAAAGAAATACATAGTTTTAAACTAGTAATTACTTATTCTTGCTGGTTTCCCCACAGAATTGAGGAACATCAATGCCCCCTCACTGAGAGGAAGGGATTACTTGTTTTGATCTAATCCCTGTTTGATTGCCTGTTGGGATGTAAGGCAAGTTCTTGAAGTTGTGCACTCTCAGACATTTCCTTTTATCTCTCAAACAATTTACAAGCCCTTTTCTACATCACTAGCTTTCCAATGTGCTTATGAAACATTATGAGCAGAGCAGCACTTCCTATTCCAGTATGTAATATAGAACACATCATACAGAGGATCCTGGTCTTGTCACATTGCCTGTTTCTGTAAGACCTCTTTGCTCTGCCTTATCAAGATTGCACATTCAGATGCTTGTCCACTAAGGTGCCCCATCTTAGTCACAGCAAACTGCTTTGACAATACACTTACCCTTCCTCTTCTTTCTCAGTTCCCACCCCTTTCCTTGCCTTTTTTGTTCTTATGTCAAATTTGATGAAACTCCAGTTATACGATAGTGTGGGTTTCTCTGCCTGATGAGAGCAGGGAACTTGTGCTGTCCTTCTGTGTGGTAAATTGTCAGAATAGCAGTGTTGCTTTCAGGTGGTGAAGAATTGATGAGACTGGTTGGGAAAACAAGCCTTGTTATAAATCTGATTTGTTGAGGAGATAGAGATGCACACAAGGACACTCTGATGAAGGTCAGAGAACCCCTACTGCTGCTTCAGTACATGGAGCTGGATCAAAGCATTTATTCTACCTCTTTTGTCAACTATAATTTTGACCAAAAAGTAACTGAGACGCTCATTAAGCTCCATTAACATATTAACTTACGCACCCCTTGGGAGGCAGCTGAAGGAGAACACAGGATGTGTAATGTATGTATGATCAAATAACATGGGATTGTTCTATCCTACTGGGACAGGCCAAAAATTATAGTATAAAAGGGGGGCTTTAGGGCAGAAAGGGTTGAAGGGGAGAAACATCTCTGCCTGCTCAAGGTCAATCAACAGACTGTGTCTCTCCTGCTCTCCCAAAGTGAAGCCTTTATATGAGCTTTGCATCTCCAACTGCTTTGGAGCACAGCTGGGAATATTCATTTATACATATATAGCACTATTAGATTATACTAATCTTTCTATGGCAACACATATTAACACTCTGTAGTTGGTGCATTTATCACCCACAATCCTGAGCCTGCTTGCCTGGTGCTTCCACAAACGACACTATTCATGAATCTGGAATGTTCCCAGTCCTTACTGAATTCATCAGACCTACAGTAATGCTATAGAAGTTTTTTCCCTGTTATTTTGCCTAGCATCAATGTAAATCCAACACACCTAGTTATCCAAAAAGGGTAGATGAGATATCCTAAGGCCAAACAAACATAATACCCCGTTCTTTCTATAATTTCCAAAGTGTTCCCAGATGTATTTGTATAACCAATGCAGGGATTGTCCCAAATAACTTTGTCAGCATTAACTTAGACCTGCTAATTCCAGAGTATCCATGGAAAGGTGATTCTGAAGACAGCCTAATTCCACATCTTTTGACTCCTGAAAGAGAAGAATGGGGATTTTAATGATACCATGAGGTCAGAGAAGAACTGGAGAGGGCAACCAGCACAGTGGGACACACACAGTTGTTGGATGGAACTGCTCACATAGGTTCTAGGGACTTGACAGACTGGAATTTAAGTCTGCAGCCCCAAAATGCTGACCTTATAAAGCCTTTAAGACAATTCAGATAACCATCATACACCTAGGCCACTAACAGGTTGACACTACAAGGCTTGGGCACAAAGTCTTCAAAAGCTGTAGGCAGGAGACTGCCAGAGTATGTGCTCCCTCTCCTACATACATTATGAACTTTTTACACAAGGATAACTGGCTTGTGTAGTGTGCTACATGAGATCTCGGGGCAGCTCCTAAGAGTTTCTTCTTCTTTGTGGTAAAGAAGATGGAAATGGTGCTGCTGCACTAGCCCCTCATGCATGGAAAGTACCTTACCCACTAGATAGAGACAGGGCTAATAGAGTTATCTACACCCATTGCCCAATAGGACTTGAATTTTTGATCTCAATCATAATGAAAAATAGGCTTAAATTTTTCTTTAAAATAAAGAAGCTCAGCCTATTTCCCTCAAACATCATCTTTCCAGAATCCCTTCCACTTTATCAAAACACCCACACAATTATGCTTCAGACTGGTTTATTTCTTAATATTTCTTTCAGCCTCTTTAAGCTACATTTCTGGATCAATGCCAGTACTAGCTGTCTTTCTAAGGAATATGAATTTAAGTCATAGCACATCTTGTCCTCCTGCTTTTATTTCTCTATCATGCTTTTCAGAAATTTATATTTGTTTGTGACTGTTTTGAGAGCTCAGTGCTCTCTTAATTTAAATCTAGCTATTGTTCATCTTTCACTGGTCTCACAGCTGCAGCTGTTCCTGCAACAGCCTTTAAGAGTTAATCGAAAAAGAACACCCATTTATAATTACGAAATTCACATTGAACATTATCCTATTAGCCTCAGCCTAAAATTTTAGGCTAGACTCAGCCTAAAATCATGTTTTATGTAGTTGAAATTCTTAATTATTGTCAAAATTATCTTGAGTCCCTGAATTGAGAAATGGCTGCATCCACTTTTGGCATGAAAGGCAAAGAAAATCAAGATCTTCCCTGCTGTTGCTCTGGCTGGCTGGCTGTGTAAGATGGCTCTAATAGTGGCCAACATTTGTCCCAAGACCACTCTGGACCTGACTGGCCAACTTTTCTCCCAGAAGGAGGCTCAGATGGAAGGTACCTTGTTCCCTGACTTGAGGAAGTTACTGTGCTTTATCCTCATCTTTCATGAAGGGGCAGAGCAAAGAGCAGCCCATGGCCTGCATTAGTCCCAGCCCAGCTGCTGCTCTGGGCATCTCTTGTGCACAGGTTTTGCTCCTTCACTCTACAGTTGTTGCTGTACTGCAGCACATTTTCAGCAGCATCAGATATTGCTCCTGCTTTATCACAGTAAAGATTGAGCCAAGAAATGTAGTTATTGATTTATATGTAAGATAGCACTATGAGCAGGAAAACAAATGATTTGGTGCCTCTGCCAGCATTGGTCTTTCTAAAATTGTTGCATGAGTTAATTTTTTTCCTCCATCCTCTCAGAGATAACCTGGACCTTTTCTAATCCAAAAAAGAAGATAATTATTGTAGTTGGAAAAAAACCAGCTTCAGTCTGTACCTGAAATTTGAGGGGGAAAGGGGAAAAAAAGGAATTATACAAAAGGAAAAACCATTTTCCCCTTTTACCTAAGGTCTCAGAGCCAAATAGGTCTCATTTCCATGTCATTTATTCAGATAATAATTTCACAGGATCTGGATTTTGGGGTGGAAAGACTATTTGTGAGGAACAGGGAAAGGATTCTTGCCATGTTAATAGCAATTATCCTCAAGCTTTATTTTTCCAGGGGAGGAAGAGGCTATTAGAGACATGCGTTTACCTACAAGTAAGAAGCAGCAAGGGCCATAAGTGGCCGCCCTTCTATACCGTTGTTCTCCCACATTGTGCTATCAGGGACTCACCTGCCTGTGCTGTTTTTAGCTCCTGCTGTAGATAGACCCAGCCTCTCAAAGGCACATCCATTCTCCTCAGCACCATCCACTCATTTACTAAAAGCAAACCTCCTGCAAATCCTGCTCCTCAAAAGGCAAGTGAGTGCTCCAGGAGAGAATTTAACTTCAACATTTACAGACAGCAAAGGGTCCTTGAGCAGAAAGGGGATGATTAACTGCCATCTAATCCTGCTTGTCTTCAGCCTCCAATCTCCTTCCTGCTGCCTGTGCTTTGGGCTTCAGGGAAGGGCCTGAAGGAAACCTGGGCAAATGGAAATTCCTAGTCGACACTTCCTTTCTTTATGTCTTTTCCCCTTAGGCCTTAGGAATAACAGGCTACACGTATATTTGCGCATAGGTTAGTACTGTAAGGAATCATGTCTCTTTGATTCTGTCTCTGTGTCTGATGCATCACTTTTTTAAGCTTTAGCTTTGTTAATCACACAGGTCTTCTGTTAAGCTTCCTTTAAGGCAGAAATAGCGTAACAGTAATATTGCATACAGTTAAATTCTCAGTACAGGAAACTGTATCAAAAAATATGATCCTCTAATTTTAACTCTTGGGTTGAGGCTGAGAAGTTTGAGCTGAAGTGCATCATTCAAAGTTATGAGAAAGTGAAAACAATTGTATGAAAAATTGCATAGCTGACTATTTTTTAGCACAGACTAAACCATAAACACCTTGCACATTAGTGAGCACTTATACACTGTACCAAAAATTACCAGTTAAGAGCAACAACCTACCCAGCCTATCCCTTGAAACAGAGCAAAAGCCCCAGAGGCATCAAGTACTGTAAAGCCCTGAAGCTCTTTCAGTAGATGATGAAATAATTCCTTTGTTCTTCTCCAGAACTTTCTCTTCTCAGGGATACATCTAAGGCTTTATGCCACCTGAACTTCAACCATGTTTTCAACACTATAATTTCACTGGTTACAATTTCAGTGGCTGAGCATTCCTGGAGTAAACATGCCAAATGGCTTCTGTGTGAATCTTGTGTGATCACCCAGCCTCAGATCTGCCAGGTGAACCATATTAAAAAGACTTGAAAATGTATCCTTTGAGCTGTGGGGTCTCTCCCATATCCCCAAAGTCTAAAAGCACCTCAGTCAGATTTTTCCCCAAGTAAGTACAAGAGCACCCAGAGAAGAGTATATGGGAACTCACTTCCATGACCTCTGAAGCCTGGTTATGGGACTACCTTCTGTGGAGACAGACTCTCCATTTCAACCAGAGTTTCTTGCCCCTCTCCATACTTCCTTCAGCCCTGACTCCCTTTCTGCCCACTTTGCCTGCCAGTTCATTCTGCTGGCACAGAGCAGGAGCCATGGTCCCTTCTGCCTCGCTGCCATAAGGACCAGCATGATCAAAGCTCAGCAGCTGGGGAGGAGGTAGGCAAGCAGATTTTCTCCCTGATTTTCTCACTGACATGAGTTTCTCATAGGTATATAACATGCAATATTCCCATGTTGAAGCACAGGCAAGTTAAAAATAATTCCATCACGGGGATACTACTTCATACTCATAGTGGTATTCTCCATTTTCATAGTCATATAGCACAGGATTAAAATATACAATGTACAATGATCAAAAATGTTTCAGACACCTTTTCCCTCCCTTGCCATAAAGGATGGGAGGAAACCTACATACTGGTGTAATCAGTCTCTACAGGTACAGCAAACCATGTAGTACAGGTACAGCTGCTAGCCTAAGGAAGCTATTCTGAAATGGCTTAAAATGAGATTTGTCAGGGTTTGGGACCAGCTCTTGCCTTTGTTCTGAAGGATTCAGTGAATTATCTCTCTGAAAAGAACATCAAGTATTCCTTTCATGTATGCATTCAAGAACCTATTTTCTGCCTATTTCACAAGAGCTGCCTGTGTATTTGAGCTTTCCAGTATCTTGCCCTTGAGTGAGCCATAATTTATAAAAATTCAGAGTCGTGCTGGGCAAGAAAGGGGAGAGGACCCTGGGCACCAAGGGCTGCAACCCTGAGATCTGAAAGTATTTGGCTGATGGTTTGCAACAGATGGCTTACCTTAAACACTACATTTCCTTGCGTAAGTGTATAGAAAATTATTTCAGGCATTAGAACAAGGTGTTAAATATAGCAAGGATGCTCTTCTATTTAAGAACCATCTTTCCCTCTAAAATGGTGGCCTACTGCCCAAGAATTCAGCATAGGACTGCACTTCAGTGCAAGTTTAGGATTTACTAACCCATCCACCTATTTCCCTTGTGAGAGAGCTCCACGTTGTGGGAGGAACATGTACAGGAGCAACAAAAACAAAGGATGCTGAGAAGAGAAAGCATTACCCAAAATTTACTCTGCTATTTCACTAATCAGTTTTTCATGGTAAGAATGTCAGGCAAAACTCTAATCTTTCTTTTTTCAAAGGGGGTAGGCTTATGATAACAACCCGGTTTTATCCTAGTCTTCCCAAGCATGTTAGATGCAGCACAGAAATGGGGAAATAGAGAGCCATCCAAGTCCAACCAACTATTTAAATACAGACCCTGATGGTAAGTTTAGATGTCTTAGAATCATCGGCATGGATCAGCATCCAGAAACAGGTAAATCTGAAGCTAGTAAATGTGTTCATCTGAATTGCATCTGAATCATTGCTGAAGCAATGATTTACTTAGAAAGGGCATGTGTTAGAATTTTCTATGCTGTCATTTCATACCTGTTTCTCAACCCATTTTAGACTTTAAAATCTGCATGCTTACCTCTATTATTTTTAAGAAAAGTTAATAAAGGAGGTAGTGCCTATTAGTTATCTAAAATGCAGGATATGAGAATCAGAATGCCATGACCTTTAAAAATGAAGTTGCTTAGTACCACAAAATTTTGTTTGTATGTCATGATTGGGTGACATTTTGTTGTGCCAATTTTGTACCTGGCAAAAACTTCAATTAAAAAAAAAAATTCTTTCACCCTGTTAGTGACAGTGATCAGCCTATTCTCTGTAACAATTTTTTCTCATTAGGCCAAATTCTGCCCCCGCCGCAGGTGGCATGCAATTTTTATTGTCAGAATTACCCCCTTTCACTGCCGTTGCTGACCTACACATTTTCTTGCTGGTTTTGAGTCTTGCTTCTTTGCAGCTGCCAATCTGATAACCTTTTTCCTGCTCACACTATTTTCCTTCCTTTACTATTGGCAAGCCAGACATCATCTTTTTCACTACCCTTTAGTCTTCCATGCTTATTCTGCATTGAAATTTAGCAAGCAATAATTCTCTCCCTCATTCCTACTCTGACACTGCAGCTTGTGCCCATCTCCTTGTCCCTTCATTGCATGTTTAGATGCTGAAAAACAGATGCTGAGGCAGCATCTTACAAATAAGATGAAGCTTTAACTACAGAAAAAAGCTTATACAAGTAAGGTTTGAATCTTAGGCTGCTTAAACCAGAAATTCATATGTTTTCTCACAAAACTCTTAAAGGATGAGAGCTTAAAACTACCGACAGATCAGTTGACTTTCACAGCTATTCAGTAGCTGAGTATTATAGACCAGCAGTGAACTACAAAAAGATGGAGACCCCATATTTTCCACCCTGGGCAATGGAGTGGTAGAGCTTCCACCAACACAGTGGCCTTTCTCACTCCTTCTTTCTATCTGCATCCTGTCTCTGGGATGGAGAGTGAAGTTGGGTGACACCTGCCTTTGTGGACTCCTCCTCTTGGGCTTTAGTAAGGTAGGACACGGCAGAGATCCTCCAGGGGTCCAGGAATGTTCCTTTCTGGTGCAGCAATCACCACTGCTGAGCAACTGGTATCCATTGAAGGGACCCTGGGCAGGCAGTAAAGATTAGCTGCATCTGACTAGTAAACTCCTGTATCCTGAGGTTTTGCACCAGGAGGTGCCAGTCCATGATGATACCTGTAAGAAAGCCACTCAGACTCTGCACAGTGTCATATAAAATCTAACACTGTAATAAAGAGAGAATAGTATAGATAATATTATGTCCCTTTAGATGCTGAAAATCCTGTCATACAGCATCAAGAAGGCCTCTGATCCACACACAGCTCACTGTGCAGCCAGTGTCCATGAAGGAGGTTACACCATTTTGATCATTCAACCTATTATGGGATTTCCTTATAAGAAAATAACTATATTCATCATCTCTGCTGTTAAACAGAATGGATGCCACATGAGAACTTCTTGGTGCACTGCTAGATAAGAGCAAGGACAAAGAGGTGGTGTACTCACCAGCCCTGAGTGGGAGTTGTTGCAGGGAGCTGGCCAAGGTTGTCCAGCAGCCAGGGGGTATGTGCCGCACAGCACAGGCCTGAATGCCAGCCTGTACATGCAGCAAAGCACAGACCCGGTCCTGTTCAGGTCCACTCTTACATGGATCACTAACTCCTCACTGTACAGTGGTCTGCTGGTTAGTAACACTACACCTGAGCCAACTCCAGCTGAAGGGTTCAAGGACCTGGGGGACAAAGATGTCTTTGGGTGCAGGGGATGTAAAGGAAACTTGGCAGGCTGCGCTGTCTGCCTCTGCACACTGACCACAGCTTCCTGCAGGCTTTGGAAGTCAGCCAGGAGCAGCAGGGGGAGACATGGGAGCAAGCCCCTACCCACAGCCTGGGAGCCAGGGGATAAGCTGTTGGGGACAGCCAGCCTGGGGAGCAAGCTCCATAGCACTCCACTCCAGGCTCTGGAAGACTTGCAGTAACTGCCAGGGAGCAGCAGCAGTAGCAGAACTGCTCTGTAAGGGAAGGCAAGCCAGGAGCTGATGGTGACCACAGTGCAGGCAGTGCCTTCTCCAACAGGGCACAGTCCCTGAGCTGGGCAAGCAGGGAGAGTGGTGACTAGCAACGGCAAGGTGACAAATCAGGTCTCAGTCTTGGAGATACAAACAGTTCAGGCATGTCAGGGAGCACACACTGCTATGACATAGCTCATATATGGGCCCAAGACACAGGGGAGCTCCTGCATCAAAGGGCAGAGAGTGTGGGTGGGGGTTCCCATCAGGGCTGGTCAGGGCAAGCTGTACCTGCAGGGCCCTGATGGCCCTGGCAGCAGTATAGTACAGTCCGGCCGTCCCACACGGCATTCAGCTGGTGAAGAAAATAACAGCCCCGTCCATCTGGACCCCTAAGTCATCTGACATCTTTCGACTTCTCCAAGAAAGGGAAGATCTCTGCCTCATAGTAGTCTCCTTCCTAACTCCTATCCTTCTTGTCCAGGTTCAGTGATTCATAGGTTTATGATGTAATATTGCTATATCAGCATATACTTTCACTAGAGGGCCAAATTAAAATTGCATGGAAAGGCTAAATTTGGGCATTTCTTGTCTGAAACACCATTTTAAACCTAATTTATGTTTAACCCACATGGGCCATCTGAACTGTCCAGACTTTCAAACTAACTGACTATAAAAATACACGTGCTACTGTTAAGTTGCTGATTCACTTTTTAAGTGTTTCTTATACTGAAGAAAAATAGTTTCACAGAAAAGACTTTGTTCATTCAACTCTAGCATATAGATATGAGGTCAAAGATAATGATTACTGTTACATAAAAATTCAATAATCTATCTTGATCTCCCATTTCCTATACATTTCACTGTAGGAAAACTATTGCAGTAATATTTAAGTGTCTGACTAGAAAGGAGATAGAAAGCACAAAGTTTCACCCTTTCAAAAACATTAGTCATTGGAACACAGGTAAGCAACCAAAAATACTTAGAGGACTAGAATAGAAGAAGAGTTTGATGTTTGTAAAATAGTCCTAGAACAAAATTCCACTTAAAGAAACAGCAGAGAGGGTGTTCTGAAAGCTCAGACAAGGAGAGGGACTCCGTCAAAATTTGAACAACAAGCAAAGACCAGCAGCCAAAATTACCGTTTTCCCAGCTGTTGGGTTTTGTACGAATGATGCAGATTGTAGTTCTTGTCATGTGATTACAGGAGATAGACCTAAGGCTCCCTCTGTTGGAAGGAGCACCGCCGAGCACCACCCCAAAGGACAGTGGGAGCTTAACAATAGCAGTGCACTGCAATATTTACACCCAAGTCACTGCTAGGCAAGTCTGACAGGCTGGACAACTGCCAGGAGGGGACAGAGAAAGTGGGAGGATGACACCTGTAATTCCCGGAGTGAACATCTCTTCTCCCAGGTTCCCTAGCATTTTCCCTGGGAGCCAGACACGTACTAGCACAACTTGGCCCCTGTATTTGTCCAAAGGAGAACCCCTGTCACATACGCACACAGTGGCATTTGGGCATTCAAATGTTGTCATGCTATTTTGGAATGCAGAGAAGTGCCACTTCCTCCTCTGCAGTGTGGGAGAAGACACACGGAGCCAGAAGTCCTCAGATTGCTTTTCTTCATCCCCCTCACCATAAGTGTGTTCTGGATTTTGGATGCTCTTCCCATTTAAGAGTTGCTTTTGGTTTGGATGGATGCAGGGTGAGCACTGGCTGGAGTGTAGCAGGGAAGATGGCAGAGGGAGCAGGGGACAAAGTAGCTCCTGACAGCCAGGCTGAGAAAGGACTCAGGAGAAAGCTGTAACTGCTGCAAGCCACAGAGCAAAGCCAGTACCCCTGAGCAGGAAAAGGAGGCAATAGAAGAAGAAGGCTTTTACCTGCAGCCCTCAAAATCCACAGATTGCCTCAGTCACACTTTTTGGTGCAGCCTGTCTCTCACCTAGAGGGAACCTTTTAAGCATTCTGCTCCCAGGCCATTTTCTTGCTTTCCTCCCTCCCCTTTTTGCTCATCTTTCAGCAGCTCCCCAGGGACAGGCCATCTTCCCTCACTAGGAGATGTATTCCCCAGATCCCTAATGGAGCATTCATTATCAGTTTGAGAATAGTTGTGCTAAAATGCTATGTCCTCTCAAAGATCATAAACAGTAGCCCACAGTCCAGCATCTAATTAATTAATTAAGATGTGCAGCTTTACTGAAGAAAATTGTTGTCAGGCAGTGAGAAAACCAGGCAGGATAAGAAAAGTACATACAAAACAAAACACATGCCAAAAAAAAAAAAAAAAGAAAGAAAGAAAGAAGTGAAAGTGTTGACTCATATTCATTATTAACTCAAGGCCTCAAGAGAACAGTGCTGATGTGAAA
This sequence comes from Dryoscopus gambensis, assembly GCA_013389985.1. NCBI lineage: Eukaryota > Metazoa > Chordata > Aves > Passeriformes > Malaconotidae > Dryoscopus > Dryoscopus gambensis. The sequence continues at coordinate 19,038 of WEIT01025458.1, read as the reverse complement.
GTTAGAAAACTGAGGAAAAAACCTCAGAAGACAGGTAGAAGACAACAGCTCATCAAGACAGAGGATTATCCTGCTCCAAGGAGCAACAAAGACTGATGTTTTCCCACACCACTAACAATGGTGTGGCCAAGAAGAACATGTTGCCCTGGGGTACTGAGGCTTGCATGCCAGACATGTTAGGCTTAGGTTAGGTTAAACCTAGGTTAGACCTAGCTCCCTTCTGTGTGCATTCACTGAGGAATAATTTCTGGGTACTCAAAAACCTGTATACTCCTGTTCACAATCCTCTGTGCATGGAAAAAGATGCCCAAACATTAGTAAAACAGTGGAAAAGAAGGCTCACAATCCAGACGCTCAGGTGGCACTTAAGTGCACCACTTTCTTCTCACCACACTGCTGTTAGTAGGTCCACTTGCCCAAACTTAAATACTGAGAAGAGTTCAGTTCTGAATCTCAGAGCCTAACTGTAATGCATTCATTTCACAGTTCAGATCAGCAAGTGTTCACATGCATTTGCTTTAAGCACTACTGCAAATAGCAGGCTGTTTTCTTACTTGGTAGAAAAAAAAAATTCCATCCACTTTATCTCAGCACTTCAGCCTGGGAGTCATTTCCTCAAGCCACTGTGTGGTGGTAGCCCACCTTCCAGCAGCAAGGCAAGCTATGGCTTTGATTCTGCTATTACTGTTTTTCTCATTTCGATCAGTTGATGGCTTTTTGCTTTTTGAGGAAATTCTAACAGCCATGGCCAAAAGCCTTCCCTGCTCTAACCTGACAGGAGTTTCTGCACCTGTCATCGTCCCTGAGTTTAACAGAAGATGCTAAAAGGAGGGGAGGGGAAGAACAAAACAAATAGACAAAACCATGGTTTATTTAAGGTCCCAAAGAGGGAAGTCTCCCAAATATTAATTTTGGAGGCTGGCAAAACTGAAGTCAGCCAAACAGAGTCCAAAAGAAACATTTAGGTAGAGAATTATTCTGTTTCAGCTACTGTCTAAATCACAGACAGGAAGGAGCTTCAGGCCCTCCTGTTGTTCTATTGCTGAAGTAGCAATTATCTTATCTCCCTTTCTCAGTGCTATTATGCAGGCAGTCTCACTTGAAGGAAAGATGTCTTGAAATAAAAGATTTAAAAATACTCTTTTGTTCACAGGTTCCTTTCAAAAAGTGTTGCTTTTTTTCTGTTTCTTTTTATAAGTGACATTTATTTGACAAAGGAACCTCATAATTTCATTGAATTTAAGATTAGATCATTAAACATGAGACACTATTATTTGTTACAGTTGTCCATGACTCTCTACCACAAGATCTCATTTCAGCAGTACTTATCATTAAAATCATAATTAAAATACTCTTTATCAGTAAAATTAGAGACAGTATGATGTACATCAACGACCACTTTATCTCTCTGCAGTCTGTACATAGGAAGACTTGCCCTGAAAGCTGATGCTGCCTGCAATATTTGCTGGACATCTCACATAGCCAGTAAACATTCACTTCAAAGTTAGTGACAGCTAAGCACAGGGATTCCTGCTCTCCAAGCTCATTCTGACAGTTTAGCACCTAATACCTTTTGTGCAAAAGTCAGTTGCTGCCAGGGTGCCAGTAATCACAATCTCCATACATCCTGGATAAATATAACACTCTGACAACTATCAGTAGAACTGTGAGAGGCACCCAACCTTTTGGAGTAAGTATTTGAGGAAAAAACATTATCAAATGAATCCTTAAGACAGATGTATGTCAAAGAGACCCTCAAATACATAAGTAGAATAGCTGAAATAAGAAGAAACTCAGTAATTCAGCTGTCCCACATCCCTTGTACCTCATCTGCTAAGGATGAGGTAGATGCTAAGAAACATACCTTCCATTTTCACCTAAGTAGTCAGCATTCCTGTCAGCTGCTTTGCATGAAGTCAGAACAAACTCAACCCAAACATTTTAGTCATCATTAAAACCCTATTTATGTTAGGATCCATGATGTACAAGAAGGCATTAATATTGACCTATCACAGAACAGGTCCTTTAACTACTATGAAAAATTACTTTTCTGCATAGACCTTGACAGGATTTAGAGAAGATAAATAAATTTCCCTACAAGGTGACAATATCATTCTGACATTGCCTAAGATCTTAATGCTACATTTAATACAAATAAATATAGCTTTGTCTTATTAAAAGGTGCAGATCAGCATGTGCAATGATTGTGGCATAACAATGAACATCTGCTGAGCACAGTGAGATTAACCACATGCCAAATGGTTTCCTTCCAGCATAGGTCAATAACTGTGACAGCTGCCTTTCATTACAACTCTTAAACCAGATGTTTAAAATATTAAACTCTGTTTTAAATGTTAAATACTTTCATGGTTTCTGCTGGGTTAGAATTAATTGTCTTTCAAGTAGCTAGTATAATGCTGTATTTTGAATTCAGTATGAGAATAATGTTGATAACACACAGGTTTTTTAGTTCCTTCTAAGTAGTGTTGATACTAAGTCAAGGAATTCCCAGCATCTCATGCACTGATAGTAAGAAGGCTGGAGTGGCACAGTAAGTTGTGTGGGGATACAGCTGGGACAGCTGCCTAAACTGGTCAGAGAGATATCCCATACCACAGGGCAACATGTTCAGCATATAAACTGCTAGGGATAGCTGGCCCAGGTCACTGCTTGGGAAGTGACTGGACATCGGTCAGCGAGGGGTGAGCAATTGCATTGTGCAACACCTCTTCTAGATATTATTATCATCATCATCACCATCATTATCATAACAATCATCATCATATTCTTCCTTTTCTGTCCCATTAAACTGTTTTTATCTCAACCCGTGAGTTTTCTCACTTTTACTCTTCTGATTCTCTTTCCCATTCCAGCTATGTGGTTCTTTGTTGCTGGATGGGGTTTAAACCACAACAAATATTAAATACTGAAGTAGCTGTGTCTG
>WEIT01025457.1:2927-18934 GCA_013389985.1 Dryoscopus gambensis | reverse complement strand
TGTCTTCTAAACCAAGACAAATTATTATTATTGTTACTGTTATATCTCTATTGCATCAAGTGCATTTATCAACCTCAATTCTGAATCTGTATTTCTGTTGCTTCACTAAACCACACTGTGGATTTGTGAGTGCACAAGTTCCTATTGACTGTAACCAGACCTACAGTGTTGAAACTGCAATATTTGTGACTCTGTGCTTGTGGAAGTTCCTATTGAACATGACCAGACCTTGTGCCAGGTGGGTTACAATCAGAAATCAATCCCAGCTGCACCCAGACCCTCCGACCTCCGAGGACCAGCTGGAGCACAAGGGAGTTTATTTTCTTGCCAGATTTCTATACTCTTAACAAAACACATACATTAGTGTTACCTGTATGAATGGAGGGAAAAAACCAAAGTGGATCAGAGTAAACTCTGAACAGGTGCATTTTCACTGTGCCCATTAAGAAGCTATTATCAAATCTCACAAGACTAAACAAATCCTGTTGACTTAAATGACTGTATTGAAAGACAGATCATTTCCCTAGAGATGGAAAAGTATTTACTCAATAAATTCAAATCTGTTTTGTGGGGAAATATTGTTGAAAGTTGTCTCTCAAACCTGCGTCTGTTGGATTTTTGTTATATTTATTCATGTTTTTTTAATAATATAAAAATGTAACTTGATCTTTTATCAGTGATTATGCTAGAAAAAACAGTTTGAAAGTAGCCAAATGAATCATTAAGATGACACTCTCCAAATTTGAAAGGAGCTGGGATCCTTTCAGTTTGAAAAATACAATGCAATGAGTTGATGAAGCATTGTTGAACTCCAGAATTTTGTTTGTTGAGGCAAGCACTTCTTTATCTGTAGCTAAAGGACTGCAGATGCTATTTAAAGTGCAGGACTTTGTAACTGCTCTCTTGTTCCCTTACCTTCCAGCTGGACCAGACCTCTCATGTATTAAGGAGGAGCTGCCTTGCAGTTACACTGCAACACAGGGATTATCGTACTTCTATGACCATTAAAACATTCTTAATGCAATTGACTATGTTTTGAGGACAAAACTGCATTTTGAAAACGTTCAGTGTCTCTTTCAGTAATCTCCCCGATAATCCCCTTCTGTGGAGATGGCATAAATGTAACTGCAGGCAAGACACAAAGCCTTCTCAAGGGTTTGGGTTCTCTGCTATCTGAAAATTATCACCACTGGACTCAAGTAGGTAGAAAGTAACATCCCTGTCCCACGAGAGACTGAATGCTTTGTCTCTGAAATTTTCTGAAGGGGAAAATCTGTGTCATGGGGAAATTGCATGTTTCTGCTGTTACATTTGCTGAGTAGCAGACATTTTCCTAAGCTGCTATAGGCAGTATCCTAAGGAAGGTTGGAAGCTCTAACTGCAAGTTATGCACTTCGTGCTTCTCCATGACCAGTAACTACTAGCTTTTATAAACACCATCTTTCATAATAAGTTTGTTTGGGATAGAGATATACTCTTGGATCTCAGTGCAAATAGATCTGAACTCCTGGTGAAATTTTATTCATTTCTATCTTGCACACATGTATTTAAAGTTGCAGGGTACATGGTTGGTGACATTTGGAGAATAAAGTGTTTTCTGAGACTCAGGATTTAAACGAAAACTGGAGGGAGTGGCTGCCCTGTACAGTGGCTGTGCAAGTGTTGCCCAAGTATCTGAAAGGCAAGAGCCATTTGCTCATGTGTTTTGTACCTGTAGTGTGCTGCAGCAGTGAATGTGCTTTGGCTCATTTTATTTTTCTCTACAAAGCTAAGAGGAACTGTCAGTAAAGATCCTTCCAAGCTCAATAAAAGCTAAAGTGTCTGAGCTGAGAGCTATTACCTATGAAGTAACTCAAAAAAATCACTTAAAATTTTGAAATACATGCTTAGGAAAGGAAGAAGAAGAATTTTAGTGTTGAATCACTGAATTAGAATGGTGTTTGTAGAGTTGTAACTCATACAAATACCTTCTTAACTGAAATAAATGTTTATCTAAGCTGAATCCTTCTGTAGACCTCCTGGGAATAAAAAAAAAGGTGTCTCTGAGCAAATGAGAGTTAAAATCATATAAGCCACAGCTGTAATTACAGCACATTGGTGTTTAGAAAGAGCATTTAGTCTTGGAGCTATATATACTTCAATATCTTTGGAGATACTAAATTACGTGAATTGCATCTTGAAACCTGAACTCTGGGTTAATTTATACTTCTTAGTAAAACTCAAAATTATCTTATTTTGAATCAGAACATGACTACTGCAAATACTTGCATGGCAGATCAGTGTACAAAAACTTCTAAATGTTAGGGTTAGGGTTAGGTTTAGGGTTAGGGGTAGGGTTAGGGGTTAGGGGTAGGGGTAGGGTACATAGGGACCTAGGGCAGGTACCTGTTCAACACAGCTCTCTGAGTTACTGTGTCTGTAAGGTAGATGATAATTTTGTCTCTGAGTGTGTGTTCACTGAAATCCCGCTTTGGTGCTTAGCCAGCAGACTTTGAGAAATTAATATTTGGGGTTTTAATCAGCTGACCCCTTGAACAGCCACTTGACTAATCTGAACATCAAACACAAACATGTAAACACTGGTAGGAGGAGCCACTGAGCAGTGAGTATATGCAGGAAGCTGCAGACTGTTTACCTCTTAATACATCCTTCCATGACTGCTTGGGAGAATAAAGCATACGTCAAATTGGAGGAGTCAGCCTGTTGATATCGTAAGACATTTGAAGTTGTAGATCCACAGGAAAGTCCAGGAGTTGGGACAGAGGTGGAGGAAAAGACAAGGAGTCAGAGAGGAAATTCTTTAACTCTAGGTGTGTCACTTTGTCCTGGAAATAATAAAAGGTAGTGTTTTCCTAGTATCCAGAAGGTGGAATTGCATCTCCCTGGAGCTGAATGAGACTTAGGTGGAAAACACTGATAACTGTATGTTAATTAAGGTAAATGTTGGCACTGATATTAAGGATGAATTTTGGATGACATCTCCATATTTATGAAAAACACTAAAATAATTTTGATAAATACTAAATCTCACTCAAATAGTATGAAGTACTCTTCATACTCTTCTTGCTTCATAATAAAGGATACAAAAATATAAGACAAATTTTGAGATCTAAAAGCAAGATAAGAATTAAAGTCCTAAAAATTTAACTTTTTAACTGTCTGAATGCAACCACTAATCCTTTTTGATGTCTGGGAATGTGAAGATAGTGGAAATTGGATAATTTGGGTCTTATATTCCTAGATATTCCTTAATTACTAGTCGTCTAACTAACTAACAACTTGGTTGAGTTTTTCCTTTATTAAATAGTCATTGCAGGAAGTCAGAGACTCTTCACATGCCCACAGTGATGTTATCAGCATATATTTACATCAAATAAATTTAAAATTGTAATGGAAATAAAGAAGCATAGAAATAAGTCAGACATTACTTATTTATCCTTCCTAATATCTGCTATATAAGAATCACATGGTATTTCTACTTTCAAAGTTGTCTTCTGGATTTGACCTTTATCATGGACCATTGCTAAGTTAAAAAATAGTTCTCCTGAATTTCTAAGAGTTAATGTATGTGTGGCTCTTGGTGCTCTGAAGGCAGTACCTATCACTAGAAAAGGCATAGTGTTTTGGCTTTAATAAAACTAGAATTACCTCTGCTTGTGTGATGCAGATACAGGTACCAAATCTTACAAAGTTTGGTGAAGTATTTGTGATGTATAGGAGTATAAATAATAGCATGTCTTCTAAAGAAATCTGAATGAGAGACTTGTCACAGCAATTCAGTTACACTCAAATATTCAAAAATCAGCAAAAACATCAATATACTTCACACTGCACCTTGCACATTACGTTTGATTTTCAGTGTTTGTGTCAACAGAAATACACTTATATACTGCTGCCAGGTGTTCTTCCAGACTTGTCGCGGCCACACACTAATCCTCCTCTTGTCCCCGGCTAGCTCTTCGCATGGGACGTGATAGGGTAAGGGGTGCCAGGACGAGCTTGGAGGCAAAGAGGCAAGGGAGGGGCCAGCCACACCAATAAGTCCAGACAGTCCTTTATTTCCCCAAACGGGGTTTGCTGAGACTGAACCAAACAAAATTGGTGACACACACATTTAAAGGGGTGTGGATACAAGAGGCGGGGAGAGGGTACAACCAATCAGGGATAACATAAGGAGGAGTCTAGGGAGGGAATACATTGACATACAACCAATAAGGATACATAACAAGAAATGACATGAGGGGAAATCAATGGGGTAATGGGAAATACAGAACTCTCTGGAAAGAGGGGAACGGTTCTAGGGAGATGGACAGGGGCTGCATGAGGGGTTTGGGTGATGGACGGGGAAGGTGCTGGAACAAGGGGAGGGACCCGGGTGATGGACAGGGAGGTAAGGGAGGGGAATAACCATAAAAGAAGTCAGGGGAATGTCTGGGGCTTGGGACCCACCACCCGAGGGGAAAGAGTGGGGAGGGGCTAAACCATCTTTGTAAATTTAAGGGAAAACAATAAAAATGCACTGCAACACAGACTAATAAAAATAATGAATTAGTTTAAATATTAAGAATAGATATCGTCAGTGAATGAAGTTACTGAATAAGAAAACAGTAGGTCTTTCCATAAACTATGAACATTCTGAACAAATTTTAGTTAGAACTGGCCAGAACCTAGAGGCAGAAACAGAGGGTGTAGATGAAGAAAATGACTCTATAGAATTAACAAATCTTTCAAGTTAAAACTTAGCTCAAGTGTTACCTTCTTGGAACAAGCTCATCCCAGTCCGTGGTTTTGTGAGATTTAGAAACCTGACCAGAAAACAAACCCTCCCCTTCCTGCCATTTGCAAGCTTTTTCCACAGTTTTTGTTCATTCTTAGCCATTGTCACATAAAAACCTCATCACATAGCCAAGCTCCAGGCTTCTCATGAATCATCACCTAAGAAGAAAAAGTTCTGTGAAAAGTGAGTACCTTGACGTACTAGCAAATCAATGGCTCCCAATTAATGTGTACGTTCTAAAGCAGTGGGAAAGAGTAGAAGTGCCTTGCCTTGCCTATTGGCTTGGATTACCTCTGAAAATCAAAGTAAATGGGCAGGAAAATTCTTCTGGGTGACAGTTCCACCAAGGGAAGGAAGAAAAATACACACTGGGAATGCACTCTCTAAGCTAATTCTGGACATGTTCTCATTTACATTCTCAAACACAGACCTTCATGAGTTAGGCCTTCTCTCATAGAGACTACTTACATGTCATATTTCAAGTACTTGTCTTTTTTTGATCATCTGTTAAATATTTATGTTTTGCTGACATGGTGTTCATTTCTCTGTCAGTTTAGGCACCACAATACTGTCTCACAACTTGAACAGCCGTAATTTGAATGGCAAACAAGCATTAAAAAGTTCAGAGAATAACTTTGTTTAGTTACTTTAAAAAACCCAACAAACTGTGTTAGAGTTAATTTAGGAATTTGAATGCTAATTACAATATTCTGGAGGTATAGAGGCTTCCTGGGAGCGAAAAATCTTGAATTGAGATCTTGAATTCCTATAGATTATGACAGATGGGAGGAATGACTTGTGGTTCAAGTCATTAACTGCACCTCTTCAAATGTTTGAAGAGCTGGCTGTAAACAAATTAAGTGTAAGAATACTATCTCACATATGACCAGGACATGAAAATACTTCATAAATATTCTTGAAGCATGCAGAAACAGAAAAAGAGCCTTCTGAATGCATGGTAGATTGTTGTTGTCACAAAACATAGATTATTTTCATAAATTAACTGGGAAGCTCTATGAAAATTAACATTCACTGTAACCTGAATGTAGTGAGCTAATGTGTGTTATTGAGGAAAGAGAATGGAACAAACCCCTAGAGAGGCTCAGAGAAGATGGGAAATGGGAATTGGACTCTGACAAATAAGAAAGAGATCCTTTCATGAATCTGATGCAATATATAATATAGCTGGGATAACAATATACTACTCATCTCTATTCCTGGTATTATAGTGGATGGAGAATAAAATCATCTTCAGTGTAGTTGTGTAACTCAACACATTAATTTGCATTTTCCCTGCTATTTTCCCATATAGGCTTTCACTTGTAAATGTGACAGTGCACATCTCTCATCTGTGGAGGCATTCAAGGTTACACGTTGTTTCTCCATTGTAATTAAGCTGAAAGGCTAGACCAGGAAAAACTTTTAGGAATGAATACATACAGTTCTTTTGCTCTTTTTTGGATATGACCTGTTTTCCCCTCTGCCCCCACAGTGAGTATACTGGGCATGTGCAGGAACATGGGAGGGGAAAAAGCCGGGGCAACTGACCCAACCTGTCCAAAGGGATATTCCATAAACATGATGTCATGCTCAGCACTGAAGACTTCAGGAAAGGAGTAGGATGGGGGACGTTTGTTCTTACCAAATCTACCTTACCAAGTAACCATTACATGTGCTAAGGCTCTTCCCAGAAAGTGGCTAAGCATCTGCCTGCCGGTGGGAAGCAGTAAATAAATTCCTTAATTCAATTTTCTTGTGTGTGCAGCTTCACTTATTAAACTGTCTTCATCTTGACCCCCTTGTTTTCAGCTTCTAATCTTGCGACTCTTTGCCCCATCCTGCTTGGGCAGGGCAGCACGGGGCAAGTAACTGGGTACTTAGCTGCTGGTCAACCCACCACAAGTTCTATCACCAATACTGTGATTACTTGGAGAAGAATCTCTTGCAATTGCCAAGTCAGATTTTTTTTTCCTTTTTTGCAGATGTAGTTCTGTGGTACAACTTCTAAAAATACATAAAACCAGTAAAAGTTATCCAGCACCAGCAGGTTTCTTGTATTTGAATCTAAGTAAATCTACAGAGGAGAGAGAAGAAGTGTTTTATTTAATTGCATTTGGAGATCTCACTTTCTGTTACTCTGCTCATGATCTCATGATGTTGTGTCTATGTATTGTTATTTCCTGGATGCCACAGACTTTCTGCTAGAGGATATCCTGGGATGGTGACCTCCAACAGAAAGCCATAGGACTCTAACTAAAGGAAAGGCCTTTTGTCATCCCAGCAGATACCCAGGACTTTGACAAGTAGTAGCTGCACTTTGCCACAGCAGATGCATTTGAACACTCTTGAATGGCAAAAGGAAAAATATAGTCCAGTCGTGGGGTGTAAGTGAAAAACTGTGTTGCCAACTGAAGGTATCTAAAGAAAGAAACTTTTTGGAGATTATTAAAGAGATAGTGTAGACCGCATATCTTGCTTAGTATTACATGAATAGAATTAGTTAAATACAAATTATGTCTGGAAAACACATGGTTAAGATATTGCTGGGTATTATCACAGAATAATGCTGTGACAGTCATTTCAAGGATTGCAACCCACACTTTAGAGCTAAAATGAAATGCAGGAAAAATAATTGTACTTGTAAATAATCTGGTCCTCTAATTTAAAAAGCATCCATATTTATAGTAGTTGGAACTGTTCTACTTCTGTTCCCACACAGCTAAACTGGACAGAGAACATACTGGTCTCTGTCAGATATTCCTGGCACAAACATTCCTGGTGTAGTTTTGCTTAATCTAGATCATTTAACAAGAACAAGTGAGCTCTGAGAAAGCCCATGCAAAAAATACGGATCAAATATATTTTTCTGTCATACTGTTTCTTGCAGACTCAAAGAAAATAATGTGTGTATCACACAGAATCTAGGAATTTAGATTTGTATCTAGGAGATTTTAAATTTCATTGTCATCATATGTCATTGAAGCACAAGCTAAAAGTTGTACATGTGAAAGAATGTGAAAAAGCAAAGTTTTTCTTTTTTAATAACGTTTTATTTGACATTAATTGTATTATTAAAGCAAATATTCATTTAAAGTAATATAATGCATACTTCAAAGACTACAACCAACGATCTTATTTGGAAAGATTTACTTTAAAACTATGAACAAGCAGCCAAGGCAAACTGAATTTACTGAAAGCAGAGAACAAAATCAGTAAGCCAAGACTGAAATGCAATTTCTAGTATAATGACAAGTAGCCGCCAAATGAAGCTCAGTAGAAGAATCACATACGTAATTTGTTACGTGTGCCACATATTTCTCTTCTGCCGCAGTAGGAAAAACAGCTTACTTGATGTCACAGAGAAGAGCCACTCCTCTCAGAATCCAGTGGTCTGGAGACTTTCCTGTCTTTAAATAGACCTCTGTAATAAAGTTCAAATCTGTCCTCATGGGCTTCTTGTAAAGAGGACAAACATAGAGCTTGGGATCCCTAGGTCTGCTTGAATCAACAGCAAACATATGGAGCACAGGCAGCTGGACAAAAAGGATCTTTGGTGTAGACTCAACGAGTATGCTTCTTCGTTTGTCCCAGCCCGCACCTTCCAGGTAGAGCCCATAGATATATACTCCTTCCTGTGTGAAGGGTAAGCAGATACATCACAACATATAAAGAATAATACTTGTCTTAAACCATTAAAAGTCATATATGTTTTATAGTAAAAAATATCTGACACTGAATCTCTCCAAGCTATTTCATTTTAAACTATCATATAATCCTTTTTCAGAAGATAATGCTACTGAAATGGAGGGCAACAAAAGTTGTTTAATAAAGTCTGTATAATACAAATTTTCATGTAAAGTTTATTATAAATTCCAAAAATTAACAGGTGGTACAATGAAAGAGTTCTTTCAATTAAATATTTTTCTAACTTAAAAAATTAAAATCTTCATACTTAGTATTTGGCTTCTATGCTGAGCAAAAACATTAAGGTGAAGACAATAGTAACTTTTTCCTCTATCAATCAAAAATAACTCGATGTATAATATAAACTAAATACCAAAATTAATACTGAAACATCTTTGCATGTCATACATACAGAAGGAGATGATGTGATTTCTTCTCTGGTTAGCTTTAGCACATCATTATGTATTGCAACTTTATCTAAAGCCCAGTCTTTATGCGCTCGAGTTGCTTCTTGTTTCATTGCTGTCAGGAATCCTTGAGAAATTAAGCCAGACATTTAGTATTTATCTCACATGATAAAATAAAATCTTGCTCATATAATAGTTATTAGCGTGGTTTTGCACTGAACTTATAGACAGATAATTAGAGTTCTGTTGAAAATGAGCATCCTGATTAATGATAGCAAACTTTTCTTTGGGACCAAAATAGGAATAAATGACGAAAGTGGCAGAGTGTGCATTACACAGAGAATAGTATTTTTAAATGGCATGTACTTTTTTTTTCCCTATTAAATTGCTCTGTTAAGAAATACTTGTTCAGGACACTGACTTACAAATTATCATTAGGCAATTAACTACAGGATTCATGATAAAGGTGTCCTTCAAGAAAGAACTTCAAGGCAAACATTGTGTGAGCTGATATTTATGTAAAGGCATCTTAGATAAAAGGTGGAGGTGTTTTAAATGAAAGAAGTAGAATGAATTTCCTTGACAGAAAACACATGTCTGAATATGGTAATAAAATAACTAAAATAACTATATGAGTGTGTGGAATCTAGTTAATGCAGTGCCTATGAAGAATGAAAAATGTACGTTTTGTTACAGGGGGAAAAGGCAGTCCTAGACCGAAATGAAGGTAGGGGATGACATAACTGAGCAGCAAGTTAGGTGACTTTTTTGAGTATTGTTTTGAACAGACTTTACAGAGGTTTGAAATAGAAAAAGGTTTGTGATGCAAAGGGCTGAATAGTTTAAGCACAGATGACTGAGCAGCAAAGGGGTTTGAATGCATTATGAAGGAAAAAGCTACAAAACCAGAAACACTGGTAGCAAATACCTCGTTGTTTCTGTGTAAGTGTGACAGAAGATAACAATGAAGTCACCAAAAACCCAGTATCTGCTATTTTATGCTACTAGATGCAGAACTACTTGGAACTGTCATAGAGATTGAGACGAAGAAAGAGAAATTAACATAGAGAACTGCATACTTAAGAGTGAAGATCCTGGTAAGCAGTATTACAAATATAGTGTAGTATTATGAATATACTCACCTCTGCCCTACCCACAGCACACATTTTGCACTTAGCAAACCTCTCTCTAGCTGCAGGACTATTTTTTTTTTGGAACACAGAGATTGGAGTAATAATAAAGTTCAAGACTATCTGTATCTCAGGTTTGTTGCCCATTAGGCTAGATGTTTTCTTTTGTTGAAACAATGTGGTCCATTATCTTCATTTACACCACCGTGGGTGCTGCTCTTGAATCACCAGAGATCAGTGTGTTTATCAGCTGTGCCACTTAGGATACAAATGGAATGATATTTTGACTGGCGTCTCAATACCATCTCTTAATAATAAATTGGATATGTTCTGGGAACCTCAACTGTTTCTGAGAGTGACTCTAAAAAAGACTTTGGTATTAGTACTTTTTACAGTCCTGGCCATAGGAAGGCCAGTAAGAACAGGAGCATCGCAAAGCAAAGGTAACTCATATAGCATTCAAGAATTTCAGAGGTTAAGCCTAATTAAAACAGAAAACACCTCATAGCTGCTAGACAGAAGGTTCTTATGAGAATTTTTTATAGGTAGTTGTGTAGGCTAAAGGAGATTCTCCTATGAACACACACCTAATAATGTAATGGGTTTTTTTACTCTTGGAGGTGGTTAAATCTTTTTTTTCTTTCTCTTTCCTCTAAATGATAGAAATATCAATCTACAACAGATAATAATAGATAAGGTTTACTTGTACTTCCCAGCACATCGTCGATGAATTTGAAGAAACTATTCATTAAATAACCTGTGAAATGGATACACCATGAAAACTAAATGTTGATAATTCTCTGTGAAAGATAGATAACTGCTATAAATTCTGGTACAATTGAACATTCACAGAATCATAGAACAGTCTATGTTGGAAGAGACATGGGAAGTTCACCTGGCCCAACCTTTCACAGGAAAGGGAGACTAGATGAGATTATCTAGCACTGTCCAATTACATCTTCAAAACCTCCAGAAATGGGGACTCTACCATGTTTCTGATGAGATTGTTCCAGTGAGTGATTGCTCTTACTGTACTGTTAAAAGTAATTTTGTTGCTACTGTAACATCTTTCTCTAGATTAAAGCTCTTCCATACTTGCAACTTACAGTTTGAAATGAGTTAAACAGTTTCAAACAACTGAAAAATAGTATTTTCTTTAAAAGCTGTATCATTATCATTAAGTATACTTTCTTTAGAAGCTGTATAATATCATGCTACGATATGTCAACAAGAAATGCTTTGGGTTGAAAGGGATCTTAAAAATCCTCTAGTTCAAACTCCCTTGCCATGGGCAGGGTCACAAAAAAAAAAAAAAGTAGAATTAGAGAATTCCACTAGACCAAGTCCAATCCAACCTGGCCTTAGACACTGCCAGGAATGGGGAACCCACAGTTCTTTAGGCAATCTGTTCCAATGTCTCAACCCCTCACAGTAAAGAATTTCTTCATATCATCAATTCTAAACCTACCCATTTTCAGTTTAAATCCATCCTCCCTTGTCCTATCACTAAATGTTGTGAAAAATCCCTGTCCAGCTCAATTGTAGCCCCCTCTAGGTACTGGAAGTTGCTATAAAGGTCACCCCCACAGCCTTTTCCCCCAGGCTGAACAGCCTCAACTCTCTTCCTGCCTTCATAAGAGAGGTGCTCCAGCCCTCTGGTCATCTTCACGGCCCTTCTCTGCACTCCCTCCAGCAAGTTCATGTCCTTTCCATGGGGGCCCCAGAGCTGGATGCAGCACTCTAGGTGGGTTCTCACCAGAGCAGAGCAGAGCAGACGGGCAGAAGCCCTTCCCTGGCCCTGCTGGCCATGCTGCTTTGGATGCAGCCCAGGCTGCAGTTGGCTTTCTGGGCTGTGAGTGCACACTGAACCCATTTATCATCTTGGCTTCTGTGACACACTCTGGCTGTATAACCATTAAATTATTATTCAATACATTACTACTCAAGGCTTTTCAGTAACCTTACCTTGGGGATTAAAGAATCCAGTTATCCAAAACACCTTTGGTCTTCCTTGAAATATCCAAGTAGATAATTGTTCATTTCTTTCCAAAAGGTCAGTAAACCAGAAGCCAAGTGTGGAAGAATCCCAAGATACTCTTCTCCATACTTGAGGGATTCGAGCATCATACATGTTATCAAGTGCGTCTCTTAAATTCTGAAGGAATTAAATAATATTCAAAGTAAATCAATCAATGTAATAGCTTAAAGCACAATATTCCGTATGAAGTAAATATACTTCACTTGCCTCACTCATTACAATAGTTCCTTCTATGGCTAATTTCAGATCATTCAAACTTGTGCGGACAACTGTGATCACCTTCTGCATGCGGTCAATTTCTTGACGAAGAAAAATATTCATAGAGTTAAGTGCTCCCATTTTAACTAAACGAGCCTTTACCTAAAATATGAAAGCACAGAAGGCATTTAGTTAAGGCTTAATTGTTGAAATGCTGTTGTAGTATACAGTATCTTAACTTTCTCTGTGTTCAGGAAATTAAATATTAGATTTGTATATCATTCAACTAACATCCACTTGAAACTGTTGCAGGTTTTTTGGTTTTTTTTTTTGGTCTGATACTACCCAATTACTCATGATTTTGCTAGAACAGGACTTCACCCAAAAGGCCCAGGGGATTGCTATCACAAAATGTTGACTGATTGTCTTCTGTTTTCACAAGCAGCTTTGGAAGTCCAAGCATAGTCTCCATGATGTATCTCCATGACCAATTTAGATGTCTTGATTTTAAATAAAAAATGTTCATACCAATTCATGCTGGTAGCAGTAATGTTGTTGGTTGCTTACTTGAATCTACTACTAGCTATATGATCTTTTGTACAATTCAGTGTTTCTTTTTTGGAATGTGTTATGTGCAAACGCAACAGGGAAAACAGTAAAACAAGACTAAGGTGAGCTTGCCTCATGAGGTACGTAATCTGGAGGAAGTTTCTCTAGCATGTCTTCGGCTAAACGATAAACGACTGACTCACGAGTTTCTCCAGATCCTCCGCCACTTTCTTTAGGCTGGATGTTGGTAATAGTATCTAAAACATCAGCTGATGTATTTCTTTGGTATCTGAGAGGATGAGATATATGTTATAAATTACATAGGATTTTTTAGTAGTTAATGATACCTTTGTAGAACACACAAATAACTGTGTCATCAAGTCAGATCAAAACCCACACAAAACTGTTTGCTTTGCATCCCACACCAATCATAATACACTGAGCATGAGTGTTTGGTTTACCATGGTTTTAAAGGATATGAACTTCCCTCTTCCCTGTTATACACTTGCTGTGTTTATAATTCAGGGATAAGAAGGATGTCTGCAAGCTGAGATTGTGAGGTGGCAGAAAAACCTATCATACTAGGGATTCTGAAGAAAGGGAAGGAAATAGCATATTCCTGATAAGACCTTTCAAAGAACTATTTGTTGGGAAGAAGCAACGAAAGTTTAGTAACAAGGAAGAATATTTGCCTCATTTAATTGCTTCTTAAAAGTGTAATGCAGAAGCAGGAAAAGGTGGAGGTATAACTCTGCAAGCTGCCCCTCTATTAATTAGTAAATTCATTCTGCTTAGAGGTATTTTAGGATTAATGACAAGGGCTGCTAGATTTACAGCACTACAGGTTAAAAATTTCTATTCCATAGTGAAGTATGGGCAGTGCTAAGGTAAATTTATGTTCTTGAGTCAATACAAAAATGTGAATTAAATTTGTGTGGCATTGGATTATGAAAGATAGTAGACCACATCATTCCTTCAACACAAGAATTATGGGAGTATTTTTGTTACAGTGCTATCCAATGGCATAGAGTTATGAGGGGAAATAAAGAAAGCCTGGAGTACTGAAGTGTTGGCAACGCCTACTTTTACCTTATGGAATCAGCTATACAAGGAACATACATCATGAGTGATGTAGGACATACATTTATACTGATGCAAAGTACAGTTTCGCATGTCAGTTTAATTTTCAACTTTCATATGACACCCATCTCCTTCTATTGCTTTGTCATACATACTTATACAAGATATGAAACCAAGGATAGAATGTGTCAACTCCTAAAGCACCTAAAGGTGCTTTGGTTACAGGATCACAATACTAGAGAAGCTACATAC
Organism: Dryoscopus gambensis; assembly: GCA_013389985.1. Taxonomy (NCBI): domain Eukaryota; kingdom Metazoa; phylum Chordata; class Aves; order Passeriformes; family Malaconotidae; genus Dryoscopus; species Dryoscopus gambensis. The sequence continues at coordinate 4,819 of WEIT01025457.1, read as the reverse complement.
TACAGTACTTCAACAAAAATTTTTTGTGAATGCAGTTACAAAGACTATAAATCAGAAAAATAGAAGAAATACTACCGAGAGTTTGCTTCTCAGAGGATATAATTTCTGCTCCTGAAAGTAGGAATGGTGGGGGCTTTCATAAGACTTGATTTTAGACTCAAAACTCTCAAGCGTTTTTTCAATTTATGGCTCCATTAAAAGAATGAAGGATTTATTCAAGACCACATATGAGCAGAAAAGATAAAATTTCTCTTGGACTCATGGCTTCATTGGTAATTTGGATGATGTACTGGTGGTTGTAACCTTTACTTTGTGTCCTGCTGATTTAACAAGTAGTGATAAGAGAGATGTGACCCTTCATCTTCACACTGTAAGTGCCGTTCTTCCAATACTGCTGCATACTATTTTATGTAGAAGGTATAGGTTCTCTGATTATTACATCAATTAAATTATAATAAATTAAAATTTTTTAAAAATGGTCTTTCTAAATCTAAAAAATAAATAGAAACTATTTAAAGAAGAAGGCAGTATGCAAACTTTGGGGAAAAGGGGAGAACGATTTTTGAAAAATAACATCTAAGGAACAGAATCAAAGATTATATGCCTTTCCTCAATGACATAAGCTAGGAATCTTCTAAAGAAGAGAAATTATGTGAATCCTGTATAAATAACAATTACTGTTTGAAAAAGACTTTTTTGTAAATAAAAATAGAAAAGACAAAAATATGTATCTCGATCTTTACATCAAAATAATTTTCCAGTGTGGAAGTGAGATTAAAATACTAAGAAAAAATTTCATTCACATTCCACTGGGACATATTCAACATAAAAACTGCTCTGCAACAAAATTTTTCTGGGCTTTGGAAAGCCTGACTTTCCTTTAGGTTGCAAATAAAATGAAGCATAGATGCAAACAATAATGCTAAAAAGATGGCAGAGGTCTGTAGAGGAAATATGGTGTTGCTGAGAAGAGAATACTGATTCTCTTTTTGAGAATCTGGGTTGACCCTCATCACATGTAGGTATCTGTGTGTAGATGTCTCTGTAACAGCTTTTTGTCTAGATTGCCCAATTCAGCTCATGTATTTTAGATGTCTGCTTTGTGATCAGAGAAATTGCACTTTACAAGGATCTATTTTTCTCTATTTATTTATTTTTTCTCTATTTTTCTCTATGTTAAGGAAGTTTAGAATAATGATAAAGGAAGCTACAGCAACATTAAATGAATCTTATTTATAGCGTAAATGTTGCCTAAAAGTATGTAAGATAAAGCACTCAGTACCTATTTATATATTGTTTTTCCTTGAAGCAGTTTTGTAAAGTGAATTGTGTCATAAGAAGAAAAAAGAGAATTAATTTTCTGTGGATTTTGATTTACTCCAAAAAGGCATTATTAAGAGTGTTTTCTAAAGAGTTTGGATGTAATAGACTATCATTATTTGATAACTGGAATCTGTGCCATCAGGGATTTTCTGTACTGGAAGTTAAAACTAAGAAAAAATGCACATGACAGAAACATCGCCTCAGCTTTGTGGAGAAAACAACAATATCTATTGCAGCACTGTGTTCAAAACCTTACATTCACCAGTCTGCAATAACTTAACAAAAATTCAGCTACATTTAAGGCTTCGGTAGGGAACCAATTGGGAAGCGAGGTTTGGCAGAAGATTGTCAGAATATTCCTTTCCTGCTCAGGTACCTGTTAACTATGTGGCTTTTTCAGAACCTGTGATTCATACAGCAGGTTGAAATCATTCTCAATGACTTCAGGTGTTAATCCTAAATGAAAGCATTGAAATTCATTGAAGCCTTACAATTGGAACCAACAGATTGAGCTTTTGGCCAAACTGTAAAACTGTCACATCAAATTAGCGAGAGATAACACTTTCCTT
>WEIT01025455.1:0-15244 GCA_013389985.1 Dryoscopus gambensis | reverse complement strand
TTTTAGTACACCTATGCCTAGCCCAGATCCTAAAGCACACAACATCATATCCCACGAAGCTCATCATGAGCAGCCTGAAAACGAGTGGAACCCCATAGAGGAGTGGCAGCCAAGTTGGCCCGATGCACCTCAGGAACTCCAAGAATTAGAGTTATTGGGTTCCTCCCTGGCCCCATACTGCATTCACTTTATGCCCGACTGCTTACACGATGCCAAAACTCTTACTAAAGTGGTGCAGTATAGAGAAGAATTCACTGCTTAAAAGTGGTGTGGCGTTATAAGTCACGGTAAAACAGATATTTCACACCATCCACATCCCAGAAGCCTCCCTAAGGGTCTGTTCCTGATTTGTGGGGATCGGGCATGAGCAGGAATCCCAGCTCGACTTGTAGGAGGACCATGTACCATTGGGCAGTTGTCCTTGGTGGCACCCAACCAAACTCTAATTGGCGAATGGATTCAAAAAAATAATTCGGCCAGCAGAATTCAAAAAAGAAGTGTTCACAATTTGAACCCAAATTATGATTCAGAAATTTTCCATTGGTCCTTGTCAAAAAGAATTGCTGCGTCCTTATTCCTTCTGTGGATCACTGCAGCCAAAGCTCTGGGTGAATTAGGCCACCTAGAATGCTGGGTAGTCAAACAGGCTAATTTAACATCAGCCGCCAGTAGCTCCCTCCTAGAAGACAAGGAAATCACCAGGCAGGCCACACTACAAAATTGTGCGGCCATAGACTTCCTCCTGCTGCTGCATGGACATGAGTGCCCGGGATTTGAAGGACTATGTTGCATGAACTTAACATCCAAAGCACCCAATGTCCACACAGCCCTCCGAGAAATGAACAAACTAATAGGACAAGTGAAACAAGAATCTGAGGACTGGCTCAACAGACTGTTCAAGGGCTGGGGAATCTCGGGGTGGTGGGCTTCTATAATCAAATCTATTTTGTTATTTCTTGTAGTTGGTTTCCTAGTTATATGGGTGTTCGGAGTGTTACGGTGTTTAATTTTAAAAGCTCTCAGCAGCTTAGTTCCAACTACCTCAGATGTGAACCATGCAGAGTTTGCAGGCCAAAAGCTGTCTAACCGGCCTGCAAATCATAAGTGGTGGGCAGAATCAACTCTCTGAATCAGGGAAATTCCTGAAGCCACCCCCTCAACTTTATTTAACAGAAGAGGGGGAGATGTTGCACTGCAGTAACGTAGTGAGGTTACTAATATGTTTTGCACTGGGTGATGTTACATTTATACATATCCTGACATGTCCCTTTCACTCCCTATCCACATGGTGATGGTTATACCCCTGGACTCCTACACCTCACCTGAAAATCCTGCCCTGTTTCCCTACGTCAGCTGTATTCCATTGGTGATGACCCTTTCCCCTCCTCTTCCTCCCTGCAGGTTTCAAAAGACCCCGAAGTGGGATGCCCGGTCTCTTTCTCTTCCTGGATACTTCCAATAAACATCTGAAGAACTCATCCTGAGGGGGAAAAGTGCTTTTCTTATTTTGCCTTTGTTCTTGACCCTCCTGGTTTCCGGGGGTCCCCAAGCTAGCCATTCGGGCCCTCAGGACCGGGCATGGGTCACCTGCATGCCTACAACAGCTCTCCAGGGCTTCAAGTCTTCAGCCTACCCTTGCAGCAGTGCAGAGTGGGGGTGTGTTGTCCATGGGCCACTCATAATGCTCTTCCATATGCACTCTGCAGCAGCAACAGGAAGGCATAGAAAATTCCAGTGCCAACCTGTCCTGTTATGTCAAAGCAATCATAAATCCTTACTATGTGTAAGTCTCCTTGAAAACCGAACATAGCATTTTGTTTACCATTAGTCTCATCCTCCTGCCCTGTGAGATCCCTTCCTTCCTCTGCTACAAAATTTGCTTGGAAACAGTTTTCTTGGCATTTCTTTAAACAATAGTGCACCAGCCAGTAGAGATGAGTGAGGTAGTCAGGATGGTAAGTCTCTTGAATGACAAAATGACATGCAGTGAATAACCTATGAAAAGTACTGTCTTCTTTAATGTCTGAAAACATGTTTGGGCTCTGTCCTCCAATCAATGGGTCAATTCCCTCTGTGTGTTCTGTTTATTTTATTAAAAACCATATTGTTGCTTTTATCTATTAATCCTCCACAGCCTCAAGGGGGATGGCAAAAGCAGCATTCCCTGTCTCATCCTATCAGCATGACAGTGAAATCTATATAGTACTGCTGAATCTATAAGAGGCAGACATCTTGCTATTTCCATTTCCACCGGTTTCAGGAGAGTTACAGACACATATTCCAGAAGAGGCAAATGGCCTGGTTGTTTTAATTTTTAGCATTGTCAGAGCCAGGAATAACTGCCCTCATTCTTATGGACAAAGCTAAATTTGCAGAACTGAAATTTAGAACAATTTTTTCTTCTTGATAAAATTAGTCTCTGTAAGTCATAAAGGTTACAACAAAAATTAAATGTCCTGGCCCTTGCAATGTAAAGTGAGTCCTGTAAGGACTCATTTCAATGTATAGCATCAGTGCAAATTATTTTTATGTTTGTTGCTATTTATAGCAATCCAGCTCAAGTAGAATCTAGTTCTCACCAAACTTTTTATCCTCACCTCATCCTTAGATATGAGTTCAGACTTCTTATTAGAAGATAATGGTTCAAAAAGCCATTAAAGGATGAATATGCATTTCACTCTGTTTAACACAGAGAAGCAAACACTGATTCAGCTTGCTTGAAGCTAGTACTACACAATTTTGTCATGGATTTGAAGCAAATTCAAACAACTTTAGGTTGGTTCACAGGCAGCCTAGCTGACTTCAGTCAGAAGTCAGCATGCTTGGTGTGTGTCAGTTTATAAGGAAAGAAACCAGATGAGCTTGATCTTGTACCTCAGATTAGAAATACTACACGTTCACCAGAATTGGTCTGACAAGTGTTTAACCATAATTACTCCTTTTTTTTTTCTCTGCAGTACAAAGTTTCAACTGATTTTTTTTTAGTAGATACATTTTGTCCAAAATTACTCCCGATTTAACTGACAGTCACTTCAGGTCTAATTCTGAGGCTACAAAAGAAAATTGAATGTTACCCACTAAAATTTTGGTTTAGGCTTCATTCACATCAGACTCTGCTAGCCTTCATGAACATTAACTTTGCCCATCTGTGAACTGGCACAGGAAACCCTGAGGGCAAACATTTTACTCTTCTGTGTTGATAAGAGCGTATTTTGCATGCTGGAGTGGGCAGGGTGGACACTGTAATCACATGTAATCTTTTGTGTCATAGGCCAGATTTTTTGTCCCTCAGTTGAGCAGATATTTCATTTAAGCAATTACTAATCCTATCTCTATGTATGAGAAAACAAGGAGTATAGTTAATAATTCAATAACTTAATCTGACTTTAAACAAATCAATAAAACTACACAGCTCACTGTCTTAGATAGTGTATATTTAATTACTCAGTGACTAAAGTTTCAAGCTTTAGCCACTGGTAATGGCATTGTCCTATGCATATGGAATAATATGGTATGAGAGACTGTCCTGCTGTGTTAGATACACCTCCCCTCTCTATTAAATGTATTTGAACACAATGGGACAGCAGAAAAGGAGTTTTGTCCTCCAAAGATACTTCCCTTGGCATCACCATTCTGTCAGCAGTGCTTCTCTGGAGTAGGCTTACAAAACACGTGCAGTTTCAATAAAGAATAAGGGAAAGTAAATAAGTCTTACCAGTGCCAGCACAGGTACTGTAGAGCATGCCCTAATGCTTCTTCACAGGCCAGAGGAGGGACAAGTGAGAGTCTACAGCAGCTCTCTTATCTCAGCTTTACAGTTCTGAAAAACTCGCATAGCTTTCCTGTTTCTGAAGGAGAGAGAACAAACATTTGCCTAACATGGACTGATATTTTCATAATCCCCACCCATTAATGCCCAACCTCCCCTTTTTCAAATATGCATTGTCTACTATGTATCACCTAAGTGTTTTCAAGAACTTGTTCAGGAAGTTTTGTATTGTTGAATTTTTCTTAAAGTGATGTGAGAAGTTGATGTGGCACAGATTTTAGGGCCTTTGACAACTTTTTGAGTGCTGTTGTCCTGCTGATGGCAGCCATCCTTACTGTACACAGAAATACATGAATGCAAAACACTCTAGGCAATCCTGGGGGGTGAGGCAGAGACAGACTGGGAAGAGGTCCTAATGACATCCAAAACTGGATTGCCTTAAACACTGTCTGTTTCACAATCTTCTACAGGTATGAAGGATCAGATATATGCGAGAAGCCAGCCTATCCAACTGTCAGTCAGGAGCACAGGGCTGGTGGCAATCACAGAATTTATCAGAACAGAAAAAATTCCTTATGCCTTCGTGACTCATGGAAACAGCACAAAGTTCTCTCAAACATCAATCCCAATAACAAACAAGACTTTAAAAAAATGAAGTGAACTAAGAAAAAACAAACTCAGCACTGGAAATCTAACGAAAATTACATAGCCAAAGTCTACAAAACTGCTCTGGTCAGACTTGAAAAAAAAAGAACAGCCTTACAAACAAATAATCCAAGCTCATAAAGCTGCTCTCAGCAGCACAATATTCCCAGATACACAACTGCTGTAGGGTGTGCCACTTCAGCTAAGATCAAGACCACTTTGACTAGCCCCAGTCTACCAGTGATATTGAGCAGACCAGTTAGCATGGGTATCACTCAAGGCAAATCTCATATCATCAGCCGCTGACTTCCACTAAGTGTTTTGGGCAAGTAATTTGATTTCTATGTCACTACATAGCACCCCTTGTAAATTAAGGGTTTAGCAACTTGGCACATCTATATTAAGGTATGCATATCAGTTTACACATTAATATTATATATTCCATATAGCCATCTGAAGTCATTCCTCATGGGGGAAGGAGGGGTAAAACATCTTCTCTCAAGCACATGCTATGAACTTGGAAAGCAACACTCATGAAGGAAAGGATGCCCTCAAGCACCACTGATGAAATAGCCAGACCAGGGAACTGTGTTCGGGAAGGTTGACTAAACCAATACCGAGACTAGAAAAAAAATTAGATCAAGGAAAACCTAGGAATCCAATCTAGAGATCTGGAACTCCTGGAGGGGAGCTACTTATGTGTGAATACACATAAATAACACAGGATTGCATTAAATAATTTACCCTTCCCCCTTTGTTCCTCCCAGTCTTCTCCTATACTTTTTGGCTTCCTGCCTGAGCAGTGAGGAAGTCCAAAACACTGACTGCTGGCTTCACATGTATCTTCAGTCCATTTACTATCCCTCCTTGCTCATGCTTAGGGTTGGATACACAAACTGGAAACTGTATAACAGTTTCTGCACAACAGAGCTCCATTGAGCGCCATCAAACTCCTGGTGTATAGCGCTAACTAGTTTGTATTCTTGCATGGCAATTTTTACCAGATAGAAACAAGTTTATAAGCCCTAGTTGTTCTTGTGGCAAGATGCAGCAAAATGCTCAGCAAAGCCTGCAGGGACACAAAGTTGGGTTACATGATGTTCATATAGCAAACTCAACTTCATGAAATTATCATCTTTTCCCTAGTGAAATCCCAGCCTCTTTAAGAGGGAGAACCGAGGATGGATCTGCACTTGTCCTCCCTTTATTTTCAAAGCCTGCAGTGGACCATTTTACTAAAAGAGAAGAAGTGAGAAAAATTAGAGAGATCATTAGAAATCAACCAACGTCTTTTCCACAGTTTTTTAACTGTCAGACACTGCCTCCCAATGTCTTTGTGACAACCAGTATGATGCAATTTATTGTTTCCATGATTCTGAGTCCTGATGAAAATGATCATGAAAGGATTTCTTTGTGTGTTCCAAAGGCAAAATCTCACATGCCAGTGACTACTGGGTCAAATGACATTCACACTTTTCACTCTAAACTTTTCCCATATGGGAAGTAATTTGATTTTTGTTTAGATTTCTGATCTTTCCACTATTTATATTTGATATTTTCCTTTTTCTTTTCCCCAAAACTACCAACTGAAATTATGCAAACTCTTTCAAACCCACTGAATTCTATTTCAGTAATATCCAATGAACTAAATTTATTGTTAGAAATTAATTTGGAAACTTGTACCTTAATAAACGCCACTTCTATATAAAAAACTCTTTTGTACTGGAAAGAAATAAAATCTTGTGATAAAAACCCTAGAGTTGTACATATTGAACAAGTCCAGAAGAAAGGCTATCCAAATAGTTTCAGGTCAAGAGCTGGTCAAGATGAACTATTTCTATAAAGTGTTCTCATTTTGTCACAGTTACATTTTTAACGTGGAAAATGTCGAAATATGTTCTAACCAGCTTTAATTCCTTTCCCTCTTCCTCCTTCGATCTCATATTATTTTGAGGAGAGTCATGTCCTCTTAAAAGAAAGGTCTGTTTGTCGCAAACAAATATTTTAAGTTTCTGAGGGATGCAACATGATGAATATATTTGCCAAGCAACCGTAAAATGATCTTCAGGCTTGCCAGCAAATGTTCTGCATTTAGTGGGAAATCACAGCACGTCCACCTCCTTCTCTCCATGTAGCCTTCCACTTTATAGAAAGAAAGCCTTGGCTGTGACTTCAGAGCAGATTGCTGTGGCCCTGAGGATGAAAAGCATGAACCTGTCAAATCTGAGGTTATATTTTTCAGTAGTGGATTACCACAAACACCCTAATGGCCAAACTTCATTTCTTATCTTAGTGCAAACCTACTGAGTTCAGAGCACCAGACAGAGTTTAGGATTCTAAGCAGTGTGGCATGTGCTTAGAAATAAGCATAGCTTCCACTCTTTTGCTGCTAAAGGCAGACTTACACTTGAAATTAAGCAAGCTGGACTCAGCCCTTCAGCAACAGATTTTCTGTCAACTTTTTTTGGATAATATTTTACATTTTCCTTCCCAATCTCCTGTTAAAAAACCCTAAAACAACAACACAACAACAACTCAGCCTCTTCCTCAGAGATTTAAAGCCACAAATGTCTTCTGTACAAATAAAAAGTTTGGCTGATGACCTGTGACACCGAATGGAAACTATTCCTTTCAGAACTATTTCTAAAATACTAGGCAAAAAAAGGAGAACATTTTTCAACAGAACAGCCATTAATAAGGAGGTATTTTCATGTGTGCACATGTCTGCTCTTCTATGGGTGCATTTGGGGAGTGTACTAAATTAGAAGAAAGTGCTGAAAGTACATTTTTTCAGCATTCTCTGCGAACTTAGCCAGAAACATGATAAAGAACAAATCTGGATGGTGAAAAACTAATACAAGTTGTCTTGCAACCTAGGGCACAAATACCTCATTCTGTGCTCTTGCTGTGCCTTTTCTGCTACTTTTTTGTCACACGTGAGAAGTTGGAGTGCTAAAAACAATTTGTGAAAACAGCATATAAAGGACAGGAATTTCCCTGTCCTGTGACAGCATGCTCCCTAGAGATATCTGGTTGGTTGGAAAGATTCTGAAGAACTTTCTTTCCCCAGCAAAGAACAGGGTTATGTTGAAATTGAGATTCTTCTGAGACTGAAGCTTTCACAAACTGGGATTTTTTTTCAATGTGCTTCTTCTTTTTAAAATTGTCCTTAAACCAGCTCATTTATAAACACTCTAGTATTTTCACATTGCATTTTACCACTCTGCTACTGTGTTACAACTGGCAAACATTGCTCAGCAACTACAGGAAGTGGGTAAACCCCGCCATTTTTTCTTTATTACTTTCAGATCTTTATCAATAACAAAAGTGTGCAGATATTTTCATAGAAAATAGTGAGCTAGAAAGTGGTACTGTAACTTCAGGAATTTAGGCGATTCCAGAATTTAGGTAATGTTTTCGAAACAGACAAAATCGAGGAACTCTACAAGGCCATAATTTTCTATTTCTCCATGCCTGCCTAGAAATTAGTGTCATCAGTATCACAGTCCTTGCAAAATTTGTTGGCTGTTATCATTCCCTAAATGCCATTCATAGGAGGAGATAGAAAATTACCTATTTTGTAAACACCATTCAGATCATAAACCTTTTGGATCCTATAGAAAGATTAGAAAAAATCTATTAGTAAGTGTAGAATGACCATTGTTTTCCAAATCAAATCTATCTTCTGTACAGATGATTCTTACGTAATTTAATTTTATCTTTACAAGAATCTGCTCATTATAAGGAGAGGATGAAGCCAAAATTGATGCCACAGGCAAAATGCTTTATATAAGAACAAATATTTTGGAGTCACTCTGTCTTTTCTTTAGTTTTTCAGCATTTGTGACATCCTCAGTAATATTTCTTGGGCATATATATTTCTGGTTCTGAAGATAGGTGATAATCTTCTAACATACAGCAACTCTGAAATATTCCAGTTCCTCTTAGAAGATTACTGCAAAAAAAAAAAATTCAGGAAGTAGTGCAATAACATTTGGACACAAATGTTTATGAAAAGATGTAAATAATGATTATTTGAATAGATGTGCAAATTTCCACCAGCAGAGGTCATTTTCACTCTAAAATGAGCCAAGGAGCTCATAAAAAGCTGTCTTTTTATCTAAGGGAATATCTTAAAAGCAGTCCCACTCCTTGCAGTATTCATCATTGAAGCAATCTTGGGTGGAATATCAACAAAACCTCTGTTTTCACATTTCTTATATATATGGTATTGGTAAGTTTAAGCGACCCTGCTGGCTTAAATATTTTTTCCTGAACATTTATATTTGTTGGAAAAAAGCTTGCCTATGCAACACTAAAACTTCCTATAAGTCTCAGTAAAAATGCAGTGGGCAGATGGGAGTCACCTGTTTTCTTCTTTTCTCTCATGTCTACCATCATCAGCTGTGACTACCTTCCCAGAAGGACAAATCTCACCCTCATATAACTTCCCTGGTGGCATGGCAGTCATTGAGGGGCATCTCTGACAACTAGACTGTGTTCACAAGGATATACATGCATATAATTTGTCTGAAGATCAAATTATGAATTAATACATACTGACATTTGAGTTTGAGGAAGGTAGTTCCTTTTAGATTTTTAGCTTTAATAGCCGTAAGAGTTACTTAGAAAAAGATCCGGAATTAAAAAAAAAAAAAGTTAAAATTTAAGAAATATCTCTTAGGCACAACCACGTCATGAACGTGAGAAAGCATTGAACTGTTGTACTGTAAAAAATTAAAAACACAAACAAAGGGAAATGGGTAACACGATGATTAAGGTAAGTGGACTTGTATGGGAGGAGGGTTGATAGTAACTATTCCTCATATAATCATACTGGGAAACACATGTATGCTGGTTATCAGGGTTGTCTTGTTAACTTATGGGTAAAAAGATGCTTAGAGAAATATTTCCCTCTACACTGTCAAACTGCCATTAAAATACAAGCACTCACTGGCCAAACTCTACTATTTAGTTTTTCCCTTTATTGAAAATACAAATTTCCAGTATGGATATATGGATGCTATCCACTGATGAAATGCAGTTTAAAACCAGTAGTCTTTAACATTATTACAGTGCTTATCATCTGTAACATCACATGATTTTTTTCCACACCCCAGCAGAGGTGAGGATTCCACTGCACTAGCCACTGTGTCTATAAGACCGCACTGTCTTCTAAGTGTGCAGAAATAATTTCTATAGAAACTTAAATAATTCCTAGCAATGCAAGGAGCATCATTTTATACCTCATTTGTAGTTCTAGCACATTTTTCTAGCATGATACATCCTGGACAGAGAGATCAATTGTCCCTGTCTTTCACACTTAGCATTTTTGTGAACTTCCTGCCCCAAAACCTACCATGAGACTAGATGATGCATACGAAACTACATATACAGAATCGTCGAATCATTTAGGTTGGAAAACACCTTTAAGGTCATTGAGTCTAACTGTATTTATATAGCAATGTAACATTTGACTTCACAGTAGTATAATGCAGTTAAAAACACCAGGAAAAAAGCTATAGTATTTTTATTGTAGATCCAGTGTACATGTGGCTCTCCCACACTTGAAAGAGATCAGCTGTGNGGGAGAGGGAAGGGGGAAGGAAAGGGGAAAAGATCCAAAGCAGAAAAAGGGGGCCTTCGTGCTTCTCGGCACTCCTTATCACAGTTTCGAAGTGCCCGCAGGCCCAAGGCTTGAACCAATAAAAGGCTCATAGGGGAGGGATCAACGGCTGGGTTACAACTTAGGAATATACCATACATTTTTGGAAGGGGGAAACAGAACAAACCATTCAAAGGAAAATACACAATCACACAGCTGGATGTGCTACCTTGTCTGTCTGGTGTTTTGAGAAGGCCATTATATGTTGGCCAGAAAAGGAATTCTGTTGCAAACTGGACTGTGGATGGGTGATGTCCTGCACGATAACACACTCAGCAAAGACAGGCTTGAGTTTGATCCAAAGCATCTGAAAGACATTGGTAAAACTTTATTGGACCCAACAACAAGGATAGTAAGGGGCAGATTTTGTTTATAAGTGCCACAAAGACTGTTATTGGAGGCAACACGAAAGAGGGAGGAAAGTATGTGAAATATCCCTTCTAAGTCCAAAACCAATATCCCTATTTCTCCTTGATTTATACCAAGAACTGAAAAGGGAGTTGAAGGAGATGGACTACTTTGCCTGCTAATCAATGTGAAGACATATTTTTCTGTTTCTCCGTGTCATAATTTTTATTTCATCGAGTTGGTTTTTTTTAAAGATTGCCAGTGTCTTGGGGTGACTTTATGATGTTTTATCCCCTATCACCACTCTGTGCTCAGACATGAAATCCTGTGCCTTTCTGTGCCTTTAAAACTGGGTGCAAGAGAAAGAAAAAAAAAGCCAGGTGAACTTTTCAAAGCAGTTTTGTGCTCAAGGACACAGATACACACTGCGTGCTTCTGTGGCAGCAAGAGCAGAGGAAAGCACCTTCCTGCTGTTTCCCAGCTCTTGGCTCCTTTTTCTCAGGAAAGAGACAGAGAGTTAAAATTCTTTGCTGTCTAGCCATCTCACTAGTTGAGGCAAGAACTTTCGTTGGATTGTTCCACTCCAGTCCATATCACCAGCACTGGGAGGCCCATGCCACGGCCTGGAGGGGCCACACCCCAGCTCCGGAGAGAGAAGAGCCACGCCTACAGAAGGACTTTGAATTTTACCAGGCTCTCTCCACAGTGAGAGGTTTTATTATTTAGCATTATTCTTTTCCCATGTGTTTGTTAAATAAATAGGTTTTTTTCCCTCTTTCACTTTCCTCCGAGGAATTTCTTCCTGAACCTGGTGGGGGAGGGGTGGCTGTAACTTGCCTTCTATCAGAGGATGTTCATCTTGGACGTTCCTCCGAATTTGTCTCAAATCGAGACAAATAATTAGTGGCACCCAGTGCGTGGCCCGGAGGAAAGTGAAAAAACCTGTATTAATTACATTTTGGTTTGGTTTTGATTATGTATTGGGGTACCGTAGTCACCATGTTGGTTGAATTCATAATGTCTCTCTGGTTTGAGGTACTAATGTCTTTCTGGTCCCTAGACCTGTTTGCTTATCCAAAGGTTGCTCTGGTTTTGTCCCTGGTATGTAACTTCTACAGAGCAGGGGCACAAATCCAGATTTTTATTTTGCTATGCTCAGTGATAATGATTTATAAGAAATTAACAGAGGTACTGGCAGTTGTTCAAAGTGTGTATGATTGGTGGTTTCTCCGTCCTAATCCCAGTCCTAGTTTGAGTAGCCTGTTTTGGGGGTTTATTAGTAATTGCACCCAGTTTGTTAGAGGNTATTTTATCTGGTAAGCTTCCTCTATACTGTTTGCAGCTTGTCTAGAATCAGAGCTGAGATTTCCAGGGTGACTGATGAGACAACTGACCCAATCATGGGAAATCCTGAATGGTGTGGGGAATGGAAGGATATGGGCCAAACCTTGAAGGAATTCTCTGACCCAATAGCTTGGAATTTCCCCCCTGAACAAATTCAGAACCAGCTGAGGTGGGGAAATACCTGAGAGAGAAATGCTATGACAGTTTGAAAGAGAAAAACCTCATTGCAATATGCTGGGCCTCAGCATATGCTTATTGCACACTGCTAGATACTGTAGGGAAGCAGATAAAGACAGAGGGGCAGGAAAATAAATCAGCAGACACCCCAGTCACTCAGGCTGCAGCCAAACCAGACAACAAGCCTAAGCCATTGACAGTTGCTCCTGTCACGAGGAAAAAGCACACAACTAAAACCAATTGCCCAGTGAAAGATGATGATGATGTGGGGGAAGGACCTCAAAGCCAGCAACTGACTCAGGCCCAGAAATCATTACTGAGTCCATGTCCATGAAGAACCTTCATAACCTAAGAAAGGACTACACCCGACAGTCTGATGAATCCATAATAAGTTGGATGATCCATATTTGGGATACTGCAGGTGATGATACCATGCTGGACGGTGCTGAAGCAAAGCATTTGGTATCCCTGTCACGTGATCCGGCTATCGACCGAGAAATTATAAGGGGGGCTGACCCTGTTGGTCTCTGGTCTCTCTTGAGAGGCGTGAAGGAAAGATATCTGTGCGCAGATGATTTCTATATGCAGCAAACCCAGTGGAAGACCATAGAACAAGGGATCCAACGTTTGAGAGGACTACCAGTGGTAGAGGTTGTCTACACAGATGAGGAAGGATTGAGGAATCCAGACAGGGTAACAGTTGACCCAGTGATGTGGCGAAAACTCGTACGACTTGGGCCACAAGAATACACTTCTGCTTTAGCAATCATGAAGAAGGATGCCCAGGTTGAGATGGTGTAGGATTTGGCAAAGAAGCTCTGAGCATATGCAGATGTCATGCATGGCCCAACACTTGCAAGAATCACAGCTGTGGAAACACGTATGCAGAAATTGGAAAATAAGATAGAGAAGAATCACCAGGAACTCAAGAAGGAGATTAAAGAGGGCCTTCTCCAAATCTCGGTGGTACAGATCAGAGATTCTGTTACCAGACGCAGACATCCCCCAGAGGGAGAGAGAAGGTACACCCCACGAGGTGAACTATGGTTCTTCCTGTGTGATAGTGGAGAAAATATGAGGGGGTGGGATAGACAACCCACTTCTGCTCTGGCAGCACGAATGCATGAATTGAAGGAGCACAAGACTCAGAAAGGAAGTTCGACCAGAAAGGAAGCAGCTCCAGTTGCCCATAGCCAAACTGTCAGGTATGATGGAAGAGAAGATGACAAGTGCAATCCCTTGAAGGAACCTCAAAAATGTATGCCCAGGGAAGGAAGGATAACCAGGACTAGAGGGGCCCTGCCTCTAGCCAGGTAGAGGCCGGGGAAAATCACATCTTTTGGACAGTGTGGATTCATTGGCCTGGCCCATCAGAACCACAAAAATATGATGACTTGGTCAACTCTGGTGCACAGTGCACAATAATCCCATCGTGACATGAGGGGACAGAATCTGTTTCTATTGCTGGTGTGACAGGTAGATCACACGATTTGACTCTGGTGGAAGCTGAGGTGAGCTTGACTGGAAATGAGTGAAAGAAACATCCAATTGTGACTGGCCCAGAGGCCCCATGCATTCTGGGCATAGACTTCCTCCGAAACGGGTATTTCAGAGACCCAAAGGGACTCAGGTGGGCTTTTGGAATAGCTGCTGTGGAGACAGAGGGCATTAAGCAATTGAGCACCTTGAGTGGACTATCAGAGAACCCTTCTGCAGTAGGACTTCTGAAAGGGGAAGAACAACTAGTACCAATTGCCACCTTGACAGTGCACTGCCGGCAGTACCGGACAAATAGAGATGCTGTGATTGCCATCCACAAGATGATTCATGAGCTGGACAGCCAAGGGGTGATCAGCAAAACCCACTCACCCTTCAACAGCCCCATTTGGCCTGTACGCAAATCTAAAGGAGAATGGAGATTGACAGTGGACTATTGTGGGTTGAATGAAGTAACTGCACAGCTGAAAGCTGCTGTGCCAGACTTATTGGAGCTCCAGTACAAGCTGGAGTCCAAAGCAGTGAAGTTACTTAGAAAAAGATGCCACTTTTGACATCGCGAATGCGTTTTTCTCCACTCCTGTGGCACCAGAGTGCAGGCCTCAGTTTGCTTTCACCTGGAGGGGCATGCAGTACACCTGGAACCAACTGCCCTGAGGTGGAAGCACAGTCCCACCATCTGCCATGGAGTGATCCAGACTGCACTAGAAAAGGATGAGGCTCCAGAACATCTGTAGTACATGGATTGTGTGGGTGAACACCGCAGCAGAAGTGTCTGAGAAAGGAGAGAAAATCATCCAAATTCTTCTGGAAGCCAGTTTCGCCACCAAGAAGAGCAAAGGGACCTGCTCAAGAGATCCAGTTCCTGGGAGTAAAATGGCAAGATGGAAGGCGTCAGATTCTCACTGAGGTCATCAACAAGATAACAGCAATGTCTCCACCAACCAACAAGAAGGAAACATAAGCTTTCTTAGGTGCCATAGGCTTTTGGAGGATGCATATTCCTGAGTACAGCCAGATTGTGAGCCCTCTGTCCTGGGGTGATGTTATGAGGCTTTTTTATTCCTTAACCATCTGCTTAATGCCCAAAGATCCTGTACCTTTAAGATGGACCCAGAGGGCGGGACCAGAGCAGCAGGACCTGGGTGCGGGGCAGTTCAACAGTGGGCTCTGGCTCCAATGGTCTCGGCCGTGCTTGGGAGGGAGTGCACCGGGGACGCTGCACTGCTTTTTGGGGGTTTTTGTTGCTGTTCCTGCTAGCTGGAAAAACAGTTTTGTTGGGTTTTTTCCTTCCCTCCCTCTGGCCTCCCTGCCTTCCTTTCCTTCTCTCCGGTCCAGGGAGCCTGCGGGGTGGCCCCGGCGAGCCTGCGGGGTGGCCCTGGCTGGTCTGAACCCCCAGGAAGGCCAAACTATTTCACCTGCTGTGATGAGGAGGACCAGCGCCAGAGGATTAACACGGTTTTCTTCCATCTGCCCTGATCCAGGCCACTGTGTGGATTCCCCTTCCCTCTCCCCTCCCCCTTCCCAGAGACTGGGGAGACCACTTGCTAGCCCGTGGGCTTTTTTCCTACTCTGGGCATTTGTTGTATTTTGACTTTTTTTCTGTTCTGCCCAGTTGTGTTCTGTGTTAATAAACAGTTCGAGGTTTTTTCAATTTTTCAGCTGTTGTTAGCACTTTGTTTCATTGGCGGAGGAAAGGGGGAGGCCCTTTCCCTTTGGAGGAGGAGCTCATTCTGGAGCATTTCCTCCTAAAATTTTCTCTCCAAAACCGAGACACCTCTCTACCTGGTTACCCACAA
>WEIT01025453.1:785721-866776 GCA_013389985.1 Dryoscopus gambensis | reverse complement strand
AGGGTTTGACAAGTGCTGTAACGGAAATGGGGCTGTGAGTGAAGTTCATAAAGTATTGTATCAAAAAACTTCCTTTTCTCTGCTAACCCTCCTCTCCAGGAATTCCTGCTCTCTGTTGTTCTCCCCCGTGCCATCCCCACTCTTGTTCCTCTCTCTACTCCCATGTCTTTCACATCACCTTATACACCCTTAACTTCTGTTATCTTTGTTTTACCAATCCCTTAATGCTGTTCTTATCTTGTCTCTCTACTCCACTTATTTCTCCTCCTCAAATCCTTTTCTGTACCAGAAGATACTCAGCATTATGCTTCTGCTTAACTTCAGATAAAGCAGGAAGGTAATAGACTTGCTCAACAGAGTAGGTGTTTCTTCTGTGGGAGGAAAGCCACCTGTCTTTCTACTTAGGTACCTTTTTTTTTGAAAGTGCAGCCATTCTGGTTTAAACTTTCAAAATAATTTGGTGCAAGATAGAGCACAGAAAGTTTCAGCCTTGGCAATTGACAAGGACTATCCAGTATGATGCTGAACACTAAAAAAACTCTCAAGCATTTTTGATAGAAGCTCTCTGAATGTGCTGCTTCTGATCAAGGGCAGCAAACGGGTGACCTGTGCTGTTCTCCAGGTCTCTGTGTGTGTGGTCTGCAGCATGGAGCTGCAATGAATTTTCTATCACTGCAATAGCAACTAAAAACTCTAAGACTTAGTGGGATTAACAGTGTATGGAAACATGGCAGTTTCCTGAGCTTTAAATGTGGAGTGCTCACACCCCCCTATGGCTTTAATTGGCTTTTGGTAGTGTGAGATGTAATATTTTGTTCAGTTGCAAAATAGGATAATTGCATGTGTTTAAATCATTCTTACGTGCCTGTTATTTAATTTATGGCTAGTTCAAGAGGGAAAGGACCACGGAGCTGGAAGGTGCAGCCATGGCATGTCTGCAGCTCCAAATGTCTGAGGTGCCAGCTGGGATATAGGAACATCAGACCAAAGGTATGATAGATTTAACTGATATGGAGGACCAGGATCTGTGAATTATAGGGTTTGGAAAGTGGTAGAGCATTCAGTTCTCAGTAGGGTGCAGATGGGGAACATGGTTGGTGAGGCAGAAGACATCATGACTAAATATTTTGATAGTAGTGATTCAACAGGAGGCATGAGGAGATGTCTGTGGGATTTTTATTGGGGGGTTTTTGAACAAACATAATCTGGTTTTCAAAATAAAAAAACTTTTAATAGGTCAAAGATAACTATATTTATTCAGTATACAAATAATTTTCCTGCTGGTAAGGAAATATGATGCTAACAATTACTTACTTCCTTGTAATAGTGAAAGTAACCCCAGTGCCTCACATGTGTTTCTGTAATGACTGGACTGAAGAGTCATTCTGCTGCAGAGCTGAGGCTTTTATGTTTTCAAGACATTACACAAGTTCCATTCCCCAGCAGCATTAAGTTGAGACCAAAGATGTTATACTAGCCCACACATAGATGAGAACCTGAACTCTGAAAGGGGTACTGGGCAGAGCTTCAGTACTTTTGACCAAAATTATTGTTCCAGAAATTTCTGCTCAGAAGTCATTTAACCCTGGAGTTGCCCAAATTTATCACTCACTGACCTGTCTGACCTGAGAGTCACACAGTAAACTGAGTTCTATTCACCTGTGTTTGAGCAGCTCTCTGCCTCTCTGCCACCCAGCCCTGCTGAGCCTGAAGAGCTGTTCCCTGTTCCCGTGGTGCCACTGTGCTGGCAGTTGCTGCCCACAGTGAGAAAGACACGGTCACAGGCAGCGTCCTCCCGGGTTCTGCCCTGGCAGTTGGGAAGAAAACAGCAACCCCAAATAGACTGGTGTATCTGCGTTCCCGTGTTCAGTCCTCCAGAATCTCTGAACGTAAAGATGGTGGGTAAATGAGGCTGTGTTGCATACTGTAATTACTGTTGAAGGGTTTAAAAAACTCATGATGCTCATGAGGCTGCTGACAGAGCAAGGGATGATGTCAGTGAAAGGAGACAAGTGTGTTCATAGGCTTCAGTTTCTTTTACTGCAATGAGGAACCCATTTCTGTGCCAGTTCTGGTAAGTGATGGGCTATTGATAGGTGATTGCAGTAACCGAATGATCAAGGGTCAGTCAGAGGTCAAAGCCCTGGGTTTGTGGCCTCGTTTCATAAACATTCAGTTGCCACCATCACTTTCGGTGTGGAAGAGTATCCTGTGCCGTTGGCTAGCCCAGGGTTTCATTGTGTAGACGCAAATGCAATAACTACATTCTGCCTACAACACTTGTGCAGCTGGTTCCAGTAAGACCTTGAGTCAATACATTCTCCTAGGTATTCCACAATTAGGAGTTGAGTGAAGTGAACAGTTCAAAGGCTGTGTATGGGCAACTCTTGATTAAGGTAGAGAGGGTTTCACTGGAGGCTTGTTATGCAAGGGCAAGACAAACATTAGAACAAAGAAAGACAGTTGGGAGACTTCTGATTAATGAAGTGATATCATGCTTTACATTCTTGAAGTATAGAGAAATGAATCATTTAAATCACTTTACAGACATACCAACTTCCAGTCTAAGGCCAGAACCAACACTGGTCCTATACTTTCTGTTTGTGTATACATGGCTTTGGAAACCTAAAGCCGGAATTGTGTAGAAATAATCTGTACATTATGGATATGGAAGTAACATGTCAAAAGATGGAGCACTAGCAGTGGGTTGGTCGATGTATTTTGTTTAGCATTTAGGTTCCCGCTCTTAAACCCACAGAGAAATGGTAAAGACCACTTTGGTTATTACCAGCCTTGGAGCTTCACGCAGAAGGTTCCCCTGTAGTGAAAATCTTTCCCTTTTATTTATTTTTGAATTTTTTGTAAGTTTATGTAATATCCAGGGTAGCATTCTGCCCTTCACATGGCCAGAGACAAATACACTTTGGATCACATTCTTGTGTCAGAAGTGTTAACTGATTTCCATTCACACTCACCACCAAAAGTCATTTGAGCTCTGTGGGTACTGAATAGAATATTTCCAACCCAGGCCAGGCCTTGCTTAGCACCATTTGTCAGTAATGGAATATTCTTTAAATCATTCTTTAGCACTTTGTAAACTTTCTCATGTGGTGGGTTATGTCACAGGCATTGCTTTTTGTTTAGCGACGCTTGAGCATGAGGACTTGATGCTAAACAAAAACCTCTCCTCTGTGGTGTTTGGCTCATTTTCAAATGTCATAAGGAAGTGATCTTTACTGTGATGCTGTAAAGAAGAGGAATACACGCTATTTCTGGGAGAAACAAATAATATTCACTCACATCTTTTTTAAAGGAAACAGTTTCTTATTTGTAATAGCTTTTAACTTGGCATTATAAATTGTGCCTTCATATAAAACTCTGATAAGCTGCAAACTGAACAGGCAGCATATCTGGGAGTCTTAAATATTCAGTATCATAATATCTATTCATTGTGAGAGTCCCTGACCTTAAACTGTAAGAATGAGTCTTTATGCTCCACAATGTCGTGTCCCTCAGTGTCACCCCAAGAGGTGATTTGAGGTGAGCAGTGTCTTGGTCAGAGCAGTTTAAAGCAAGTCCCTGATACACGACGCTGCTGGACACGGACCTGCACTGCCCACTTGGTCTGTCCCTTTCCTGCAGCCTTGCCTGCTGCTCAGAGCTGATGTACCTCTGCTGGAGCATGAGCCAGCTGGTGCATCTTTCAACTTTTGTATTATTTGATTAATTTATCTTATACTTCTGTCAAGCCAGGTTTTATGAAATAGTGTTAACTGAAGTATACACTAGTCATCAAGCACTCCTTTCAGCTTGTGATTAAGCAGGGCAGACACATTAACTTTAAAAAAACCCTGCTCTTTGAAGACTATTTTCTGTTTTCCTCATAACTGTGTTTGATATTTAAAATAGTTTTTAAAAGTTTAGAAGCAGAGGGAGGCATCTGTCACTTGCACCTAAGAGCTTAACAATGTTTGTGTTTGTCACTGGGGGAGAGGTCCCTGGCATTGCTCACTCCACTCGTACAGCCTGAAGAGGAAAGCTCTGGGGCTGCTGGCTGCTGTCCTCACCTGTGGACACTGAATTACCCATTCTGTAACTGTCAACCTGGGTGACTTTTGCCCCAGAAGAATCTGCCTTCATGTTCTGCATGAATCCATTTTGAAAAGGATTAACTTGATTTTTGTTTTTTTAATTGGCAGCTTCTGAGCCAGCTTGGGTTGGGTGCTCCACAGAATCATTCAGGCCAAGCCCTCCCAGCCCATCGAGTCCAGCCTGTGCCCGGTGCCCACCTTGTCCCCAGCCCAGAGCACTGAGTGCCACCTCCAGGCCTTCCTTGGACACCTCCAGGGATGGGGGCTCCAAACCTCCCTGGGCAGCCCCTGCCAATGCTTGAAAACCCTTTCTGTGAAGAAACTCCTCCTGATGTCCAACCTGAACCTCCCCTGGCACATTTTGAGGCTGTATCACTACCCTATATAAAATATTTTCTTTCAGCTGCAGCTACACAACTTCATGGCCTCATTACCTGTGGGCTTCCTTCTGCCAGAGTTCAGCGTCATCTGTTTAAAAAACACTGCACTTAATGTCTTTTTATTGTTACAACTTATTTTTTGCACCATCTCTGGTGTTCATTCTTGTTGAGAGAAGTTTAAAACTGCTGGTGTTTTGATTAATATTCTCCCCTTCTACAGAATGGATTTTAAAAGATGCAAAATTGACAATAAATTCTTTCAGCTGATGAGGTTGACTCATGTTCTGCATTAAATAAAATCACACAGGATCTGGGATTTTCTCGGATTCAGTCTTGCTTCAATTTCTTAGCAGTCATTTAATCTACAGAAAGCTGTGTCTCAGCTAGTCTGAAAAAAGGAACAAGGAAAACTGTTTTAAAAGAAATGTCAAGCATTAGTCTGGAAAATATTATATCATGATGGTGGGCACAGGCAGAAGTTGCATATTTTGGAGCCACCTTCCTGATACTGAGCCAGTCTGAGTACTTTTCATGTGTAAAAATAGAGTATTTTGGTTTCCACAATTGTGCAACTGCAAGGGCTGCTTTCTCTTTTATTTTCTGTTTTTCCCTCCCATTTCTAGAGGTCACAGAAATGGTGTGTTTAACCACGGTTTACAGTACAGAATGCAGGCACCTGTTGAGTCTTGGAGCTTTCTCTCCCCCAATACTTCTGTTGAGTTTGTCCTCTTCCTAGCTGGAAGTATCTCACAGAGTAAGTTGCAGCTTTCTGGCCAAGATTTCAAAAGTAATTCTTGGATTTCTTTTTAGGTGCTTAACTCGGGAGACCTTCAAAGGGCACACAGCAGCTCTCAGGCAGGTTGGGACTCAGGGGACAAGCAGCAGGAAATTGCTTATTCTCCACTAGCGTGGCTCCGAGTTAGGAGGTACAGACATGGTAATGATCATTTTGCAACTATTTCAGAGGCATGGTTTAAAAATATTGAGATCTCCAAATCCTGCTTCCAGCTGACAGGATAGAGCCTGTAAGATGTCACAGAGACTATGCTAAGTCTGGTCATTTCTAATTGATCAAAGGCAGTGAAAAGGCATCCTGGGTTTATTATGAAATTTGAGATGGAGAGCCAATCCCTGCACTCTAACTTCATTATCCTTGTAAGCAAAGGTGCAGATTTTATAGCTGAGGTAATTATACAAAGAACATACACAATATGAGTGGTATTTAACATAAAAAGTAACTTGAATGCAGTCCGTGTCTGGCTGAGAGAGGAACAGAACCATAAACTCTTTGATCTAACAAAGAGACTTTGAAAAGAACAGATTGGGTACAGTAGTGAACCTGTAATTTGCTCACTTTATTGCACGATATGGGAAGGGCCTTATTTATTTACTATTTAGGCAGTGTTTTCAATTTTGTAAGTATCTGAAAGAAATCACAGATCATAATTACGTAGCTTTGCTGCACAGAACTCTGTAACACTCTTAAGAACCTCTGATATCCACAGGGACTGTTTGTTAAATGGGAGACACAAATCTTGCCTTTGTGCTCTATCAAATTCTGTCTTGGTCTATGCTGTTCTTGGGTTCTGAGCCGAAGCCACCGGAATCAAAGGGAGAGACTCCCATGTACTTCAGTAGCATTCACCATCTTAAACCACTTTTCACTGCCTGGAACACTCAGAGGAATGGCCCTGTGCTTAATCATGGTTACCAGAATTAAAAGTGAAACAGTTTTGTTTATCCAGTTTTACAAAACACAGTGTCTGCAAGAGCCTGGGTGGGCAAGGTCAAGAGGTGGGTGTGATGCTGAAGGCAAATACATTCTCCCAGCTTGTAGTCTGGGCCCAAAGGCATCACTCTAAGGTAGAAAGAATTCTGAAGTTTCTTTGTCCAGTAATTTGTTGCTTTCTTTTCTCATGCTCATGTGCTCCTTTGGAAAAATAAATATTAAAAGTCCTGCTGCTGCCTTTAGTGCTGAAGAACTGCCTTTTTTCTTGTTTTCAACTTTTTCAATGTTAAATCCAGCAGTCTATTTAAAACAAGTTGATGGTTTGCTGGTCAGTGATTTATTCTGTGCTCATTTGTGTGTCTCACCACTGACATGGGTCCTTCCTTCTCCATGGTGCACTCTCTTTTGCTGGTTAGTCAGAAGAACCCCACTAGGAAGAGGAGCAGTGTGTTCTTTTAGAGAATTGTCAAATTGCAATTAAGTCTTCAAGGCTGGTACGTGAGAAAATAAAAGGAAATGACATCATGGTTTTCAGCTTGTGCTGGTCAGAGAGGTCTCTTGAGCTGCCCAAACCTAATGGACAGTGTTGTAAAGTCACAGAAAATTCCCCTTTATATTCCCTTCTGCCAGGTTTCAGATGACTAAATCAAAAGTAATCATCATAAAAACAAGATGAGGCAAAAACGTGCTTTTGACCAAAAAACCTGCTATTTCTGTCCCTGAAGTAAAGTACACAGTCTGTATCAGCTCCTCTTGCTTTGGTGGCTGTGGTACAAATACCCCTCACTGCAGGAGTGGGGTGGAACATTTAGACTGCATGAAGTAATTGTTTTGCATCTTATCCTTTTGGAAATGGAGACCAAAATTGTTATGGCTAACAGTAGCACCTCCTAATTAATCTGTAATAATCCTTTGATGTGTGTACTAGGACTGCTTATTATAGATTAACCCTTGTGATTTAACCCACTCCAGAGAGCTATCCATCACTTTCTAGAAGCTGACCTTGTCAACACATATTCCCCCACATCTCTTTTTTGTATTTTCAGTAAGTGGCTTTTCAAAGTGGTGTCCCCCGTTCCAAATGTGGCCAAGAGTCGTCTCAATCAGCAGTGTGTTTGCTTGCTGAAAGAAAGCCAAGCTAAAAACTCTGTCCCTAGCCTGGAATTCCTATACAAGGAGAGTGAAGGAAAAGCAGCACAACTGGAGTATCTGCATCCTTCACTGGTGATCTACTGAGCCCAGTTTCGACCTCCAGTACACAAAGAGTGAGTTCAGTGGAGGCCACCAAGCTGATTGGGGCTGGGGCAGGGTGCTGCCTCGTGAGGAGGGGCTGGAGGAACAGGGCTTGTTCAGCCTGGAGAAGAGGAGCAGCCTTCCATTGGCTTTCAGGAGGTCACTGAGGAGATGGAGTTGGGCTCTTTACAGGGGTGGGAGATGAGAACCAGTGGGCAGAAGTTGGCATGAGAAGTCCAGGCTGGGTATAAGGGGAAATTTTATCCCCACAAGGACAGCCCAGCAGCAGAGTAAGTTGCACAGGTTGTTGTGCAGTCTCCTTCCTCGGAAACGCTCAGGACCAATCTGGATCAAGCCCTCACCTCACAGCTGACCCTGGCTGGAGCAGGAGGTTGAACTAGATGAAATGCTGAGGTCCCTTCCAACCTGCCTTCTCCTGTGAACCTATGCATGATGTCACTTCTTATCGACTTCGTTTCAGTTACAGGAGTCATATTTGAAGAATATTCCCCAAATCCTGGCACTATTCAGTGTACCCTATCTCAGCAACTGCCTCAGGTTCCCCTACATGTTGGGGTTGCTTGCTAGGCAGTTCAGCTTGAAGAAATCGGTGCTTTCTTCAATGATGGAAGATTGACCAGAGTGCACATGACCATATTCCCAAAGCCCACCTTGTGTATGTGACAGAGAACCACAGCACCAGGGACACCGGTGAGCACCAGGTGTAAGCAGCACTGCCTGGCGTGAGCTTGCGTGTCAAAGACTGCTCGTTTCCTGCTGACTGACAAGGTAGAGTCAATGTCTCTGCAGTTATATAATCATTGGACGATCAACTAGCAAATTTAAAAAAGAAGATGTAGTGAGAAGATATGTTCAGACTGAAGTCTTTATTTAGATTTGTGATAGGAGACAAAATTTCCTGAATTAGTTCAAAGATTGACTCCATGAGCTGGAAGTGGCAGCAGCATGGCAGAAGATTGTGTTCTGGGATGCTCCACAGAGACCGAATGGGAAAATTATCTATATTTCAGTGTGTAAGTATTGAGCTGGACTTGCAGCTCAAAATCAATGAAAACTGACTGAAAATACTCTGAAGATACTGAAGAATGTGCCATGGAAATTGTTTTTCTTGATAGGGGAAGATAGATAGTTGCTAGAGAAGGTGCTGTAAGCTCACACCCCACACCCTCTGGCACCATTTCCCTAACGGGAAGGGCAGGGGAGAGGCAATTTCAGAAAGTTCTGGAAGTGTGATGTAATTCACACAGACACTGAAAGTTGTGCAGACATAGGCAAGACTGACCTAACTGTAGTGCTTAGCAAGGAGTCCTTAAAAACAATTTAAGTAGTATAAAGGTGCGTAAAGATAAAGCAGAGCCATAAAATTACCTGAGAAAACCCCAGCCTCCATCCAGGAAACATAGAAAGCATGCTTTGGTTTTGTGTAGTCTAAGGTACATTGTCCAAAGTGTGACACCTGAATGTGCAGGAAACAACTGAGTAGATAAAGGTGTAAGGAAAAGAAACTCGCAGGTCACCAATAAAGAGAAGCACGGAAGTTTTACTGAAATTGTTTCAACAGTGCTGTGTGTTTTGGAGTAAAAACGCCAAAGTTTTTAAATTTAGAACTGAAGTTACTTCTATACTTCAATATTCTGTTCTTCATTTTGGCCCAGAAATTTATGGGTTGTTTTTTTCAAAACCAGTATTCAAATCTCTTGTTACCTGTCCTTGGTTAGAGATTCTACTGGCCTCAGCCAGTGCTCTGGTACTGAAATTGGAGTTTCTTTTTCAGACCATGCTTTTACTAAAGAAGACATTTGCAGCTCTGTAGTTCACTCTTATTTTTCAAGCATAAAACTGCTTTTGCACACAGTAATGTCGCAGTCTTTTTTTTTCCTGTTCTGCTGTGACAAGCATGGATTCCAGGAGCAGAGGTACCAAACACTGTTTCATACCTTTTCCCTATCCACATGCCAGCTTTTCCTTATGCTCCACACAGGGACATTTTCAGTGTAGTGAAATGATGTCCAGGAGTGCAGGACATAGAGCCCAGCCTGTGACAGCTATGTGCAGGACACCAGGGCTTAGGCCCAGTCACCTGCTAATTGCTATTTTACTCTTTTTTTGCTTTAATTTTGCCTTTGCTGCTGCAGCTGTGACAGAGGATCCCAGGGGTGAGTCAGGAGGTGTCAGCAATCGCTTCTGCCTGAGCCAACGTGCAGCCAGGCACAACAAAGTCTGGCTATTGATTGTCAGGTTGCTTTGGCCCTCCCTCATTTCCTCATCCCTGGCCATTTTGGACAGGATGACTGATGAGGGAATTCTGTTCTTTCTGCATGTCTTGAGTTTGGCCTGACAGCAAGCAGACAGGAAGGGAAGGGATGGGTTTACTGGCATGTCTGCAAATTTAGCACTCCTTAACTTTCATTTTCACCCTCGGATGGTCACACTGGGAAATTTTCCACTCTGCCCTGCCATCATTTGACATTCAATCTTCCACTGGAGAGCAGGATACGGCAAACAAAACATTGCCCTTTCCACCCTAAACTGCTGCTTTAAAGGGCTCTTAAATCTGCAGAAACTAAAAAGGAGTCCAGACATAGCTGGCATCCTACTTTTATTTGCATATTTTCAAGTGCCAAGGCCTGGATCTTTTATTTTGTTTTTGGTAGAGCTGTTATCCCCACTTTATCAGGAACATTTCGAAATTAAATAAAGAAGCCAGTGAAGAAGGAACTACAGTTAATGGTGAATATCTTAAAGCCCTTAAAGAAGTAGTCAGAACACAAACAAAAAAAACCCCAGAGTTGCCATCTTGCAAAGTTTGGGGGGAAGATTCAAACCAAATTCAAACAAATTTTCTTAGAGAAATGAAAAACCAAACCAGTGTAAAAGAAGATGGCTGGCAGCAGTCAATAAGAGGAGATATTTGGGAACAGCAACAGTTGTTATTAATTGTATCTTTGTCAGAAACCACCAGACGTGAGGGAAGTCCTAAGAAATCCGAGATGCCAAGTGTTTACAGGGGCTGCAGTACTGTATTTATTGTGCTGTCACATGCAGCACTGCTGCAAGATCATCATGGAGACATCTCAGACAATAGTTACATTAGTTAGGAAAAGGGAGTCAGAAACTAAGTTCACTAATAACCTGTGAAAAGTCGGGACAGTTGAACATCTCTGGGTTCCACGAAGTTGGAAAGATCAGCCCTCGTCGTCATTAACTTTGCCGCAGTGTAGCAGTTCTTTGAAGACTCAAAATGTCCTGATCTCAGAGGAGCAACCTTACAGCTAGAGCTTGATTTGTAAATGTTTTCAGGAATAGGACTTCTTGAGCTCACGTAGAATGTTGCAGATGTGATGTATATTACAATATCAGACAGAGAATGTGACTCACTTGGAAGGAAATTGCAGAGAGCTGATTGTTGAGGCTACAGACCATCAGACACTCAGAAACAAAACAAAATTTAACTCCAGATGACAGCATGGTCAGCATGCCACTGAATAGGTCAAAGTCTGCTCCGAAAGGGCACCTCTTTCATCAAAGTTAATGCAAGGAAAGCAAGCAGTTCTTGCACTCTGATATGACAGAGGCAGAAGTGGCTGTGCAAAAATAGGAAATATGGGCAGAATTGGTTTTCTGAGGGAAAAACCTTTCAAGCACTGTAGAATATTTGTAGAAGGAGTGCCCAGTGAGCTTGTTTAGTTAATCTCTGGTCCACCTGAGGAATGAATGGCTATCTCTTGTTATTACTGTACAGAGGGAGTTTTGCTATTGATTTCAAGTGAGTGAAAAACCAGGTCTTGTTTGAGCAACTGGAGTGATTAAGCAGTTCCCTGATTGGCTGTACTTCAGCCAGCCCTTTTAACAATTCTCCTAAGGAAAGATGTTTCTCCTCCTCTGGTTATCCCAAATCTGATTTTTCATATCCAATCCCTACATGACCCTTCCTAGATTTCAGCAGTCCCAAGCACAGGGAAACAAGGAGGGTGAATCCTAAAAGCTTAGAACCCATCGAATTCAATTAAACTTCTACTAAGATATGTTCTTTCTTACAGTACTAGACATTAAGATTGCCCATGTTCTATAGAAGAAAGAGGTTAATAAGAAGGATGCAAAGAAACTTTTTAAACCCTGTTACAAAGTAGCAAATGCAAAGAAGACTGTAAAGGCAGAATTTTCAGGCATGGCATTGAGTTGCACAGCTCTCACATAATTTCTGCCTGCTGATTACATCTGCCTGATGACTGGAATATTTTAAACAAAGGGATGTCACCTGCTAATTCCAGTGAGAGGAAAGGCACCACATTAAAGAAAAAATCCAGCTGTGAAAATTCATGAGCAGTGGATGCAAAGCAGCACAGGCTTGATAAAGCCATGCAGATGACTTCTCAGAAAACTCAGGTCTGTTTATCAGGAAATTCATCTCTAGCAGTCCTGGATGGGATGCATACAGGGGATCTCATGCATGAACACGTGTGCACAGCACTTGCTTTGCCTCTAGAAATGCTTTACATAATCAGTTAATGTTCATTTTCAAATAGAGAAACTAGACACAGAGAGAAGAAAACACCTTGCCCAAGCTTGCCCAGTAAAAGAGTGACAGATGAGAAAAGAACAGGCATTTCCTCATTTCTCTGTCTGCCTTATGCCTCATTTCTGTAATCTTTGGTCACCCTAGTTATCAGTGTACCTCATTTAACTCATTAGTCAGCAATTCTAACCAGATTTATTAATAATCTTTAATTTGTAAACAGTTTCTTTAGAATAGCCATACATAATATCAAGATTAAGGCTGGTCAAAATCCTTGCTGGTGCCCTGTCTGGCACCACACTTGTGGGCTGCAGGTGCCTGGCAGCACTGGGCACTGCTGCCAGTCCTGTGCCAGTGGGGTTCTGCCTTCCAGACTGCAGAGAGAAGCCAGGTTTTCTAAAAGGGTCCACATTTTGTCTGACACTGAAGATCAGCTCAGCAATCCCATTTTCCCCACTCAGCTGTCCCCCTGGTATGCCCACATACAGCACGGTGGGAATGGTTTGTACTTCAGAGAGTTGCAGTTTCCTTCCAGTAGTCCCAATACTTTGGAAAAGCACCAAGGGAAAAATCTCTCAGGCAGCAACAGGCAGAACAGGGAGCTCTGGAGAGCAAGAAATTCTACAAATACTCTATTGAGAAAGATCCTCTAAAACTTGATCAAAAGTAAGGAAGTATATGTGTGTGAAACTCCAAATACCTGTCCTTAGTTATCAGCACATGGCTAAATGCTTTCCTGGCCTGTATTGTACAGCTCTACAGCTTTGTAACATTTCTCTTGAAGTTGCTCACTCTCTTCCTACAGCCGTAGGTGGTGTACAGGAGAGTGCCTGGAGACTGGCCACACAGTAAAAAAAACTGTAAGAAGCCTTTCAGCATTTATTTTTTTTAATTCTAACACTCCATGCAAGGTTGCGAACAGTGTTCAGTGAGATGCCCTGCTCTTTCCAGGAGCACAGGCAGGAGTCGAGGCAGCAGCACACTGAGGGGAGGAAGGGATGCTCACAGCATCAGGAACTGACTCCCTCACAGAGATTATGTAATTCTGCACGCAATGCAGGACATGTGGGGAATGAAAAGTGTTTCAGTATCCATGTCCATTGCTCTGGGCTGATTTGCATACATGTCCAGGACTATAAATGCCTCCCAGAAGGGATACAGAGCCTGAGAGGCTAAAGGCAAGAAACTCTGACAGAGAGGAGTCTCTCCAGGCAGGGTTGGGAACACCTCTCACGAAGGACGGTAAGAAGCACCATGTCCAGGTGTTCATTCTGCCATTCATTTACTGCAGCTCACAGCTGAAGTAATTACATGGCAAACTGTATCTCTTTTTCTGTATTAGGAGCAAAGTGTCGGACTCAGTCTCCTGCTCCAGTTCCAAGCTGTCCAGCTGCTCTGAAAACTTTGTCCCTCCTTTCTGCTGATTTAAAGGTTTGTGCCTGTAACAGGTAACCCTGTCAGTGCTATCCACAGCACCCCGCGGTGCAGGACACAAAGCAGCCTCTTGCTCTGAGTGCCAGTGAAGGGACGTGTGAGTCTGTTCTCTTTCTTTTTGCTTTTTCTTCTTCTTTTATTATTATTATTATATTTCTTTTTTCCTGTTGTTATTATTTTTCATCTTTTTCCTCCTTTTCCTCATTTTCTTAATTTTCCTCCTTTTTCTCTTTGTGTAAGAGTCACATCACAGCATTTTTTATTGCAGAATAATAATTTAGATTTGTTCATATTTTGTAACTGTAGGGAAATGCTTATTACACATTATTTATTTCACTTGGCTTAGCAAACAATCCTAATACCTTGCAGTTTCTGCTCAGACAGTTGGATGCACTTCTCTCCTTGTGTGACTTTACAGCAGACAGTATCTTCAGAGCCCAGCATAAATTTAACTTTTACTGTAAAAGTAATGTAAATATCAAAATAAGACATAAGTTATATTATGGAATTGTAATTTACAAAGGAATATGTGACAATGCATATTTTCTTTCTTTGTCTCTAACTTTTTGGAAACATCAGGTTTTGATTTCTGTTGTGAACCAGATTCAAACAATGGGGCTAATTCTCTCTGATCCTGCAATTTACTGGCTTGATCTTTCTCTTCTGTCACACCTTCCCTTGCACAAAATCCCTCTTATGTTCAGAAATTAGCAGAAAATGTATGTTAAAATGAATCACATAAATTTTGTACACTCTTGTATAAATGCTATGTGTTGCATGCAAATAAGTGCTACAGATCTTAGAAACCACAGACTTCAGCCTCTCAGAATCCTGTTTGTCTCTGGCAGGTGGATGCATTGCAAGATGTTTTGGTTTATTTACGAACAAGTTTTTTTTTCATTACTGTGTGAATAACACAGCAACATTCACATCCCTTTTCTAAGCTTGTGGTCTGCTCAGACACCAATATTTGCTGCTTTACATGACCAGGGGTCATCTGAAATTCTCTTGCCAGTATTTTAGATGAGTACATGGCTGCACATGACACTGACAAAGTGTTAGTTTTAGTATCTCTGTTCTAAGAATCAAGCAATTTTAATTTTAAACACAGGATGTTAGTTAGATTGGATCAGTTAGGCTGGTGAGTTTCTGAGAGATGTTAAAGGGAGTTGCTCTCTTGGGTAAAAACTGACCTTGTTGGGTTTTTTATGTCCTTAGAAGTGTTACCACATCACACAAAACAAGGTTCAGCACAGTGAACTGAAACCACAAAAAAAGCATACAACATGCTGTGCCCGTGGCAGTTTGTGTTCAAACCTCGTGCTGCCAAGAGCCAGTACCCCAGAGAGAAGGACATCAACAACAACGTGGAGAAAAATAGGAAGATCCATGGGTAAGATCCTGGTTTTTAATGGTTTCATAGTTTATCTTTGATTTGAAAAGGGAAGATATTAAGTGGTTTGGGGTCTGGAGAAACCTGAATGGAATCGTGTTTCCAAATGTTTCCAAAACACTGATATTAACCAAAGAACTGTGGATCTCCGGGTGGTGTAACTTGGTAATGAACATTAAATCTTGCGTCTAAGTTATACAGTCACTGAGGATATAAATCATCTTACTTTGATACTCTTAAATTAATTTGATGTGTCAAATGGTTTCATGTATTCTAAGTCTCAGGAGATATGTATGCTATAAAAATAGCAACGTGATTTTTTATACTGTAATTAAGTTGGCGAAGTAGTTCTGTGATGCAGTTCATACAAGACACTGTATAAAATAAGTTGCACGTGCATCTTAAATTTCTCAGTCTTCAGGGTGTTACTTATTTCAGGTTTCATATCCTGTTTTCCTTCCTTTCCTTCCACTCAGTGCTCTGGGAAGGAGCTTTACTACTGAACCCTGTCCACTCCTATCCACTGCCACTGCTGGTTTATGGGCTCAGTACATATTTCAGAGACAGCACTGAGCATCTCCTGCTGATGCTGAAAGCAAAGCCTCACATAAACTAAGCATGTTGCCTTGTACTGAATTTTCTTTCTCTCTATTGAAGCCCAGAAAAGGATGATGCCAAACTGCACGATCCAAGCAAGAAGCAGATGGAGAGGCCGCCTATCGTGACTTCGGCAAAGGCCAGTGAGGGAGGAGAGGTCTGTTCCCAGCATCATTATTTGACAGTAACAGTTCACATGAGTGGTGCTTGCTGCTCTAAACTGCTCCAGGTTCTCCTGTGGGGTCTGACTGTGGTTGCAGGAGGTTAGGACTGCTGGGAGATGTTTGGGTGAAAGTTCTTTTCTGACCAAGATGGAGCATTAATAAGACTTTAAGGAAGAGGTGACCCCATGGGGACTGAGATGCCTGATTCCTTTATATACTTTTGCAAACCTTTAGTAACAAACCTGTCCTGTCTCTAAAATTGGGTCACTGTTCTCCTGAGACTTTGATTGTTATATTCAGAGATGAGGGCTTATTGAAA
Organism: Dryoscopus gambensis; assembly: GCA_013389985.1. Lineage (NCBI taxonomy): Eukaryota > Metazoa > Chordata > Aves > Passeriformes > Malaconotidae > Dryoscopus > Dryoscopus gambensis. Next base: position 850,899 of record WEIT01025453.1, on the reverse strand, counting down.
TTACAAAGGTATTTGCAGTGGCAGATACTGTTTGATTACTACAAAAATACTTTTTTACCCCCATTTCATATCAAACTGTAGATTAGCTCAGTAGTTTTGTAGTCAAATACTCATGTTGGAGCAGATCACATTTATATCTAGTTTCTTGAATTGAATATGAAATATTTTGATGCTAACATAAAATTTAAAATTAAAATGAAAGATATTCAGTAGGTCTGAAGACAGTATGCATTTTTATCTGTTCTCTGTCCAGAATCTCCCTCCAAATGGCATCAAAGTTTCAAACCAAATATCAGGATGTCCAAGGCATGTAAGTGTAAGAAACTTGGAAAATGGATCCAGCTTTCTTGACACACTACATCTGACTGCAAAAGAGGTAAAATATGCAAATCTGAACAGGAGGTTTTCAGAAATTTGAAAATATACAGAATGCAACATTGGTTTTTGACATATTATTGTTTTTCAGGTTATCAACTGCCGGACCAAAGCCTGCCAAGGGTCACTCATGACCCCAAAGGGCCTTGTGAGAGGTACCAGAGATGGGCCAGTTCCACTGGAAGATCTTTTACCTCAGGCAATAGATTTCCTCAAGCAATACTACAGTTCATTTAAAGAGTAAGTCAACTTTATTTTTGGTATAAAATCCTCTACCTACCTGTCTGTCTGTGAGCCTCCAGGAGGGTTTGGTTTCTTCACAGCTCTTGGTAACTATCCTATTATATAGCATGCATTCAAAAATATGTAAGGACTATTAGAAAAGCTAAATAAAACTGTCATTGCACTTCATGTGCTCCATCTGCCAATCCAAGGTCTTGGGAACACAGGGAAGGACTCTGGACGATGCACTCTTCAGCCCCACCCCTTTGGAGTGTGCTACATTCCAGGACATTGGGGACGCTCTGCCAGAGCATTACCGTTTGTTTTCTTGGGATTAGCTGCACTGGGATCAGTCTCAGACATGAATAATGTGGATAATGCCTTTTGTTTGTGCTGTTCCAAATATCTTTTCTCTGTGTTCCTCTCAAGGCTTTAGCCAAAGATTGGGAGGCCAGTGTTGCTTCTCACCCTTGCCCTGTGCTATCAACATAAGCTCACTGAGCACTCCGAGAGGGGTTTGTGTTTTCACAAAAATGGCCATGGTGCAGGGGCATCTCGTTGCAGGAAATGCTGGAGCAGCTGGTTGATGTCCAAGGGCTTGCAGTGACATTCCACATGATGAGTTTTCAAGCAACAGTTCAGTGTTTGCTCATCCCGTTAGAAAACATTATCAAACTTTCAAAAGGAGTCAGCCACATACGGGCAACTTCTTTAGACACTTTGAACTCTTTACAATCTTTCTTCCCTCTGAATCTTTCTGAAAGTCCCTGTCTTACACTCAGGCTGTCCTCACCAGCCTATTGCATTTGCACATCTCTGTGTCTCTGCTCATGGCTGTTTGATCACACTGATTTACACTATCTCACATGCTTGCCCTTGATCTTTCATCTTGCTGAAAATGTGAAAACTCTCAGACAGTGCAGGCTATTTTCACTCTGTCTGTAAGACAACAAAACAATTTTTGTCTCTGCTGTAATAAATATTTTCTAATGTTTTGACTTCACTCTCTGTTATCAAACTCAAGAATTTTAGAGTTGGTTTCCCTTACAAAAGAATTGCTCAGCACTTCCTTTTAGGAATTAAAATCCTACTTACTTTACTCAGAAGAGCTGTGGCCTTGTAAAAACAATGGAACTTTGAGAGGACAGTCACTGTCAGCCTACAATTGCCCTGAAACTCACCTGTTCTCTGGTCTTCATTTGCTTGTGATTTTTTTTCAAATTAATCTAGAAAATCCACATTTAAACCAAAAACTTACACAGAATAGCTTGTGACAAATCCATGAATGTATTGGGTGGTGAAAGGATGGTGTCACTATTTAAATTTCTAGTGTGTTAGTTTCTTCATGAGGCCAGTAAGCTCTGTCATTGCACTCCATAAGGACAAGTCCTAAATTTTGAAGCCAAAATATAAAGAGAACATCTGCACTTTGAATGAAATTCTCATTGTTTCTTTTCATGGCTGTTTCCCGTTCAAAAGGCCAAAAATCAAAGAACAGCTGGGCCGACTGGAAACAGTGACCAAGGAGATAGAAGCAACAGGAACCTACCACCTGACAAAGGATGAGCTGGTCTTTGCTGCCAAGCAGGCCTGGAGGAATGCGCCCAGGTGCATCGGGAGAATCCAGTGGTCCAATCTGCAGGTGAGCTGTGGTTCTACACCTAGGCTGTGGCCAAACAGTCCTCTGCTGTGACTCAGAAGAATGTCCTTTCCTCTGGTAGAACATGCCACTGCTTCGACTGAGGAGGACTCCCTCCTGTTCATATCACGAGATTGGTTTTTTTGTAGTTCTCTGCTTCATGGCTGAACGAAAATGTGTAGCAGTGTGAGTGTAGGAACCAGGTGTGTCATGGAACCAGGTGCATGTTTTGGTCCTTGGTGGATTGTTATGTGTGAAAATGATGTATATAAGGACTATGGAAATGAACCTTTCCTAGTGGAGCTACAATCTTTCCATTCCTTAATTGCATAGCAAAAATAACAACCTTGCATTACTGTTTCAAAATTAGTCATCTTCTTTACATTTCTGTTGGAAACATGCAGGTGTTTGATGCACGGGACTGTAAAACAGCCAAGGAAATGTTTGAGCATATCTGTCATCATATTCAGTATGCCACAAACAATGGGAATATAAGGTAGGTCTCTTCTATTTTAATTTTAAACAACAAAAATCACACCCAGATCTAGCATCAAAAACACATGAAATGGTCTATCTAAACATTTTGACAACTTGTCTCTGCCCCTAATTTTCCTGGTACTTACATGTTCCTCTCACGTGTTCCATCAACCATCTTGAAATTTTATAACTTTCCTGGCTGATGTTGCAAAACCTTTTGCAGTTCCTGGGGAAAAGAGATAATTTGAAGATTCGGGGAGGTGGGTAAAGAGGACGAATGATTTTATTCCTACTGATGTTTATTTTAGAAGTGTGAAACATTTTGCGCTGGTACCAGTTTCTGTGTGAGTAGTGAGGATGTGTTTGATGCGCTGCTGTGGTATAAGGCTGTGCTTTGTCCTGGGCAGATCAGCCATCACGGTGTTCCCGCAGAGGACGGACGGGCAGCACGACTTCCGCGTGTGGAACAGCCAGCTGATCCGCTACGCTGGCTACCAGATGCCAGACGGCTCCGTCCTTGGAGACCCTGCCACCGTGGAGTTCACACAGGTACAGCTGCACACTCAGTGCCACAGCTGCTTCCCGTCCTGGCTAACCCCCCTCCCTGGGGCTGTTCCCTCGCACGTTTCTGCAGAGCGGTAGGGAGGTGAGGAGTGAATGGGATGTTCTTCCCCACAGGTTCCAGGTGTAGGCTGGAACAATACTTTCCTACAGTCCTGATATAAAAGTGCTGCCCTCCATCTCAGAACAGGGCGAGCTAATTCTGTCAGGGGACACGACCAGGGGCACAACCAGTACTTCATCAACATGACTCAACATTGTTTGAATGGGAAAGAGAACCTTCTTCATTTAGAATCTACCTCAGCAGGTTTCAGAGGGTTAAAATTCTTTTGTCTTCAGATCTGGAGGGGAAACCTGAAAAGAACACAAAATGTGCTTTCTGTATTTGCAGTTGTGCATCGAGCTTGGGTGGAAGCCAAAATATGGCCGCTTTGATGTACTTCCACTTGTTCTCCAAGCAAACGGCCAAGACCCAGAAATATTTGAACTACCTCCAGAAATTGTCCTCCAAGTGCCAATGGAGCATCCAAAGTAAGCACACAAGTTTTAGATGATTACATTTTTGCCTCTGCTTCACCTTGGCAGGTTATTGGGCTGCGCCTGTGGCAGTTGTTTTATGAGTTCTTTGTCAGGATGAAATGATGGTAAATTATCCTGAAAGATAAAATGCCTGTTAGAACAATGAAATGAGATTTAAATTAAGGAAGCAAATGACAGTTTTGTTGGAAATCTTTTTTCCCAACCTACATTTCAATTATATCCAGAATTTTAACAAACATACTTTCTTATGCCAGTGTAATACACATGTAAAATATGGCTGCACTTATAAAAAAGTGTTTATTGCCTTTCTTTCATTGTTTTTTTTCTTCTTGTTTGCTTTGGAACTGGCCTGCAGATTGCAGAACTTTGTAATACAGTTCTGCAGTTCCTGTAGTGATTCCCAATTACGGGACTGAAAACTGCTGTGAGTTTCTGCAGACCCTGCCCCAGGGGCTCCCCTTAGAACTGGTACTATTTATCTTCCTGGGCTTTTCTGGTTATTGCCTAAAGGAGGAAAAGACACACAAATAATAGCTCACACTGCTTGTTTGGCAGGTACGAGTGGTTTAAGGAGCTGGACCTGAAGTGGTACGCGCTGCCTGCCGTGGCCAGCATGCTGCTGGAGGTGGGAGGGCTGGAGTTCACCGCGTGTCCTTTCAATGGCTGGTACATGGGGACGGAGATAGGAGTGCGGGACTTCTGTGACGCGCAGCGCTACAACATCCTCAAGGTAACCTGCTGCAGGGGAGCTGGGCTGGGCTGCACAGGGAGTCAGCTTGGTGCAGGAAGAGTTTTGAAAAAGAGACACTATCCATGTTCACTGGGATGGGAGAGGACCACTCCCTGCTTTATGAAACTGGAACATCCACAACTCCAAAATTCCAGTTTACCTTTAATCTCAGGTGTTTCTGCTGCCATCACTTTCCCCAGCATGAGACTGACGCTTACCCCTTCTGCATGACTTTTTCTTGATACAAAAGTGATGAGGTTGAGACATCATGGGATCTAAGTTCCGTACAGTAAATTGCTTTTCCCTTTTCTCTCTCCTTTTCACATGTAGGAGGTAGGGAGGAGAATGGGGCTGGAAACAAACAAACTGTCATCGTTATGGAAGGACCGAGCTGTTGTAGAGATCAATGTGGCTGTGCTTCACAGCTTCCAGGTAAGGCAACGAGTGTGGGATCTGGAGAGACACTGAACATGCACTGTCCCTTTTTCCTCTCACTTAGTGGGGATGGAATTATGATTCCAGTAGAGCTGTTCTTGAATTACACCTGGGAAAGTAGAGGAATTCATATTTTCTCACAGGTAAAAGCAGAAGGAAAAGAAAAAGAAAAGGAAGTTAAGGGCAAGACTTTTCATCCTTTTAACACATTTATCTATGTTTCAAAACCTATGTAAAGCCATTGGATTAATATATTTTGTTTTCAATTCCAGTTTTATTTAACATATCACAACAATATGAAAAGTAGGTAAAAGTGAGTCAGAGGCTTTGCAGCATGCACTCCCAGTTCTGCTGATGCTAAAGAAAAGATCTAAGAGTTCTTAATCAAAGGCCCGCGCCGCAATCTGTATCTTTACAGTAACTGCTGATAGTATTTATTTCACAGCCCTGAGTAAAGTCCTTGAAATGTTGACCAAAGCAAGAGGATGACTTTAGCTACACCACACAGAAGGGCGGAATAAGGGCTTTAATGCATGTTTTTCTTTTTGCCATTGTTCTAGAAACAGAATGTGACCATCATGGATCACCACTCAGCCTCCGAGTCCTTCCTGAAGTACATGCAGAGCGAGTACCGCGCGCGGGGCGGCTGCCCGGCAGACTGGGTGTGGATTGTGCCTCCCATGTCAGGCAGCATAACCCCCGTCTTCCACCAAGAGATGTTGAACTATGTCCTCACTCCCTTCTATTACTACCAGGTACACATCATCAAAAAGAAAAACTGACTCTAGCAGACAGCTTAAGCAGTGCAGATGCGATATGGGGCCTGAGGGAGTCTGGGTGCCAAGCCCTGGTTTATGAAAGGTCACTAGACAGATTCAGAAGTAGCAGACAGGTGTTATTTTATGTGGGAGGTACTGTAAGTTCTGCTGAATTCTCTGTAAAATGCAGTTTAATGCACCATAGACTGATCCCATATTTGCACTCAGTGGATTGTATATACAGATTCTATTTATCTGGCCCTTTAAAGATACACAAATTGTTTATTTACTATTTTGCATTCCGTACCTAAAGCTTAACTTGTTTTTTTTTTAAGGTGGATGCATGGAAAACACATGTGTGGCGTGATGAGACCCGGAGACCAAGGAAAAAAGAAATAAAGTTTAGCATCTTGGCAAAGTAAGTTGTTCAAATAAGATTCTTCATGCTTTCTCCAACTATTCTGTGTTTCTGTTCTACTTCTTTAAAAAAAATTATTACAGTAGGGACCACTTGAGTGGTTTGAATCATAGCCTTACCTGTCCACCCTGAGGTAACATTCCTGTCTAAGGCTCTTGCTCAGAGATACCTAGAGTGTGATGCTTCTGAGCCATCTTCCGAGGAAAAGCCATGCTCAAGCTTGGTCTTTCCTAGCTTGTTTGTGAATCAGCCTGAATTAGTGTAGCTCCATTAAAAGTTGTGTGTGATTGTTCTTTCCCCAGGGCTGTGCTCTTTGCATCCTCACTCATGCGAGGAGCAGTGGCCACCAGGGCCAAGGTCACCGTGATCTACGCGACAGAGACGGGCAAGTCGGAGACGCTCGCCAGCGACCTGTGCAGCCTGTTCAGCTGTGCCTTCAGCACTAAGGTGAGCAGTACAAATCACCCACACTGTGTGGAGACAGGAGTTTGGCTTCTGCGGGCTTTTCCATTCTCCAAACTCGTGTTTTGAATGTTCAGTAAATATAAGTTGGACTAGAACTTTGAGTTTGTATTCATTTAGCATAATGAATTGTAAGTTCGGTCAGCAGTCATCTGAGATATCTAAGGCTAGTTCTTATGTCTGCTAGCAATGTCTCATGAGCTTTATTCCTTCCAGATTCTGTGCATGGATGAGTACAATATTTGTGACCTGGAAGAAGAAACACTTCTTTTAGTGGTTACTAGCACTTTTGGAAATGGAGATTCTCCAGGTAACGGAAAGGTAATGTTCACCTCAGAAGTGTGTGAGACTCAGCTCAAAGATCAAAGACAAACCTTTCATTTGTCTCATGTCCTTGGGTAAGATATGGATCGGGTCTCACTTCTGTTTTAAATCAGAGTATTTTTCTAACCTTAAGTATTTTATGAATTTTTATGCAGACCTTTAAGGATTCCTTGCTCAGACTGAAACTGCTGAGAAAGAAAATTAGGTAAAAATACTTTGTTGTTTGGTTTGCATGTGATTGAGTCCTTTTGCACTCCATGTAGCATAACCCAGCAATCTTCTTTTCATCTCCTTCTGCAGATATGCTGTGTTTGGTCTGGGGTCCAGCATGTACCCAGAGTTCTGTGCCTTTGCTCATGCCATTGACCAAAAACTGGCCCAACTCGGGGCTGCCCAGCTCACTCCAGTGGGTGAAGGGGATGAACTCAATGGGCAAGAAGAAGCTTTCCGCAGCTGGGCAGTCAGTGCTTTCAAGGTAATTGTAGAAATACAGCTCATATTCTAGTCATTTCTCCATTCATTTTAGTTCAGTTCCCATAAAAATGAGGAAAAATGAAGGAAACCAAACATCTGAATTTATATCTGAACTTGGAACTCCTCTCTTCTCTACTGCTTGCCTAACTTGGAGAGGGAACTGGGTCCCTTTTCTATTATTTTTTAATATCCACACAAAATTGCATGAACCCTTTTGGATAATGGGTTGCTCAGTATGAACAAGTGTAGCATCAAACATCTGAATTTTTTTGCAGTAGATCTTTTTCGGCTATACTGATATAGAAGTGGAACTGAACTCACTGAAGCCACACACCAGAAGCAATAAAAAATAGCAATCTGTGAAACTGATAGCTCCTTATTAGGATTATGACAACGCTAAGAATCTTCTTTTTTTTTACTGTGAATAACCTTTATTTTTGTGGGTTTTTTTATCTAGACTGCCTGTGACATTTTTAATGTCCGTGGGAGACAGAGTATTCAGTTGCCTAACATCTACACCTCTGAGGAAAGCTGGGACCCTAGCAATTACAGGCTAGTGCATGACTCCCAGCCCATGGACCTGGCTAAAGGTATTGCTCCCACCTTCCCCTCCCTCTGCCTTTGCTGCTTCAGAGGGGCTGAACTGTGAAGGTTTCTCAGAAGTGCTCTTGGCCCTGCTAGGTGGTAGAATGCATAGAATGAACTACATGGTCAGATTTAAAAAGACACTGGTTTGCATTGCATAAGTTACCTTTTCCAGCACAATAACACTGGAACTATCACACATCTAGACAGCCCCAGAAAAACAAAAGCTGGGATGAACTGGGAATAGGGCACACACAACTGACTGATGGTCGGTCATGTTCTAGGGCAAGCATGGTTCAGTTCTTCTCTGCATATTATTGGAAGACATTTTAAACAAACCTAATCACAGAGTTACCAAGAGTCATATTCTTTTTTCTCACCAGCCCTTGCAAACATTCATGCCAAGGATGTGATTCCCATGAAGCTGAAATTCAGGCAGAATCTTCAAAGTTCGAAGTCCAGGTATGCTACTTCATTCTTTTGAATATTGCAATGCTACATTTTACTAAAATCTTAAACATCTAAAATGCCTGGTTATAAACATCTTCTCCCTGCAGTTATTACAAACTATATAGGAATTTTGTACTGTCCTTAGTAGAAGCATGTGAACTGTGCAGTCTGCAGTGGGGTTGCACTTTCCCTGGCTGATTCCAGGCATGTTTATTCTGTACTGGACAGACCAGGCAGAACTTCAGCACCCAATTGGTTTGGATACAAGTACTTCACAATCCTGGACTCTGATTTGTTTAAGTCTTTGTGAAGTCCTAAGCTGGTCTGGTATTTGGTAATGAGCACAAGGGAGCCCTTGCCAGCTGCCACTGCAGATTTATTCCTTTCCTGTGCAACCCGAGGGAAATCCTGTCAAAGTAACCAAGATCTGTCTCGTTTCTCTTTCTTTGCCATCCAGTCGTGTTACCATTCTGGTTAAGCTCTACTGTGAGACTGATCAGGAAGTGCACTACCTTCCCGGGGAACACATTGGGATTTTCCCAGGCAACCAGCCAGAACTGGTCCATGGCATTATTGCACGTGTCAAGGATGCCCCTCCAGCTGATCAGACTATCAGGCTTGAAACCTGCATAGACGGTAAGTTGGGTCTTTTTATACAAAATAACAGAGGATGTTGGACAGATTCCTTTATAATTCTCAAGAATTTTTGTTGGCTGAATTTGATTCTATGATCCTTTTCTTAAGTTTCAATAGGATTTTGTTGCTGCTTTTTAGTTATTCTTATAATTCTTTGTTCTGATTTTGCACTTTCTGGCAAGACCATGACTTCACCAGGGTTTGCAGAGGTACCTGAATTACCTGCTTGTAATTCAGTTGCTGAATTGGCCACTGACTGCAGTTAAATTAATCAACAGTTTGCTTATTGTTGCTACATGTAAGAGTCCTAAAATAGACTTATATGTAGGAACATTATTATCTTAGTAGGAACAATCATAGGATTCTGGCACACAGAAAGATGGTTTCCCCAAATGAACGACGGCTTCCCCAAATGAAAGACTGTGACTTTCCAAGTGGTGTTTTGTTGTCGTGAAGTTTTCTATGTCAGATCCTCCCCTTACAAAACATTCAAAACCTCACAATAACCTCTTTCAGAAGGGCCCTGTGGTCTAGACCTGCTGCACCCTCACTTGAAGGGCTATTTTGAAGGACACTGAGTTTTGCAAAGCTGTACAGCTGTCAAATACCATGGGTGTTGAAAGTGTCCTTTTATTTCCCTCATTTCCAGGTGGCTACTGGACAAGTCACAGAAAGATTCCAGCCTGCACGCTCCCCGAGGCTTTGACATACTTGCTTGATATCACTACTCCACCCTCCCAACAACTGCTAAGAAAGCTCTCCCAGCTGGTGACAGCGGAAGGAGACAAGCAGAGGCTGGAAGTGCTGTGCCAGGTGAGCCTCAGGGCTGGAGTTTTGTTTGCAGTATTGTGCACTGGGCCCTTTGATTCTGCAGCAGAAGCTTCAGAAGTTTTTGCAGTGGTGGATTTTTATGCCTCTATTACATACTCTGTGGTCTTGGAAAGCCAACCACAGTGAGAGAAGGAGGGGTCTTGAGGCTGAGCTTGGGCGTGGGAACCGAGATCTGGTGTTTCCTGTGTGGTTCTGGGTGGGTCATTTGCCTGCCTGATTCCCTTGCCTCACGGTGGTTCTGATGAGACACCCATAAAGACCTGACACTTTGCTTGTGGAGGAGCTGCAGGGGAGCTGGTAGATGTTTTTGTCAGAGAATTTGCTACCCTGAGAGTCAGAGGGGCATGGCTTTAAGTACCCAATGACTCACAGATGTTTTAAGTGCTGGCTCCTCCTACCAGGTTCAGAGAGGCTCTGAGGGGTCAGGGCCTGGGACTACACAGTTTTGTGGATGTCTCATGACAGGGAGCTGAGAAATGGATTCTATTTCAGTTTCTGCATCCTCACTGAGAGAGCTACTGTCTGAGAACATTGTAGTGAGGGTTCTGAACTTCTGTGTTCAAAATTAAATTATTTTTTAGGAAACCCTAGTATTGGTCCTGGAAAAGTTTTCAGAATTCTTTGTTGATTTGCCTGCATATTTAATTGACTGTAAAGCAGGAATCTTATGAATAAGTGACATTTCAAATACCCCTGCTCTCCCGAACTCAGCATGACCTGGTAACATTGTGGTGATGCCCTCTGGCTTTTAGAGCACGGAAGAATACAGTAAATGGAAGTTTTACAACAGCCCGAACATCCTGGAGGTCCTGGAGGAGTTCCCCTCCGCTGAGGTCTCCACAGCTTTCTTGCTGACGCAGCTGCCATTTCTGAAGCCCAGGTACTATTCTGTCAGCTCCTCCTGTGACATGACAGCCCGAGAGATTCATCTGACAGTTGCAGTTGTAAACTACAGGACGAGAGGTAATGAACTGTTGTTTTCATTGCTCTCTTAATTAAAAGATATTTAGGCTACATTATGGTTCAGAAAAAAACCTGTGTCTGCCATACAGCATTGAAGCATATCTGTAATAAAAACCTGTGCTGTCATAGCTGCAGAATAGTACCTGCAGTGCAGGTGTTCACCCTGGGCCAAGATTTGCTAAAATCCTGCACCATCATCAGTGTATCCTTGTTTTATAAATCATTACTAGACATACATTTATTTTAAAGCTATAATTTTAAGTATAAACTATGCTTTTTTAAGAACAGAGGGCATTTGGGTGCTGACCGGTGTTCTGCCTTGCTCTGCTTGTAGATGGAGAAGGGCCTTTGCACCATGGAGTCTGCAGCACGTGGCTGAACACGATAGAGCTCAATGAAACTGTTCCCTGCTTCATCCGCAGGTAAAGAAAAGTAAACAGCCCAAAGAAGAGCAATTCTTAGTTCAGCTTCTTCAGTGGGTTTTCCTTTGTTTGGATATTTACAAGTGACTGGTGAGTGCAAGTTGGAACAGCTGGGTCTGAGAAGAGAGGGAATTCCCTGTCTTCCAGATGAGATCCTTTCCCATGCCTTACACTGAATAAAATCACAAATCATTAGAAAACTCTGAAATAATTCTATTCCTATGGCCCCATCCCCACTGCCAGCTTCTCCACTGCAGAGCAAGGAAAGGAGAGGGAACAAAGAACACCCAGTCCAGCCCCATTGCTACTTTCAGCCAGGGACTCGGGCTGTGCTGCTCAGAGTCATTCAGGCACCTGAATATGAATTTCAGTCAAAAACCAGTTACCTAATTAACATCTTTTTGCATTTTAGTGCTAACGAGTTCCACCTCCCAGAGGAGCCAGCCAAGCCCTGCATTCTGATCGGCTGTGGCACAGGGATCGCTCCCTTCAGGAGCTTCTGGCTGCAGCGCCTCTATGACCTGGAGCACAGAGGTACCTGCGGGAACCGTCCGGGCAGGGCTGGCACAGGGACACCCCCGCTCCTCCAGACAGGGCTCTGCAGCCACACACACCCACAAACATCAGCCGAGAGCCCCTCAGGGGTTGGCACCCCCAGGCTGACCGGGCACCGCGCGGGCACAGCCAATCCATCCCCCCAGAGACCGTTCCGGTGGGCAGGGGGGTGTTTGGGGGCACAGCCTGTGTGCCAATTCTGTGTGTCAGTGACCGCCCCCAGCACTCAAACACCGTCCCACGCTGGTTTCAGGGCTCCGAGGGGGTGACATGACGTTACTGTTCGGCTGCCGGCAGCCAGACCTGGATCACATCTACAGAGAGGAAACTGAGGAAATGCAGGAGAAGGGAATCCTGAAAGACGTTTACACAGCTTACTCCAGACTGCCTGGCCAAGAGAAAGTAAGGCTGGTTCCTTTCTTCTTTAAGGGTTAACTCCTCCAGAATCATCCCTCAAGTTAAGATCTGCACTCTGTCCTTTTAAAAAATTGTTTGCATTTTGCTTCAGTGTATTGTGAGCAGGTGACAAAAGGCCCCAGTCCTTCAAATGAAGGAAAATCTCCCTGTGCACTCCAGCGCAAGCAAGCTACATAAATACAACCCCTCACTGCTATAGAGAGGCACATCCATTGCAAACAGCCTTTGAAACTAGAACTGGAACACTTTCAGAAACCTTAGACTTTGCAGGATTTGATTAGCCCATGAGTTAGAAATGAGGTGGTTCTGGCCATTTGTCCCCATTCCAATGACAGAGTGACCAAGGAAATTAATTTTGTGTAGAAGAAATCTTGACTGGACAAAGAACCAGCACTCAAGTTATCCTCTTTTTAGCTCTCCTGCTCTCCTGGCAGTTAGGAGACTTTGGCAGATAGAAAAGTTTTTGTCTACTCAAGTTTGATCAAGGGACACGCCCAGATTCCAAACCTGGGGCTCGTAAAGGCAACCTGAAGACATTTTTCACCACTGCAGCAGTGCAGGACAGAGCTGGAACCGATGGGGCACTTAGAGCCTTAGCGCACAGACCCACGAGGGATCCAGGAGAGCCAACAGCCACAGCAGCAGTTCAGAAGCCGTGTGTGATGATGTTTCTGTGTCTCTCAGGTCTATGTCCAGGACATCCTGCAGAGGCAGCTGGAGGCGCGCGTGTGCGAGGTGCTGCACGGGCGGCAGGGCCACGTGTACGTGTGCGGGGACNTACTTCCTGCAGCTCAAGGTGTGCTCCCGGCACAGCGGGGGGGGCGCGGGGGGCCGCGCAGCCACGCTCGGGGGCCTGCGGCTGCCACGAGCTCCTTTGTGTGCACGCACAGGGAGCAGAGCTCTGAGAGAGCGGCTTGGTTCCCTCCCCGGGACGGCCAGCGCAGCTTCTGTTTGGTCAGGCTGTGAGAGCCACTCTGCTGCTCTGCTCCTACACGGACCCTCTTCCCCAGGGGATCAGCTTTGCAGGGTGTTGGGAACATCAGGAATGTGTGGCTTTGTCGTACCAACAGAGGAAAAGTGAGTGTAGGAATTTCGTGGACCCATCAGTGAGAACCCAGTGCCAGGAACCCCTGCCTTTAGGGCCCTCTTGTTATCAGAACTCATCTTGGTGCATTTGTGCCTGGGGTTCAGGGAGCTCCCTTTCCCTGGCAGTAACAAAAGTCTACCATTACAGAACCAGTCCTACAAATGCATAAGGCGTTTTAGTTACTGAACTGATGGACAAGGAATAGCTGGCAGCATTTAATTAACCTCTTGGGTGTCCTTTCTTTTTTCCAGAGCCAAAAGCGGTATCATGAAGATATATTTGGGGCTGTGTTCCCACATGAAGTCAAAAGAGCTTTGGAACCCACCAGCTGAAGAACAAATCCACTTGTGTTTTAGACAATACTTGCACATTTGTTGTTATTTTCAAAAAACAAGGAGTCAAATCCTCTTTCTTGCACATGTTCAATCATACATGTGCATCGGATTGTAGAATTTGACTCTTTAACCTCAGCCTTAATTAAGTAAAAGATTAAATTTAACTTTTGTTGCTATTTATTCTGACACGCTTTCAATACATAATCTTAATAGTGAAAGCGCAAATTATTTTTTTAATATTGTCTATGCTGGTATAAATCTGGTGGGTTTTGTACATACATGGAAAATGTAGAGTTTTATACTAAGTTAAATAGAGCTGAAATCTTTTTTTCAAACAGTACAGTTTATCTTTGTGACCTTATTTATATCAGAGTGGTTTACTTGCATATTATCTTCACTTGAAAGCAAGTGAATGGATGGTTGTGTTGCTGGGGTTTTCTGGCCACGTGCCTGGATCTGGAGCAATATTTGCAAATGAGATAATAATGTGCTGGTCCCCAAGTGGAAACACCTGCTGCATCCACCTCAGATGTATCTGCTCAGCAGGCAGTGGTGGTGAATTCTGCTTTGTGGGACTCAGGCACATTGCTGTTGTTGTTACAGAGCCTATGGCAGGAAGGTTCCAAAAATTCCAAAGCACTTTGTACATTTGAGTTCTATACTCTGGTTTACTTGATTTGGTTGTAATAAAATCTGCCTTTATACTGAGACAAAGTATGTGGATCAATGAACCTCTTCTTGTTCTTGGCTCCAGCCTGCAAAGGCAGAGGTAGTAAGTCAGCTCTCAGGTTGTGGTGAGGTGGGTTTGGGCTCCAGCCAAGATTCCCCCTGAGCTAAGGGCCATCTCCAGGAGTTACAATCTATCTTTGATCTGTTTTGCATTTTTGTTACTGCCAGGCAAGTGTTAAGTTTGCACCAGGGAGTGAGACTGGCTTGAAGCTGCCCTCACTGTGTTTGGACTTGGGCTCTTTCTAGGCCTTGCAGTTACATCAGAACTAGTTCCTTCTCTGAAGGGCTATATGAGCATAGTAAAAAAGCTTAAGATGAGATTTTCCTGTCATCCCTTGTCTCCAGGAGCTGGAATCTGATGAAGGCAGAGTTGAGACTCAAAAGTCAGCAGTGCCATGTGCTTCAGGACAGCCTTAGCCCTAGGATCCCAGACACAGCACAGATGAGAGGATGTGGACAGTGGCAGAGAACAGCAACAGAGAGTACGGACAGAGGAGGCTCCTGGCAGGTAGGGACTAACATTAACTGAAGGAAAAGGAACGGAACAGGTGCACAGGGTCCGTGAGTGCAGGGAGGTGACAGAAGGTCGGGAAATGCAGGAAACCTGGGGGCTGGTGGGGCTGGGCAGGGGCAGGGGGGTGAGGGAAGCTGGGGCTCACAAGGGACAGCGAAGAGCTGTGGGGTAGGCCCTGGCAGACAGTGCTTGTGCTGGGGGAATGTGTCAGGCTGGTGAGCTCTGGGCTCTGGAGACAGTGAGGCCAAGTAGGTGAAAGGCTTTTCTTTTTCCTTGGTGTTTTGGTAATACCATGTTATATTGTACATGTGCAGAGGGGTTCTGCCTGCCCCAGTAATCCTGCTGGAAGCCAGGGCTGGAGCTGCTGCCTTGTCTGGGAGGAGCAGGGTGACCCCTGAGGATGAAGCTGGGATGTGGTGTGTCCAGCTTTCCTAGATCCTGCTCCAGTCAGTTCATTTGTAGCCTGAGCTGTTTGAGTTGTTATTTGGTGCCTCCTTTGAGTGAACCCCCATTTCTCTGGTTGCTCTGGGGTGTTTTGCTGTTGAGCACCCAGCTGGGCTGGTGAAATGATCCCATCCGGTGTGGGGGTTTTAAATGCCACTGAGCATTGCAGTGCAGCTGGCTGGGGCTGGAAATGCTCCCTTTGTGCTGGGTTTGTCTCCTTTGGGATGTGTGTGCTGGCTGTTCCTGCTCCCGTTGGCTGCGGCTGTCCCAGGGCAGAGGGACCCCCATGTCCCCCACCCGGGGCAGTTCTGGGGTACAGCTGTGAGCAGGGAAACATCAAACTGCTCCAGTCACAGCTAGGGCAGAACCTTTGTGCTTGGGGACTGGAGGTCGGGTGTTTTGGGTTTTTTAAATGAAACACCTCTGCCATTCAAGTATAATTGAGAATTAAATTCATTGTTTCTTATTCTTTATGAAAGATAACAAAGCTCAACTTATCTTAAGCTTTTTATTGTTTGCATGTGAGATGCAGATAAGACGGATGACACGTAAAAAACTGCTTTTATGATGCCCTGGCTCTTTCCTGGCAGGACGGCACAAAGCCGCCGTTATTCCCAGCACAAAGCTGTTGGCAGCAGCAGAACCTTCCTGGCATTAATTAACACCCGCTAATGGCACTTCCAGCGTGGAGGGCAGGGTCTGCCTGGCAGAGCTCTGCCCCACGCTGCAGGTGGAAGGCGGTGGCAGGACCTTGTGCAGAGGACGGGGAAGGTGCTGGGGGTCCCAGAACAGGGTCGGGGTGGGGGTGGAGGGGGGAAGCAGCTTCTGAAACAGCTCGGTGCTTCACGAAAACTCAGTGGTGGCTTCATTAACCATTTAATAACGTGACTCCATATCCGCAAGGGAAAGTTTTGATAATTGCAATGGACTGGTGCAGGGGGAGATCACCTGGTGTCCCTCAGGGGAAGGGCAGGGAGCAGAGGGGAGAGGAGGAGCTGCTGTGCTGGGGGGTCTCTGTGGGAGTGTGTTCCTGTTCTAGTTCAGCCACAAGTCAATGGGAGGGAAAGGTCAAACCAGGACTCAGTAACACTTGCTTTATCCAGACCAAAGATTTATTCACTGAAAAGATTCCTACATATCCAGAATTCCAGTAGCATAGAATGCACTCTTTTTTTTTTGTTTCTTTTTTTTTTTTTGCCGGTTGCATAAACTAATACAGAAACTGTTGTTAATCCTAACAATTTGTAATTAATTTAATAGCAATTCTGGAAGACACTCAGTTCATAGAAAATATAAAAAAAAATTTGTACTGTACAAAGTTTACATCACATTTGAAAAGAAAACGTGTCCATGTTCACCATGTTACGACCATTTACATTCACTACTGAGGTGTGGCTCCTGTAGCAGCACTGCACAGCATCGTCACATTGACAGCTCCACCGGCCGGGCTGGGGCGGGACTGGGACACAAACACAGCGCAGGGACTGTCGCTTGGTGTGCGGGGCTGGGGCAGCTCCGTGCCCCGCAGCCGCAGGGCCCCACCGGGCTCGCCCGAGTGCCCTTGGCTGACCAAAACAAAAATGACCGCACAGAGCGTCGGACTCTCCTGCGGGCTGCACTGGGGCAGGAGGATGAGCTTCGTGTTCAAGGGCAATTAATGGGCGTCCCACACACCACCCAGGCCAGGCTGGATCCCAATCCCCATCTCCCCGTTACAGGCAGGCTGTGAACGAGCCCCGGTGCCAGGACTGGAGCAGGGCACATCCCACAGCGTCCGGCACCCTGACCTGGGCACGGCAGGGCAGAAAGGGCTCCACAGCCAGGGCCTGACCTGAGCCAGAGGGACAAAGGGTGACAGCTGTGGCTGCAAGGAACCGTGACAGCCGGGCCCCGGATCCCACACAGCGCTCTGGGTGTCCCAGCTCTGGGGGCCTGGTTTATGCACCCAAAAACCGAGTGAGGAGCACCCCGAGGCCGCTGCCACCTGAGCCAAGGGCCGGTCTCCATCCGGCAGCAGCTCCTGCTTCCTTCCCTGAGGCAGGAAACCCACGCAGCGTTCCAGCCGAGGGGCAGCACCTTTTTCCCCTGCTTTGGGTTTGTGTTGTGCTGCTCTTACTTAAGGAGCACTTGGGGGAGAACAGCTCCTGCTCCAGGCTGCTGCAACACCGTTAGTGAGAACAAGCAGCAGAGCCCTGTGGAGCCCCAGGGCATGGGTGCAGCAGCCGTGGCTTTAACGTGGGAGGGGATAGGGGATCAGGACAGCACTGCACGGTCTGGCCATGCCAAACCCATCGTCTCTTTTATGTCTGAGATACATTTAAGAAGTCTTTGTCAACACTTTTAAGAGGCTACAGCTGACTTGCACACAGGAGTGAGGCTCTCTGCTCAACAGAACTCAGGTTTTGTGCCACTTAGTTCTTCACACAGGCAGCCAAACTCAGGGCTGGTGCTTTGCCTGCTCACAGAGGATCTGGGAGCTCCCCCTGAGCCTCGAGGGTGATGGTGGGGAAAGGGGAGCCCCTGGTAACAGGGCCTGCAATTGATTCCCAAGGGGGATGATGCATCTGTCACCTCCACATTGTGCACTGGAGTGTGTGTGGGGGTGTTTGGTTTAAAAACTAATCTCTGAAACAAATTTGAGCTGTTGGGGTCAGGCAGAGCCTCCAGGCCCAGATATTGCCTTCTTGGCTACAAGATTTCTGTTATTCTTAAGTTTTTTCCTCAAAGCAGCTGCTTTAGTTGTGACCAACTGTAGGCAGTGGCAACACTGTGTGTGTGCAATGGCTCTGACGCTCTGTGCATCAAGGCCTAAGTTACTGCGTTATTTAGGGACAGCTTTTCCTTTGTCCTGTCTCTCTTGCCTTTCCCTGCACTCGAACTTGTGCCTGAACTTCAAAAGAATTGGGTCCCTGTGCAGAGCTGTGACAAGTCATGGGTTTATTTTTTAAGGCCAGCAATTCTTAATTCCTCTGGGATTGTATGAGAAGGAGCAGGTTTAGTGTGAGTTCTGTGGAGAAGAGCACTTGAGTCACGTACTGAGACCCGGCCCCCACGGCCAGACATGGCCCTGCAGCACCTCTGCTCTGGTGTAGCTGAATTCAGGGTGACCCAGAGCTGGACCAGCCCTGCTGAAACAATGCGTGGTTTGGGCAAGTCCCAGTGCAGCAGGCTGGGTTCTGCCTTCAGGGATGAAGGGATGTGTGGAAGGCCGAGGCCTCGCACGAGCCACGTCGCTGTTCTGCACCGAGCGGTGCCACTGCGAGGGGGACCCCGCTCTGAAGGCAGACAGGGGCTCCTACTGACCACAGACACAAGCAGGAACCAGGAACAGCTCTTCTCTTTTTCAGTGCTATTTGAGAATGGCTGTAGTTCAACTCGATTCACTGTTTATTATGTTTAAAAAAATATAGTTCACACAAAAGTATCATGTAAACATTGTTTAAATAACTGCTGGTGCTCAGGCAGGACACGGGGCTGAGCTGATGGTCTTCAGTGGGGCTGCACCAGCCTCGGCGTGGAGGAGCCAGGGAGGGTTTCTGGTGCTGTGTGGGAGCAGGCAGCCAACATGGTCACAATGACACCGGGCTAGAGCTTTGGGTTACTCGGTTCCAGGATTCCCAAGCCAAATCTTTCAAAACGCAGGACAACTTTGCTACTGTTAATGCTGCAAAGAGTGGGGAGGGAGAGGAGAAGGGAGGGGGAAACAGTTACTGATAATTCATCTTGCAAAGCTACCGCTCTATCAAAGGAGCTGAAATGAGTTTGGTTCTGCTCTTGCATCACTTCAGATCACCCAAGAGACGCTCAAGTAATTCAGCAGCAAACACATGAAGTTATTCATGTAAACCTCATCACTGGGAATAAACAGCACAATCTGATTTGCCCAAGGGGGAGGAGCAGGAAGTTTTCCCAGGTCTCTACTGTAGGTAGAAGCCTGACACAGGTTTTCAGTGGGCACTTGCTTCCCTTGAAGTAGATGGGAAGGAAAAACTGACTGACAGAATTTTCTTTGTAAGAGAAAGGGGAGTTTTGACAAGGTATACAAGTAGGTTAAAAAACCCCAATAGAACAAACCCAAACCCGTTTGCTCCTCCACAGGCTCTACAAACACATAAAGGTGTCTCTTCCCTTGGTCTCACACTGCTGGCAAAGCCAGAAGCACTTCCTGAGCAGACGTAGGGAATGGATGTGGGAGCTTGTTCTCAGACAGCAGAAACCCCCTTGGTGTGTGCTCTCCCCTGTCCCTGTCCTCTCTGCTCCACACCAGTGGCAAAAGACCTTTTCTAGAAGGCACATGTTTGCTGTGGTACGTGTGACTCTGCCAGGGCCCTACGCTGAGTCATTCTGCTGACCAGGGGATGTAAACAGAAGCGAACCATAACATTCCAAGCACTAAATCTGCAAGGGGAGGAGGAGCTGAAGGGTGCTCTTGCTTTCCTCCTCTTTCACACGGCTTTGTAGCTGATCCCAGCTGACCCACGTGGGCCTGCTCTGGACACTGCCCCTGGCCTGGTTCCAGTGGGCAAGGACCGTCCTTCTTTCCACTCAAAACTTGGCCCTGACAAAACTGACCCTGGCTCCGGTGCTGGCTCTGGGCCTGAGGGAGAACCAGCCCGACGCGGCCCTCAGCTCTTGCTGGTTTGCAGTGCAGGTGCTGTGACAACGTCCCTGTCACCGTCAGAGCTCCAGCACTAAGGACACCCCCAGAGGGGCTGGGGGCTGCGGCCTGGGGGACGCGCACGAGGGAGGCGCAGCAGTTTGGGGCCAGCCCTGGCCTGCGGGCAGCACTCCCGGCCCTGGCTGTGTGAGCACCTGGTCAGTCAGAGCCGCTCCCTGCGCCCTTCCCGGGAGGAGTCACGGCTGCTGGAGCGCTCCAGAGGCGGGGCAGCCCGGTGTTAGCCAGGAAGGTCTCGCAGACAGGAGTGGTTATTGAAGCTACAGCCCACACCAAGCGAAAGGCAGAGAGGAGAACTCGGATAAAGTGTTGATTATGTCCATGGGTTAATTTCGTGGTTTGTTTTTGCTTTTTTAATGGAAGGTGATTGTCCAAGTTGCCGGTTAGGATACGACACATGGAAGCATGCAAGGTGGAGCCCGTTATTGCACCAGTAGCTACAACCTACAAAGAAATAGGGGAGGGAAGGGAAAAAGACACCATGAGAGTTAGTTTTCAGTTATTTAAAGCAAGCCCTTGAGAACTACACACGGGACAGCTTCGACCAGGCTGCAGCAGGGGTTAGTGCAGTGAGAGAAAGGATCTGTGTGAGGTGGGGGGAGCTCCACTGCCCAGTGCATGCTCTTTGTGTGAGGGTGAGGCCAGAGTCTGGGAGAAGCTTTCTGCGGCTTGAAGTTGTTGGGCATCACTGGCATGTCAGGGATCCGGCACAAATTTGGGGGGGAAATTGCACAGGAGAAGTGGCAAAATTTTCAACCAAAACTCCAAAGCCCCCACAGCCAGCAGAAACCAAACTGCCACAACAGTCCCTGTGTCAAGAGTCTGGGTGGTTATGATCAGGTGTTGCAGGAAGAGGGTGAAGGATTATAGGAAAGGAAGGGGTCGGTTAGACATCAGAACAAAGAGAAAATAAATACGAGCAGTTCAGGAGATGAAAAGAAACACTGAGCCACGGACATGGTGAATGCGCAGTGGGTCCAAATGTGTCTGTGGCTTCAAACTCATCCAGTCTGAACCACTTCAGAGGAAACAGTGGCCTGTTCTTGAGTCCACTGGGGAAGTTCTGACCACTTTGGGGTCAGTGTGGGCCCTCCCCAATTGTGGATATTTGCTGACACCAAGCAGCAGGATCAGTCAGCTGCTGGAGGGAGGTGAATATGTAGAAGTAGGAGATGAACTGTCTGAGGCTCGTGGCTTAGTCACATCATTTCCCGGGAACTAGAGAAGCAGAGGAGGAGTGTTCCTGCCCTGCCAAGTCTGACAGCCCCAGGAAAGCAAATAAAGCTCAGAAATGATCAGTCAGCAAATTGCATGGCATCAGTGTTGTGACCAGCAGCAGGTACTCACTCAGCAGACTTCCAGAAGTGCCCCGGGTGGGAGAGCCGGCGGTTCAGTTTTGGCAGTTTTTCAAGCATTTCCATGAGGACAGTGAAGCTGGGCCTCTCGCTGAGGTCGAAGGCCCAGCAGGCCGAGAGGATTTCCTGCAGAGGACAGCGGTGGCTCATTATCTCAGCTCATGGGTCAGCTGTGCAGAGCAGAAAACTGAGCACTGGGATGTGTGTGAGCCCAGGCAGATACTGCTCACAGAGGGCCTGGCCACTGTCAGAATCCAAGAGTGTCCCGTGCTGCGGATGTTCACTTCTGCACCATGGTTATGGGCACAGGCTTAGCCTCTAACCTGGTCTCCCATTCTCATCTGTTCTCTTTCCTGCCCATTATCTTTAGAGTTATGAGTAAAATAAATCCCTGGAAGCAGCCCCCTCTCTCTCTGATGAGCAGCTGTGTGAGGGACCCCGGCAGCTGAGGTACTTACATTGACTTCTTTGCCCAGGCTGACCGTGGCAAGGACTTGTCTCACTCCCTCGCCGCTGCCGATCTGCCAGATGAGGGCCTCTGCAGGCTGGGTCTTGAACGGCCATTCCCGTGCCTGGAGCTCGTACCACACGGTCCTGCAATGCCAACAGACACGTCAGGCCTCTGCCTGCTCCTGAGAGAGAAAATACCCAATGCTGGCACTGTTCCAGCTGCTTCAGCTGAGCTCTGGGAGGTGCCTGAGCCGTGCAGCAAACCCCTTCCCCTGTGACTTTTGGAGTAGGTGAGGAAAATGTGTCCCAGCTGGAATCCTGAGTCTGAGAGAAGGGCAGCACTGACTGGAAGGCTCAGGCCTGTAGCCAGTCTCACTGGGTGTTGCTTCCTTACCCAAAGGCATAGATATCTGCAGCTTTGGAGAAAGGCAGCTTGTCTTCATCTTTCCCTGGGGTCATCTCACGGACAATCTCAGGGGCCAGGTAGCACAACCAGTCATGAGGCAGCTTCAGTTCATTCTCCCTCCTGAGTCCAAAAGAAAGAAGCAGGACTAAGACATGGTGTGGAGGCCACATCTGTGCTGCACCTGACGCTTTGGTTTTATTTACTCCAATGTTTTTGCTGATGATTCGCTTCTGATTTTTTTGCCATGTTAACAAATAGGCACGTTTTAGACTGACTCTCACAGCTCCCTCCTGGGCTTACAGTCTTGTTTGTTCTGTGCTCTGAGTCTTAATCCAAACTCTCTAGCTGTGCTACTGGCACTGTAGGAAGAACTCTGCTCAAAAGGAAAACAAAGCACACGTGCACAATGCAAACCAAGTGTGTACTAAACCAACGGACGCTCCTCGTGCACTGCAGGAAATGTTTCCCTGTTTGATCATTTGTCATTCTAGAGGTGGAACCAAGCACTGAAACCTCCACTTACCTTCCTTCCTGAACCACACCCGAAATTCCAAATAATCCAAAGTCGGTGATCACAACTTTCCCATTATCATAGAAGACATTTTTGGATTTCAGATCCTTATGTACAATCCCCTTTGCGTGGAGATACCCCATGCCCTGGGAAACACAGCAGAGATAGAAATGTTTTGGGGTTTTTATTATTTCCAAGCACACTCTACTTTCTAACACATTTCCTCTCCTAACTCCAGTGTTAGGGATTAGTTGTAACAGGGGGCAGGGCCCCTGTGGGACTTGTGCAGGAAGGTGTGGGGAGAGGCTGAGGGAGCAGCTCCCTGTCCCGAGTTCAGCCTCTGAGCTCTGGCTGAGGCCCTGCCCAGTGGCTCCCTTGGCGTAACGAGCCCTTACCTTAATGATCTCCTGTGCTATCTGCCTGGTTTTGTTAATGTCCAGGGAGATCTTGGGGTCCCTCACAAAGGAGTGCAGCGTCCTTCCTTTGCAGAAGCTACAGGAAATGTTTATATATGAGAACAGCATTAGCTAGCTGTGTAATACATTTTTAGTAGAACTAATGGAAAGGTCTCTCTCCTTACCTGGTAATGATTGCTAAGTGAGGGGGGTTCATGCAGGCTCCCATGAACAGCACCACGTTCTCGTGCCGGGTCTGCCTGTAGTTCATCACCTCCTTCTTGAAGAGCTTGAGATGATCCTGGTTGTTGCCGTCGATCTCCAGCAGCCTGATGGCCACCTCCCCGTGCCACTTGCCCTTGTAGACCTTGCCCCAGCGGCCCTGGCCGATGGGGTCCCCCAGCTGGATCTGCTCGAAGGGGATGTCCCACTCCTGCAGGTACACGCTGGTCTGGCTGGGTTTGCGGTAGATCATCCCCTGCAGGTGCGGCCGCCGGTTGGGCAAATCTTCCACCTCATCCTCATCGTCCTCGGGCTCCGACTTACTCGCCTCTGGTTCCTCCACCTGTCCACAGCAAGGGAAGGGAAGTGCTCGGAGTCCCTCGTGGGGGCAGAGCAGCCCAGCGGCACAGGCCGCTCCAGAGACCTCCGGGACAAACCAGCAAACCCACCTGTGCTTCCCTCGCGCCTCCGCCCGTGCCCGGCTGCTGGGCAGCACTGCAACAGAAGCAGTGAAAACAACGTTTGAAATCACTGGGGAATGGGTGCCTGTGCTGCCATTAGGGGAGCAGGACGAAGCCAAGACAGAACAGATCCTGACAATTACAGAAGGTCAGGGAAAAATACAGTTCCTGCTCCATGTAACAGAGGAGGACTCTAAGCTCGCTTTGGCAAATGAGGGACAAAGACTTGGAAGTGATTCTTGGTAATTAAGTGGCAGGAATTGATTTGGCAGTGGCGTGGCTCTGTTATTACACTGTGTTCCAGGAATAGATACTCCCATTCCTGCCCCTGAAACACCTGCAGTGGAGCAGCTGGCAATGCAGGCTGGAAGCTTTTCCATGCCCTGCAATTGGGATCCTAAGTTTGCTTGCAGCTCAGTGTGCCTTGTCCTTTGAGATACAAAACTCCAACTTCTGTTTCATCTGACCCTTCACACAACCAGAACTAAAGGCTTGGACCCCCTAGAGTTACATTTAGAGTTAAGTGTCATAGTCAGCTTTATAAAACTGGGAATACCAGCATCACCCTTGCTGAATAAAGTTCTCAGGTGTTAAACCTGGGTTTGGCCCTAACACAGCACTTGTGGGCTGATCTGAGGATTACCAGGTAAATGCTGTGCAACTGAAAGGATTTAAAACTCTACTTACTTAGTGTCTGCAGCAGTTTCTGGAGGCTGTGCTGTTTGTGCAGGACTGGGAATTTCTGGGAAAGTAGAAACAGTTATGATACATCTTTTACACTTCAATCTCTTACAGACTGCAAATTTTAACATTACAATAGCAACTATTTGCTTCTCATTCAGGAATTATAAACTCAACCACCGACAAAGTGATTTTATACTTTTATTAATTTAAAACTATGCTCATCTCTCCTATGCCTGCATGTTGGCTAAGCGCAGTGCTCTTCCATCTCCTCTACCTATCTGTAAAGTCCTTCTGGCCAGGCACAGAACCCTAAAAGTGAATCTTTAGAAAGGAAGAACGTGGATGTGCATAGAATCCCACAGCAGGAAATGAATGTTCTACAGCTAAATATTCAAAGTTCCATCTCAGTACATAAATCACGTCACTACCTCAGATTAGGGGAGAGAGGCCTGAGTACACATTGAGATAAGAGAAAGGCTGGATTGTTTTAGACAGGATTTTTAAAGCAGAATGATTGTTCTTGGGCAGCATGCAGAGGTTTACAAACAAGTTATGTTTTGGCAGTGGAGTTGGTTAGTAGAATTAAAACAATCAACTCACCTGGGAAGATAAACTGTTGTCTATGCTGAAGGTAGTAGGCAGCTTTTTAATTAATTGGGGTTTTGTAAAAATAGAACAGCAAAAAAAATACCAGGAGAAAAAAAAAAAAAAAAACAACACAAACAAGTTAGAGGATCATCAGTGAGTACCCCATGTGCATCAATGAATTAGTCCCAGGTCACTGCTGGGAACAGATTAGTGGATTATCAGCCTGCTGAGCAGAATTTCAGCACATGCATTTCGGGAGGGCCCTGACAGATGACAGGTATCAAACACAAGCTGTGCTGCCTCTCTCAAACAGCCTGGTGGGCAAGCAGCACACTTGGATCCCCAGTGGCAGAAGCAAAGGGACAGCCCAGGAGGCAGGCAGGCCCACATCAGGTATGATGTGATGTGCTCTCATGTCTCAGCTCTGCAGAGGTGCCCCCACAGAAGCTGAAGCTCATGAACCATCTGCCTTTTTCATTTTTTCAGTGAATCTGAGCAGTTTGTCCTAATACAAAGAAGCCACAGTGGAATCCTTACACTAAACTGCCTCTGTTCCATTTGAACAGGCTCAAACAGCAACTCGAGTGCACAGTTCAGAAGCTGATGCAAAATTCAGCAATGTTGAAGGCCAGATGTAGCAGCTACTGAGCACCATGTGACTTCAGTTCCAGGTCAAAGGAATTACATTTATTCTCACTATTTAGATCTTTGCCCTTGCCAGAGATTCTTGCCCCTCTCAGCTCTGGTAAAAGCTGCACACTGGGGCTCTCAATCCATAGGGCATGAAGGGTAAGCTCTCCTCCACCAGTCATGTGTGTCAGTGATTTAAAAATGGGTGTTGATTGTGGGTTGTATTTCAGAAGGGTCTGGTAAAGTAATTCATTCCAGTTCTCAGGTTTACAGCCTGCTCCAGCAAGCACCTTCCTCCTGACTGAAAGCCCCTGGTGAGCACACATTGCAGGCAGCATGCATTGTACAACACAAGGGGGAAAGGAGGAGGAAAAATAGCCCTTCTTTTAGTACTTTTCCAAAAAGGAAAAGGAGAAAATAGATCAAATAATCTAAGAAAGGTGCCAACATTCCTCAGTAATCTGTTTCCTGCAAAGATATCTTGCTGATACCCTTCAAAAACTTGTAAGAAAGACCTTTTCATTTTATCAGGTAACAAGATACACTTTCACACCTTGATTAAAGCACAACCATATATTCAGAAACCTACAACTCCCTATGAATTCCTGGTCAGCCTCTCCTTGCAGAGTCTCCTGCCGCAGGGCTGTACCTGGGAAGTTGAACCGCCCGTCCCTCTGGCCCATGGGGGATGGGTTGGGGGGCGGCGTCGCACTGGGAGGGTTGGAAGACTGGAAAGGTGCTGGAGAAGATGGAGTGGATGAGGTTGTAGAAGAAGGATTACTGCTGGAGTCCAGGTGGTTTATTGCTGGTGGATGCTCCTGCAAAGCACAGAAAGTTACTCAGGAGAAAACACTAAAGGAAAGGAGGCATTCCCCTCAGTGTCTGCTGGACAGCAGAGGGAAGTTGCTCCCAGGCTTGATCATGGCATTGCTTTTCTGAGTAGGCAACTGGAGCTCTGCACAACCCCTGTTTTACAGGGAGAAAATGTCACATGTCCAAGTCTTGCAAAGTGAAAGCTCAAGGTGCTGTTTTGGCTCCAACCAGCAAGACCCAACCTCTCCCCACTGCAGCTCCCCAGGGACTCGGGACGCACTGGAGCCACCTCGTACCTTTTTAGTTAGTGCTTTGGGGAGAGTTCCAAACTGGGGTTCTGTGGGTCTGTCTACTGGATTATTGATATCAGATGGGACAGACTCTGTTCTTCTTATTTTTGTTACTGAAAAACAGGTTGGAGAAGGGAGAAAAACAGCTTTAATGAGACTTTTTATTCTTGCCATACCATCAATTATATTGAAATGCCAAGAATTTGTAGAAATTACTTACTGGGAAGGAAGGATATTCTACAAGCAGGTGCCTCTTTAGTACATTTGTTGTGACATTTTAATCTGAAAGATAACCATTACATATTAAATAGCAACTTGTCCTTTCCCAAAAAGAGGAAGCCTACCCTTAATTTGTAATTCTTATGGTAATCTCTGAAGGAGTTCTGGAATGCTCAGCCCCAGAGCAGCAGGCATTCGTATGGAGAATCCTGTTATATGTGTCATTAGGCTAATGAAAGCCACACACACATCTTAGCATCTGATTTATTTTTAATACAGTTACTTTCACTGACTCTCAGCCAGCAACAAGGAAGTAGTAAAATCTCAGTGCTCTGGACTAACAAGCCTGAGAGAGAAGCAAAAATTAATATCCTGGCTGTTATTTAGGGATCCGGCTCCCACTACAAGATTTGCCGGAGATGAGGTAGGAAGCCCATGGCAGGGAAACAGATTTGGTTCGTTCATGTGTCAGGCTGCCAACTTGACGTGTGAGTTGTGCCAGAGCATCCCTCTGCCAGGTCAGAAGGACTGAAAAAATAATGCCACTGCTAAAAGTGCATCACATCAAGAGACACGAGTCACTGCAGGCTGTAGTGAGTCCAGTTCCCCGCTGTTCTGAAGGAGATCATCCCCGTGTGCTCACCTGCAGTACTTACACTTCACCCCGAACATCATGCTCTTCTGGCACACTTGGCAAATCTGAGACAGCCAGGACTTTGTAGAGAACCTAACAGAGACAAGAGGGGGAAAACTGATGTTAGCTGGTGCCCAAGGGAAAATGAACATTTGTAGGTAGTTGAACTTGACAACTGAGACACCCAACCCGACTCCAAACCCATCTCAGAGTCCTGCGCCCCCACAGCCCTGCCTGGGCTGCTGGGCTCTGTCCCTGGGCTGCTCACCTGTGAGTCACAGCCAGGCCAAAGTCTCTTCGTACCGTCTGGGGCGATCCTTGGGAGAGCTCTGGTGGAGAGGAGAACAAGAGGAGGGTTTAGGGAAGCACTGCTCACATGTGCTCACCACTCTGCACAGAAACCGAGCAGTCGCTGCCCCAGGTCAGCACCTCCAGCCAGGAGGTGTCACAGGAGCACAGCTCAGACCGGTTTGCCTCCTGTGAAGTTGCTCTTGTATTTGTTTCCACATGATTGGATAAATCATGATGTTTTACATTTAGGGATCACAGAAGTCCATCTGATCAGGTCTAAGCCATTCTTAAAGTGGGAAGTCAGACTTTCCTCCCAACTGGTTTACCACAAATACCATCACCCAGTTTTCCTGCAGTGTCAGTAGATTTCAGAATATTCTATTTCACTGAAAATTATCTCAATTTTCTAGACAGGGCCAGCATGACCCAGAAGAATAAAAACATAAATGTGAGCTCACTTAACTAGATGCTAAGTGCAGAAAGGGAGATCTAGACTTCCAAATGCCAATCTAGCACGCCAGTGGTGAAAGCACATAACTTCCTGAAAACTCTCAAATACTCAGATTCTTATATATTTCCTGAACTAAATCTACAGAAATAACTGCACATCTGAGGCAAACTCCAATGTGCAAGTGTCAGCACAGCAGCAGGGCTGGCTCAGAGCCAGTCCCCTCACTTGACCATAGATGGCACCACAGTCTTTTTTATCATTAGTCCAGTGAGCTTCTAAAGGCATCTGTCTAACTTCATTGCAGAGACCATGGGCAACACATATCCAAAGCCAGTAAATGGTCAGATGTGAAATTTCCTGTACCAAGAGGCATCAGTGCCAGCTGTCTGGGGTTACAGATAAGCACCTACACCCAAACCCCTGGCTTTAACCCTTGAAACATCAGTATTCCTTTGCCTTGCTTGTGTCATCTCAGAAAATACCAGGTGCAACAATGACCAAGTAAAACCCTGCAGTTCTGTGGCAGGCCAAGCTCCCGCTCAGATAACAGAAGCTCTGGGATGGGAGGGCCTGTGGAGAACCTCCAGCGACTGCCCAAGGATGGCCAACAGGGAGCTGACAAGCACAGGTTCTTCTCTCTCAGCAAGGCACTGCAGACACCCCTGTAAGAATCTTACCGAACCTAGAAAGAAAAAAAGATACATTTCTTTAGGCACTGATATTCCTGTGACAGGTACACACTCTGCTAGAGCAGGAACTGCCGGCTGCAGCAGGTGCTGTCAGGTTCGCAGACACCTCTGGCTTTGCACAGGCTCCTGAGGTTGCTGCACTGCCAATATTTTCCTGCCTACACAAGGCAGCCTTTGCTGGGGAGAGCCCCAGCTCCAGTCTGGGAGGGAACTTACTTTATTGGGGGAACTTCGTCTATCCTGTTCCCCAGCTGAGACTCGTGGGACTTGCTCCGGGTGAGGGTCGGGAAGTTGGGCAGCAGCTGGAACACCTTGCGGCAGGGGGGAGGCGGCGTCNACACGGACACGGAGCGTGGCTGCTGCTGGCCGCCCTTGGCACACGGGGACCAGGCGGGGTCCGGCTGCGAGCAGGAGCTGTCCCGGCGCTCGGGCAGGGCCATCGGCACATCCTCCTTCAGCTCCCCTCCTGTCCAAGGGAGCAGCGTTAGTGACGGCCCGGCACGGAGGGCACCGAGCGCACGTGCCCAGGGGCTGCTCCGGGCTCCCAGGCGCTCCTGGGCAGGGCCGTGGGTGCCTCTTTCACCTGGCAGTGATCTCCCCTGAGCCTCAGCAGGGCCCCGGGCTGGGAAAACTCAGCACAGGGCCTGATGTGAGCTTTTGAGAGACATACACCTGGATTTTTTAAAATGCCGTTTCTTTCTAAGAGGTGAATGCCATGACTCCTGAGCAATGGCTGGTTTGACACAGGGTGGATGGGAAATATTTGACAGCCTGGGACAAGAAAGATTAGGAAAAAGGAAATATGAAACTGAGCTGTTTGCTGACTTTTTCCATTAACTGATCTCTATGATTTGCAAATGGATGAACTGCCGTAACACCAACAGGAAACATCACCTTTCAGTGACAGATTGATAACTGCTACAAAGAAAGATATGGTGCGTGTGAGTACAGGCTGCTGGGAGAGGCTCTTGTACAAACAGATTTTACAGTGCCTTTGGAAGTGCCTGGGGAAGGTTTCTCGCTGAGCTGGCAATATTTGGGGAGGGCATCACCTACAAGGAATCTGGTTGTATTTAAGTCAAGGATGTGTACTGACCCATGGAGAATGAACTGGAGCAGAAAGGGTTAATAAGGGTATAGTCTACTGAGTAGGACAGGATATTTCTACACGCATTTATTTCCATTTATTTATCTGACTTGATGTCAAAACCAAACCCAAGTCACAGCTCTAGATGTGTTTGATCGGTGCCCCTTGGTGCACACCCCAGAGCCATACCCTGACAGCGGTTACAGAATATCCCCAAGCAGTGCCTAGAAGGCAGCAGATGGGGCTGGGCTGCTGGGACACCAATTCCACAGCAGAACAAGGCAGTGTGTACCTGACTCCGTCACCTTCCGCAGGCAGCTCAGGGCCCCGTTGAGCCTGGAGCACTCCTCATCTCTGGCTCCACATCTCTTCATTGTTTCCTTCACCTTTGACTCATTCATTTCTAGTAAGGCATCCAGCGTCAGCTCCTCTGGTATTCTCTGCAGGAAAACAAGACGAGACCTTTTTTGTTACTCTGTGTATAAATAAGTGTCACCTGTTGTGCACTTTGAGCAGGGGCACCGTCTCTCTGCCTGGGCTGACTCATGCTTCACTCCTTTTGGCCAGTGCCCCTCTCTGGCAGGGCCGGCAGTGCCCACAGCTGCTCTCTCCCCCTGCCTGGTGTGAGTGTGCTCCGTGCCTCCGGGCCTGCTCATCCCCTGCTATTCCACTTAGGGTTAGAGGGGATTGAAATATTCTTCTCTCCTTGTGGAAAGCTTTTGCAAAGCTACTAATGAAACTTAACTTTTTCATTAAAAATAGAGTCAGAAATAAAACAGGTCTAAAACCTGAAAAAGTGTCAGATAAGGATGTTTGGCTTTTCAGTAGTGGAGTGACCAGCAGTGAGGAAAATTACTTCTTTATTTGAACAAAAAAGAAGTGTTTTGACAAAGATAGTGGCCTCCTCCTCAAGCAGTTTTTCCTTCGTCAGAGAACCAGCCTTACCCATATCCTGCCTGGAGAGATATCTATGCAGAACTCCTTCTGCATCTTAATACACCAAAGCCCCACAGTGATAAGGTTCAGATCAGGCAGACACAAAAGATACAAGAGCCTGGAAAGCACAAAATGACCTGGTATTTCCTGACACAGAACTGAGTTGTGTCTCTCTCCTCCCCCATTCAAATGTTTCCAGTGTAAGCCTGCAGCAATTGTGGCTAATAAACAAAACCAGGATATTTAGCCCAGATACCCAGGAATTTCCCTGAAAAGTTCTGCCTAAACAAACCTCCCTACTGCCTATTCTCACTGTGAGATCACGAATTTCACAATATTTGGCCTTTATCCTAAAGTGTCAACTCCTGGAATCAAGCTATATCAAAGGCTTTGAATTTTATTTGAAGGGGAAACTCAAAAGTGTGTCTCACTGCTTGGAGAAACAAAAAGCTTGAAATCCTCTACTCCTTAAACCCCACGTCCAACTCTAAAGCAAACGTGAATGTGTTGAATGTCCTGTAACAATTGCATCTTTCTTAACCCAGACTCTTGCTTTCGAGAGCTGACGCAGGACTTTCAGCTGTGACAGTGCTGAACAGCCCCAACCTTTGGAGCTTTGTAGGTGGCAACACAGAGAGTTTCCAATTTTAGTAACTGTGGCACGGAGCAAAGAAAAAGAATAAGAAAGGGCAGAAGTCTAAGAAACACATCCTGCATCTTCTGTCACATGCCCTGAACTGGATGAAACACAAAACACAGCTGACTCAAGGGGAGGCCAGGAATTTAAATGAGAACTAAGCAGGAACCAGAGCAGAGCCAGGGTTCAATGAATTTTGGGTAGATTTTCTTTCTTTTTCTATAATTAATCTTTGCAGAATAACAAAAGCACAGACATCACAGCTGATGCTGGCTATTATTCATTTTTCTGCACATCTTCACCACTAGGATGCAGGAAAAAGACTGCCCCCAAAAGCTTGCTCCTGAATGACTTGGATAAAACGCAGAAAGAACAGAGACAGTGCAAAATCTACCTCCTGGGATTCCTGCCCTGCTATCACACTCCAAAGAACTGGACTCCCAGGGGTCCAGATGCTCAGGGCTGGACCTGGAATGGGTTTCCACAATTCCAACACCCCAGCATGAAGGCAGCACAGTTTGCTCACACAGAGCCCCAGCCGAGCTGGGCTGGTAACACCAGAATTGCACCAAGTCTCTCGTACAGTCGGTCCTTTCCCCAGCACCCCCTGAATTCCTCTCCCTGGCAGCTCACAGAAGCAGCTTTGTTCTGCCATGCAGGAGCAGGCTCTCAGCCTCAGGGGACACCAGCAGTCTAAAAGGGACAGGGGCAAACAGGGATCGAGGTTTAGTGGGACATGGAGACAGCTTTTTAGCCCAGCTAAGCACAAGGGAACGCCAATGTCTTACAAAAACATTTATCTTATTTCATGCTGTTACACGGTCTTAAAGTAAGTGGGATTACAGTGATGGCATTTTTGAATTATCTTGAAACATTTCCTCACCCTCACCACTCCCCAGTAAGGAAACACCATAGACTATGTAGCCCTTGTAGGCAGGAGCATCATTCCAGACCCCAGCAGGAGCTCCCCAGTCCCACTGGGATCACCCAGGATCCCTTCACTTCCCAAGCTTTCACGCACACATGTAACCAGGAACTTACTGGAGTTGTCAGTAAGAAGTACAGTGGAAGAAACCAAAGTTTCCTCGGGAGAGCAGAGCTTCCCCAGCACAGCCAGTGGTGGCTGGAATGCAGGCCCGGCTGGGCTGGGACTGGGGCAGCACTGCTGGGGACCTGGTTTCTCCAGTGCCTGTTCTGTTGCAGGAACCAACCTTCAAGTTAGATCAAGCATTCAAGCCTTGCTGCTTGCAGAGAAAACAATTTTTTAAAGATACCAAGCTACTGAGCTTTTTAGAGGTGTCAGGGCATTATTCCTTTGCCTCATCCCTTCTGAAGGCACAGTCTCTGCCCAGAGCTGACTGGTCTGTGCTGGGCCCCACAAGGCCCAGCTCTGCACCCCCAGCCCGCTCTCACACGGACCCTGCCCGAGGGGCCTGCACCCACACACAAAGCCCAACTTCCTCTTTTGCTGAATAGTTTTATTTTAGAAAGACAGAATAGCAAGTTTTAGGAAAGTAGAAAGTACAGAAAAAGAGATTGTATTTAAACAATCCCAGTGACCTTGAGCTGGGAGGGCTCAGACTTTCTGAACCTGCTGCCAGCCCCCATGACACGCGACAAAAGAAATAAGCCTTCAGAGAGGGGGAGGGAGGGGAAGTAAGAGGCTTTCTTTAAACAGCCACTCATGTGCTGCACATATGTGGTGGCTTAATATAAAACTGGTCAACCTGATCCCTGTAAGATTGGCCTGCTCTGCCTTCGCCGTGTGTCCCCCCCAGGCAGTGTGACAGCGAGGAGGGTCACTAGTTCAGGGTGGCTGAACTGCTGCCCTGGCTCAGCTGCTGTGGGGGGAGAAGGGCCCCTGCTCGGGGGCACGTGGGGGGCTCCGGCCCCTCAGTGCAGCTCTGGGCCTTGCACAGGGGTTACTCCCACTCTTCACCACCGAGGGTGAGAAATGTGAGTCCAGCTCACCTCTCTTTACCAAAAAAAGCAGAAGACAGAATCTGCTTTCAATCTTCAGCACCTCATAACTGTCACCAAAATCTAAAGCCTAACCATGCACTGCTCAGCAGAAGGGATGCTAAAAAGTCCAAAGCAGGAAATTATTCCTCCCTACAACAGGTAAGAGGACTTTTCCATGAAGCCCTCCTGCTTATCAGACACAGACTGCACTTCATGGTACACGTGTCTGAAGAGAGAAAAGTGAGTACCAGTGCATCCAAGGAGCCATCCAAGGGTCAGTCTCAATTAGTCAGGGTGAAGAGTTCATAACTGTCTTTAATCTTGTCTGGTGTCCAACTTAAATCCCTGAAACATGGCAAAAATGCTGGTATCTAACACAGTGGAGGGGTTATTTTTGGTAAAGATTCCACCCTGCAGATAAGCCTACGTAGCTAATGCTGCTGCAGGCACTCTGCAAAATCAGCCTGACCTGCTCCTCGACCCAGTAGCCACAGCTCTTCCTGTAAAGCTGGACAGTTGTCAAGGCCCCAAATGCCTCCTCTTAAATCAATACATTCCCTCTCCAATCATCCTCCCGTGAAGCAGCAGATGCTAGAAGAGAAAGCCCATTACATAAGGTGCTTAAATTCCCTCTGATAGCTCTAAGCAAACCATGTAAAGATGCTCTTAAGAACATCTTGTGCCTGCTAGTTGTTATTTTGCACGGTTTTTCTGGTGCCCAACAATGAAGGTACTGAAAAATTGTTGTATTATTAAATTCCTGGAGATTTTATGGGCATTCTGGAAAACCTCTCACTTGAAATTTCCAGCTTGCATTAAGCTGTGAGCATAAACAGGCCATGGTTTCACCTAACATCACCCTCCTCACTGTTGCACCTCGCAGCGGAGGCAGGAGAGGAGCTGGCACGCTCAGGGCATTCTGTCCAGCTGGCTCTCTGGGGACAGGAGAGCTGTTGTCACTACTCTTCTGTGGCAGACAGGTGCAGCAGTTGCAGCTCCCTCAGGCTGACCTCAAGCCATGAAGGGTTCCCAGTGCCCAAGGCTGCAAGGGGCACCTGGATCCCCTGGCAGGGAAGGGGAGCCCTGGCAGTGTAGAGACTATTTTCCAAGAGCTGTTTATACTGGGGAGGGGCCTTCAGCTGGAACACAGTGAAGGAATTTCAGCTCAAGGAAGCCTGCAGGACAGAGTTAATTTGCATACACACAATTAGCACATAGGATTCTGCT
This sequence comes from Dryoscopus gambensis, assembly GCA_013389985.1. NCBI lineage: Eukaryota > Metazoa > Chordata > Aves > Passeriformes > Malaconotidae > Dryoscopus > Dryoscopus gambensis. Next base: position 815,903 of record WEIT01025453.1, on the reverse strand, counting down.
ATCTGGTGGTCCAGCCAGAGCTCCTGCTGCCAGACCCATGGAAATCCCCAACAAACAGGCAGTCCTCACGGCCTGTTCGTGCAGATATGGTGACAGAAAAAGATGAGAGGATACAGCTGTGGAAACCTGATAGGCTGAGGCAGATCTGCCTCTTCTATCCCCCATCCAAAGGATGCACTCACAAAAACCCCTCGCAACTCCCAACGATGGATCTGCTACGAGCTGGAGCACACTGTGCAAACAGAACCCTCTGCCATGGGCTCGCAGCACCAACCCCAGGCCGGTGGCTCACCCTGGACAGGAGCATTCCACAGGGGCAGCAGGAGGCTCTTGGCAGACAATTCGAGCTCGAGGCCTGAGCCCTTCCTGCTCTGCTCCCGGCGGGCCCAGCACTGCCCCTGCCTTGCTCAGCTCTGCAGGTCTCTGGCATCAGTGCTGACTGGGGATGCGCTTCACAGGCAGGCAGGAGGCGTCACAGAAAAGGGTACACACTGGGACTCAGATCTGTCCCCAAAAGGAACAGCCACAAAGCGGCCCCAACCACAGCCCTGCTCCACCTGCTCCCAGTCTCCCTGGTGGCACAGCCCTACTTGTGGCCAGCAGACCCCGGGGCAGGATGTGCCCCTCCCCGTGCATCACAGCTACCCACTCTAAAAACAGCTTTCCAAGCTTGACTGACTGGCACCCCTGCTCCACAGCCAGCAGGGCTGGCCCTGACATGCTTCAGAAGATGATAAGAAGATGACTCTGTTCTTAAGTTAGTTTTTAAGACAGTGACAAGTTACATGTGGAAACAAATACAATAGTTATGTTTCTGGGAAGCACATTGATAAAGGCAGAGGAAATAGCTTTCTGTGCTGAAGAAAATAAGCCAACAGAATTTTTTTTAGTCTCTTCTATTTGGCAGATATGCTCCAAGCTCAGAATCCAATAAATAGCTCTGCAAGAGACTTCTTCCATCAGCCTAAGAATGCAGACAGTGCTCTGTTCTCATCCTCCTTCCCTCCCACTCCCCTCCCAATTCCTCACTCCAACTCCCGAGGCAAGCAGGACAAACCAGATCAATGTATTTTTCTAGGACCACTTTCATTTTACCCACTCGAGACGACTACATAACAGAAACATGCCTTCTGTCTGTAAGGTTCCTTGTCCTGTCTTTTCTAGGTCTCAGTTCAAGTACCTCTTTGCTCACTTTCAATCCACCATATTTAACCATTTATACATTATTTTTGGTATTAAACTACACATACAATCAGTCTCTAGAATTAATCAATCTCATGAACGAATCAGTTTCTGGAACTACTAAGCAAAAACAAGGACTTCAGCATTTCCTAGAAAAACATTTAAAAAAAGCAAGTTACAGCACAGCATTAGCCCAGCTCCACAGCAGAGCCTGCTACCACTTTCTATGGTAAAAATCTGTCTGGCAGCTGATGAGAGGAACAATAACAAAGCCACAGAAATAGCGCAGGTTGGGGTGGGGGTTCCAAGTCTCCTTACCCCTCGGAATTGTGCATTCCCAGGGAGCAAAGAGGATCCCAGCCTGGGGGCTGGCACTGCACACCTACCTGCAGGCCCGCGAGGTCGGCACAGCCCAGCCCTCGCACTCGGCGCAGCGTCACCGGCTCGCTGCCGTCCGCACTCTCGGCGGCTTTAGCTGTTGCCCAACGCCATAAACAGTGCATTGTTACTGCTGTAATCTCTTCCAGAACTAAAGGATTTTACAAGCAGTCATTATTCTTGTTTTAAATATAGGTTTTCAAAGAAATAAAGGAGCCCAACAATTATAATCACCAGAGCTTTCGAGCTTCACAATGTCTGGAGCAAGTCACAGAGCAAAAATAGTCTTCACTCAGGAGTAGAGTCAGCAGATATTCTAAATTGGAGCTGCTGCTCTATTTCTGACAGGAGAGCCTGGGAGTTTCTGTGCTTCCCTGCATGGCAGCTTTATTTGGGAGAGGACTGGGGGGAGTGAGGGGAGGGGAGACAGAGAAGCAGAGCATTGTTCCTCTCGCCACTGAGCTAAAGAACTCCTGCAATTAGGCTGCTTTTCAACGGTGTTATGTCACACATTAGCACAGTCTTGAAAATACTCCCTCCAGGAGCACTAGAAATGCAAAGGGAATCAGAACCATTTAAAAAAGCAAAAACCTCATGAACTCAGGCCTTTCTCCTGATTTGTCTCTGACAAGCAGCAGGCCCAGAGAGCCCTCCTCCTGTGGCAGACCTGCTGTTCTGTTCAGCTCTCACAGGTGCCCAGGGCAGGGCTCTGCGGCAGCTCTTCTGAGACTCCACAGGTACTTGGCAACCTCTCCAACTAGTTTCAGAGCCTAGAAGGCACAAGAAGAGAGGGCAATGTACCATGTGAACACGCTGTGAGACACTTGTGCAGTTTTCCTTCTCTCTGCACCATTTTTTGGAAGCCTTAAGAAGGAAAGCCAGCATGGCTATTTCCATTTTCCAGTGAGCTAAGAGTATCTGAGGGACGGGAAGCTGTTCCCAGTGTGCCTCGTACACCAGGCACAGAGCCAGAACCACTCGAGGGTCCCCATTTTCACGGCGTGGCCTGCTCAGCCCTGTCTGCAAAGGCTGCCCCCCAGTCCTGTCACAGGCAGTGTGCACAAAGTGGGAAACCACTCCAGATTTTGTAATAACTAACCTATTAAAGCTCCTTCTCTCAGTGATTTCCATTTTGAAAGCTTTCAGCTGAAATGCAGTTCAGCATGCTGTATGAAATCTAAACAACTGCAGGAATGATCCCATGATACCCGAGACATTTTTGAAAGGTAACTCATCCCAGACAGCTCTCTACACTGTGCTGATGTCAGTGTCAAACATCAAGAGTGGCTACATTGCTATTTTCTGAGCAGTGAAATAACAAGACCAAAAAAAAAAGTCACTGCAAGAGCAGAGCAGTTAGTTTATTAGCCCATCTATTTCCACTCCCCCAGCTCACAGCCTGTTCCAGCATGCCTACTCAGAAATTATTTTAATGACCCATGGGGTGTTGCAGTTCTGCTGTCCAGTTAATACAAGTGCTACAGAAGCTGTCTGCAGCTGCATGAAATGGATGCAGAACCCTTAAAAAATAACCATCCGTTTGGAATCCCAGAGGAATTTCAGTGCTTTGTACACTTCTTACAGTTCTGTCCCAGAGAACAGAAGGAACAGAGTTGATTTAACTGGACACTGCTTGGGAGGGGGCAGCAAGACAGCACAAATCAAAATAATAAAAGAGCTGGAAAATTCTTTCTGCCTTAGACCAAACCCAAATTTGTTCACCCCTTTGAGTGACCACACATACAGAAGGGCAGTCTCAACCCTCCCTGCTCCCTGAATTAGCAGATGTGGCAGATTTGAACTGTCCAACTCCCTCCCCCCTTTTCTTCACCTCTTCCCTGCCCCCTGTACTGTAGCCTTCACAAAGGATTTATAAAAGAGCTACAAAGACATTCTTTTAGACTCAGGCAATTCCAGTAACCTTAGAAACCAACACTAGCTGGGAGCCTGGCAGTTTGGCCACACCAACAGGCTGCTTTTGTCCTCTCATTGTCACTGCTGCACCTTTGGCTGCGCCACCCAAAACCTCTCTGGGCTGGAAGGCAACACCAGCACCACATTCAAAATGAACAGCAGGAAATAAAAGGAACAACTTGGTCCTGAACCCATCCTGTTTCACCACAGACCACTTAGTTACATCAGAACCAAGCTGGAATAACTTCCATGGAAATTTGTGGAATTTTTCACAGCAGATTCCTGCTGAGGTCCAAGAAAACTTTTGGTTGTTTAACGATCAAAGGAAACTGAATGAGAACATTGTGACCTGGCCTGCAGAGGCAAAAATGGGAAAAAGAATAGAAAAGGCCTTTTCTGCCTCGTTTAGCTGTCAGTAGACTGAGCTCTACCTGTGTGTGTGTGAGATTGTAACAATGGTCCTGTTTTGGCTGATGCTGGACACAGAACACAGTGCAGCACAGCACTATGCATATCTAAAAGGTAGTAAGTGATTAAGTTCTGCCGTGGCTCCCAGACGCAGCAGGCAGCTGGGAAGGTACTGAAGGGACAGGAGGGCTCTGTGCGAGGGCTGTCTCCCGTCCTTACCTGCACCACCTCCTGCCTCACGTTGACGATGTCCAGCCAGTCGTTGAAGCGGGGGTAGCTGTTGAGCTCCGCGGTCCGGTCGCTCAGGGGCACGCTCAGCTTGCACTGCCGCTGCCTGTGGATGTAGTCAATCAGCTTCACCTGCGGGATGCAGAAAGCAAACCGTGAGGTTCCCTGGGATGTGCTGGCCCTTCCCAGGCTCTGTTTGTACTGGGCATGCTGGTTTGTGAGTGGGGCTCTCCCAAGATGTAGAAGTGACACCCTCCTATGAGATCTCAGGGAAATCCATGCAGTGCATTTCCCTCACACTGACCATCTTTGCTCTTAAGCATTTCAGCAGAAGGCAGGACCTTGCAGGGCCCTTCCCTGCACGACTCTGCTCTAAACCCCCATCAGCAGCAGTTCTGTGCAGAGGCTGGGTGTCACGCCAAAATATGAAAGGGATCCAAACTATGTGAAACAATAATTACAGTTTGGAGGCACTGCACACGTACACACAGCCTCACCTGGGATGCTGTGGGCACCACTAGTCCAGCCTGCAGGACTGCTGCCTGCTCATCTGCTGGTCCTGTACTTTTGTTGAATTCTCTTACGTCTGGTCTTCATTTGGGCGATAAGGTCACTGAGGCAGGAATAGCCAAAGTACCCAAAGACTCTGAGGCCCGTTATCTGATGGGCATTTCTATTACAGAATCAACATTAAAAGCAGCAAACTTAAAAGAACAAAAATTCAGGCAGTTGGACTAGATGATCACTTCTATTCTATTCTAAAGTTTTATTCCAAAGCTTTTATCACCTGACCATCTCATGGCAAATGCACTACACAGAATTCTTCACTTTAGGCACAGAAGAATGAAACAGCAAAAAGGAGTATTATTTGCGCCTTATGTTTGCTTATCAAAAAGAAAATACTCTCCAAAGATTGCTCACTGTGTCACACATTCCCATGGGGCAGGCTTAAGCTTCAAAACCTTCCTAACAAAACAATGCCTCGAAGCAAGTTAGTTGATCCATGATTTATAAACCAAAACATATTCTTAGTCAACAAATTTTAGCATCTGGGACAAGATCAGACTGAAAATGTAAAGGAAAAAACAAACATGGGTTCTTTGACCATTATAATGTGTGTCCTCTTACAGTTTAAAGTGCTTTCCTATGAAGTTAGTTGAGGGTATGTTTTAAAGGCCATCTATTCCTGACAACTATCAGGTATAACAAGTTTGTCTCCGCCCACACACTGAATTCTGACATCAGTGCCGTGCAGTTTGAGATTTATCAAAAAGTGTGTAAATACCAAAGTGATTCCAATTCCTGCAATGCGCTGCCATTCCCAGGAGAGGCAATCCAGGACTGCCGTGTCCCCGAAACTCAGCCACCCCTCTGCACTCACACTCGGACCACCCTGCTGAAACCAGAGGAGCCTTTTCATCACTACTCCCCAGCACGGAGCGCCAGACCTACAAGGAACTGGAAATCCCAATCACTCGTTCTCAGTACCTCTTTTTATATAAAGGGGCTGACAGCACTTCCTTTTTCCCACCCCTTGTCTTCTTCCTCTGGCCAGGCCCCACACCGCAGGGCAGGGCAGGGCAGGGCAGGGCAGGCAGGGCAGGGCAGGGCCAGGCTGGCCTCGGGAGGGCCTGCCCCTGGGCTCAGCAGCGCCTGGGCCCCAGTGGCTGCCACGCTGCTGCTCTGTGCCAGCCGTGTGCTGGGCACTGTGTGATGGGCACACGCTGCTGCTGGCTGTGCTGCTGGCCGTGCCAGGACCACACCTGCTGCTGGCTGGGCTCTGTCCACACCGGCCCCTGGGCTGTGCCCTGCCCCACGGCAGAAAGGAGCTTGGAGATGCTGTTCCAAGTATTTTCCTGCTCAGGGCTTGGTTTAAATTTTCTTTCTTCTTGGGGTGCTTTTCCCCTCTATGGACACTGTGACACTGGGCAGGCTGGGATGAGTAGATGGGCAAGGGCCCCTCAGGAAAGACAGAAAGAAGAGGCTGCAGGAAGTCTGTAGACTCAACAGCCCCTAGTATGCCAAAAATCAGCCTACACAAATGAAAAACAGCTTCCCAAATGTGCAATAGCTATGTCATGGAAAAGAGAAGGAAGACAGAAATCACCCAAGCCTTGTCTTTTTCCAGAGGCCAGTCGAGGGAAGGGTCAGTGACGATATGTGTTCTGATATACAAACTGTAACCACAACACCCAGCCCCAGGCAAACAGCTCAGCGCGTGTTTGTGAGCCCATACGTGGAATTCCCAGGGCACTGCGGGATGTTCCTGCTGCTGCCCCTGGCTCACCTCACCCGTCCCCATTCCTCGGCACGCCTCAGGGTTGCAGAGCACCTAGGGACAGAGGTAAGATTGCACAGTGATTTTGGAACTGGTACAGCCAGCCCTGATGGGCTTGTGTGTAAAGCAGCAGCTCGGCTCTGCAGTCTGACTGTAATCTGTTATTTTAGTGTAGGATCTCCTATCAGGCAAGGTTTATTTTTCCTGGAAGAAGGATGAGCTATCAGCATACTCTGTAAAGCCAGAGCTCCACGTCTAGTTATATGGAACACTAATTACAGGCAAATGCCCTAAAAGTAGCACATGATCCAGAATAAAGCAGGGAACTGCAGGCAATGGAGGTGTCTGATTCTGTTCCAGAAAGCACAGTGGAAGGCAAGAAGGGCTTAGCATCTATTTATAAATGAAAGATCACAAATTATGTAAAAGAAACGATACAGAAAGCGTGTGCCCCACATTATGCAGTTCCAGTGTGCAGTGTCACGAGGACAGCACGCTGCTCCAGGCAGGGCTGCTGAGGTACAGCCACGGCTTTCGCACTCCTCACACCTGTCCTGGCCAACTCAGCGTCACAGCAGAACCGTCACATGAGTAAGAGAATGGAGCTGGGTTGCACTCCTGGCTCTGCCACTGACCCCATCTGTCTGATCAGGAGCAAATGCACTCATCCCTCCCCTTCTCCCTGCACACAGCTCTGCCTGCCCAACCTGCAGGAGCTCCCTGGAGCAGGCAACGGCTTCAGCCGTTTTGGTACTGCTTAAAAAAATACTGCTTCAAGTACTTCCCCTTCCCAAGTGTCATCCATAGCATAAACTCCTAAAGGACACTGCAGGAGGGGACTCTGTGCAGCATGGATTTCAATGTCAAACTTTCCTTCTTTGTTGGGATATAAAAAATCCTCCAAAATGGACAAGCAGTCTGGCAGCACAGGTCTGGGTCTCAGAGGGCCAAGGCTGGTTTTTCCTGGATAACTCCTTCGCATTTACTCTTCAAGTCCAAATCTGTTTTGCCCTAGTCCTATAAATAGTGTATTTGCATTCTCTTCCCAGCCTACATGCACCACGCTTCTCCCCCAGGATGAATTTCATTTTGTTGTTTCCTGCCCAGACTTTTAACTAAACTACATGGTTTGGCTTTAATAGCTGAACTGTTGCAAAACCCTTTTCTGAGAATATAATAAAAATTCTGGGTTCAGTGACGCACATAAAAACCCACAACCAGAATACAGGTCTCCAACCACAAACTAGACCAAGAGATAAAGCCAGTAGTAGCTACTCACTGCCTGCTTGCTAAATGGCACATCCTACTCATCACAAATGGCAAACCCCACACCAGAAGCAGCAATACTCCAACTGCCTTGAAGCCACGGAGATGGGAAAGGACAAGAACAGAGACACGAGTACAGAGCAGCTGGAGTAAATCACTGATTCCAGGGCAGAGCCCTGCTGCTCGGCCTGGTGCAGCTTGTGGCCAGGACACCAGTTCTCATTGCTCTGAGGAGGGCACATGCTGCCAGGTGCTCCTGGATGCATGTTCATCTCCTTACAGCGCCTTTAAAAGATCCCTTTACAGCACAGATGAGAAGCAGGTCCAAGAAGTTTAGGAGAAAACTGCCAAGCTTGTACTTTTTTATTTATTTCTACAAAATAAACAGCAGATCTCTTGAGATACAAGTCTGCCCCTATCCGTGACCTCAAGCCAACAGTTGGGACTTTAGAGGACAGTAAACAAAAAGCAAATGCCCTCAAGTTTTTCAGCTGCACTTCTGCAGACATGGCACAGGAAAGCCTCTGTAAAACCAGATCACTGACATCAGGGTGCAGAATTCAGGAGATAGCACAAGGAAGAGCTGGAAGAATTCTGTAGTCAAACTGCAGCCCAAGTATTTCTGACCTCTGGTTAACTGATCGGAAATCACATTCTAACTTCATTTGTCAGAGAATGTTAATAGTTACGGTGTCTAACCAGAGAAATCAAGTTTCATGCATCTGGGGTGTCAACTCTCCCCCAGCTTCTTGTCAATTCTGTTTTATTCATGTTTAGAAAAGTGGCATCTTGTTCCAGAGTCACTAAAAGGCATTAAACCTATTGCAGCTTCTGCACTTGGTCAAAACCCAGTCTGAATTCAATGCACTTGATTCAAATAAACAGGGAAAAAGGAGCAAAGGCTAGAAGAATCTGCATTTTTCTGAAGCCTTCTGTGGCTTAGTCTCATGCTTTTAATCTACATATCTTGAAATACCCTATAAATGCAGCAAAAATAATCATTTGCAATTCACAAAAAAATAAAAAGAAAGGGAAACCAAGGCACAGAATGGTAATTATAAATTAAACAACTTGGGGACAGGCAGAAGGACTCTGCTATACCAAAGTGCCAGCCAAGATTTCTTCAGAATATCAACAGTTGGAGACCAAGTTTGGTTCAGTCATATGTTTCACAACCAAATGCCATGTTTTCACACTTCCACAAAACTTATAATCTGCTCAGTGAAGCCTGCAACTTTTCTTGTTGACTTGAAACATATGCTATGTTTAGAAGAGGAGTTTTGCAATACCCAAAACAAACAACTGTCATGATTTAATCAACAAATCAAGCACATGGTCAAAAGCAGATCCTATTGCTCCTGTGCCTGGAGATGAAATCTCAGGGAGCCTGGCAGCACTGGAGGAGACAATAAATATGAGCTTACACCAAAACTTCCAAGGCTACAACCACGTCCTGCCCTGCAATTTACCCAGCTGGTGGCTGAGGCTTTAAAAGGATCAGATCAATGTATGGCCCAGCTCTTGCATGTGGCTAAGAGAAATGCAAATCATCTATCTTGCCTCAGAAAGGAATTAATCAGGAAGGAACTCCTCTATTAACCTCCTGCCAAGAACCAGCCCAGAGGGCAGGGAGCACTCCCTGAAGCACCCCAGCAGCTCCTGGTGCAGCAGGACACTGCACTGGCCGGATCAGGATCAAAGCCTGAGGGAGGTTCTGCATTTCTGCCTCCTGAAACAGGAGACAAATTCTGAACTGGAGTTTATCTGCACGGGTCATTGGGGAAAGTCAGATGAGTCATCTGAAGGCATTCAGTGAAAGTGGATTCACTTCACACCTTCAGCTGACTCTTATCTATTTTCCCCAGAGCCATTATATACATAAACCCGATGTCAGACTAAAAAAGTCTCCTAGGCCACCTGAGCACTGAAGGGAACATAAAAAGGTCAGAATTGGACTTGCCAAATTTGTCTCTGAAGTCATGCTCGGCAACCATGTGAGAAATTGATAAAGATCTCACCAGCTATTGGGAGAGCAGCAGCATGTGAGGGTACTTCAGGGCACTTTCTCAAAGTCATCCAGTTTAAAGTGAAAAAAGGGTGCAGCAGGATTGGTCCTTGCAAGGGAAAGACCTAGGATGTCACCGTTACACGGCACACTGAGAGCTGGGGCAGGGCCTGGGCCCTGCAGAGCTCAGAAAGGCCCTGTGCAGGTGCCCACACGAGGAACCAACCCCTCCCCGTGCGAGGCACCCACGGTGGCCACTCCAAATACAGCGTCAGTGCCTGCTCTGCCTCAGGGTCCATCTCAGAAACAGCCTCAAAAGCAGCCCTGCCCTTGTGGGCTTTGGAGAAAGGAGCACAACAGAGCTAGCGAGTGTCCCAGATCCCACACAGACCGAGTGGGAATGCCAAACTGGTGGAAATAGCAAACACCAAAGTGGTGGAAGTGCTGGCTGGGTTCTCCAGCTGCGACTGATGCTGAGGATGTCCTGAGCAGAATCTTCCCTGGAAAGCAGGAATCAAGGCACTCTCCGGTGTGATCAGAGTGCTGTTGAGCCTGAACACTGGTCTGGGGCCAGAGCAGTCTCCAAGGAATACACCAGGACAAGTCCCCGACTGGAGGGGACCAGAATAAGGCTGAGCAATCATTGCACAGAAATAGTGCCAAGGTTTTCCCAGTGTGTCCAGAGCCAGGAGCAGGCAGGTGGGGGATCACAGGACACAGCTTTAGGCTCAGCTCTGCCCGGGATCTGCAGGCACAGGACAGGCCGTGCAGCCAACCATCCAAACCAGTTCTGCTCCAGGGTGAGGGTCTGTAGGGCCCCTCAGCTGACAACCCAACCGTGTCTGCAGCTCTGCCCCACAGAGCACTGAGCTGCTTCTTTGTGAACTCAAGCCCTCAGCAGCTGACTCATCTGAATGCCCCCGGCTATCTAGATTGTTATCACATCTGATCACAGCATCACCGAGCACCAACTGCAGCCTCAGAAATTCTCATTTCCCCGCTGTGCTCAGAGAACTCGCTCGTTGTGCCTGTAGGTATAAAGATACCTGACAACAGTGTGAAGTGTTCCCTTTCCAGTATAGGGAGAATTGAATCACTGCCTGGTTTTGACTGGTTTAGAACCAAATCTGCTTGGTTAAACTGAGAGAGTGGGTCTGTACCCTTTTCACATGACATATGCTCAATTTGCAGTGAAATCTGATCCAAACCTGTTCATAGAACACTTCGTTCAGCCGTACAGAAAACCATCCTTCCCATCTGTGCTTCCATTAGGAACAGTAACATAATGCAGGATTCAGCTGGAGAGTGTCAGAGTCTCACAAACTTCCAAACTACCTTGAGCTCAGCAGGAAATTCAAACACCTCTTTCCAAGGCAAACACCAGATCTTCACAGGAGCAAAATTCACAATCCAAAGTAAGAAAAGAAGCAAAACACATTTCATTTCCAGGAATTATGTGTATCCCAAAAAATTAGGTCACTCCGTTTGTCACCCACATGGCTTTGCCCTCAAAACCAATAGAACTGAAGCTACTAAAGGATGATACTGTGACCTGTATTTTTACCAGCCATGCATGGTAAAATAAGTATCAGACAAAATATTACAGAGAAATATCTGACAGCAAAGTCATTTGCTCATGTGAGGTGGCATCTGAGAAAAGGGGCTCACTTACACGTCAGACTCTGACCTGCAGCCTCTGGAATTCACATTCTCTACTTGAACCCAGCTGACTCATTCAGCAAGGAGCTTGGCAGTGAGCAGGACACCTGTCCAGAATGTGAGGCCTGGTTTCTGGTTTTTTAGCTGTGCTGAAACGGTAGCCAGAGTTCTTACTCCCTTGGGTGCCCTGCTGCTCCTGCAGGACCCAGCTGTGCTGCTGAGGGACTTTGGGCTTGCTCGTAACAGAAAAGGAAATAGTTTCTCAATGCATTGCTAAACAAACCCTGCAAAACAGGACCCAGCACAAACCAGCAGGAAAGTGTGCAGGCAAGGTGTGCCAGGGGGGAGAAGCCTTAGGAGAAACTGGTAAATACAAGCAGAGAAAGGCAGAGGGGTAGGGAGAGATGCAACAACAGATGGATGGATTTTCCTTTGAACCCTCAGTCATGCCTGAGGCTGACACAATAGCCACTGCCCAAACACTACAGTATGTTATTTCTGCTTTGTCAGATGATGCAGACAGCATCATTTCTGGGTCACTTGGAGGCCACATACCACTCCTTTTCTTCTCCCCTCCTCTCTTTTTCACAATCCCAGCGACTGAGGCTGTAAACACTCATTTGAGGCCTTTCCAGTTAAGAGTGGGAGGATGAAACTGCACAATCAAGTAGTTCCCTGAGCCTCATAACATAATTCTCTTCAAAGATTTCATCCCAGCAAGGCATCGGAGCCTAATGCAGCTACAGGAACAGTCCTCTGCCTAAAGATTAGAGATTTCGCACCCACTGAACACTAAAAATGAAAGCCCTCCCCCTTCCTTTGCAACCCGAGGACACACAAGTGTAACAGAATGACTGAGAGCATTCTGCAAGACTAAGAACTGTACTTGCCATTTGCTGAGCACAGCCCTGCTGCTGCCACATCAGATCTGCAGCTCTGCTCCTCTCAGCTCACAGCTCTCCAGCACCCAGGGAGCTTCTTCACCTCAGCCACGCTTCATCAGGCGTGGCTGTGTTTCCATAGGGAGCACAGCAACCTCCTCTTGCCCCCAGCCTCTCCTGAAGGATATTGTTACTCCAAACTGCCCTACAGACCTGTTCAGGTTTCCCATTCCTCGTGGAGTTGGTGCATGGCCATTGAGTAGGCCAGTGGATTTACCCTGCTGTGAAGAATACCACACAGGCACTTAAAGAGCCTTTAAAGAGAATATCCTCCATAGTTTTTATGATGGCGCTAATCATTCTCACACATCTCTAGAAGAACTCTCAGGTATATTTGACTGATGGTGCAGGAAATGGAAATAAAGACACCAACAAGCTGTGCATGTGTAAACTTAGAGCCTAAATAAAGGAGAGTTTACAGCAGACAATATAAAGCCAGACATTTCCTTCGGCAAGGTCAGGAAGAGAATGACTAATTGTAGGTCCCCTGCACTTCCCCTTCCTCATTGCAAGCGTCATTCTGCCAGGTCCTGAGCACCCTGAGCTTTCACAGGCAGTGAGCTCCGAGGGGAACACCTTGGATGGGGCCTGAGCACTCCCCAGGACAGAACTGAGAGGTCTCGGAAGGAACCAAGTTCCTTCAATGGAGCATTTTACTGCCCCGGATGCTGCCCCTAATCCCAAAGGGTTTTTCCCATTTTTCTTCCTCTTGCCTTCCCAGCCATCTCCCTTTTGTCTTAAACATTTCTATTTCAATAAAATACAAGCACAAACATCCAGTCTCTACCATTCTCTCACGTACTGGCTGGGGAATGAGACAGATTAGCAGCTTGTTCTCAGGCTTTTTAGCAGACCAAGGGAGGGAAACAAAACACAACAAAATCAAATCCTCTGCTTGTTTGACTCAATTATTCGAGCACTTCAAGAGTTTCACCTTCCCCTCCTCCCCGGCACACACAGTTCCCCGGGCTGCTGCCGGGCTGGGCTTTGGGGAAGAGGTTTACACAGAAAAGTGTTAAATCTCTGTAGGAGCAGGTTGCAGGTCTTGGAGCTGAAGACGTTCTGTCTCTGCACCTTGGGAAATCTCAGCTAAGAAACTCCATTCTCTGAAATGCTCCCAATTATTGAGTTTCTGCTAGAAAGAATGGAGCTATTTTGGCAAGGACTGGGGTCACATTTCTCTTTTCACAGACACTGAGTGAGAAAGCTGCCATGGCTCACTGCTCACATTTTGTTTTTCCAAAAATCTCCTTGGGGCTCCCTCTTACTGGTTCACATTTGCCCGAAGCAACCATGTGGGGTTTCTATCATTAGTTAAATACAAATACAGGATTTGGAGTGCAGGCACCTGAACCCAGATTCCCATCCCACAAAAGAACACTTTTTTCTTGTGACTGACTTTCACCTGAACCATGTTGTGCCCACTTAGAAAGTAGAGGAAAACACAGCTGCTGACCCAGTAATAGTTGCATGAGGAAATATACAGAGGGGACTGATAAGCAGCAATTGGCCATACACCAGACAGTTCTGCAACAGCTACCTGGCATCATACGGCAGCCTGGAAAGATTTTAATCAACACTTGAAAAAAGAGCACAGATACAAAGAAAACAAGCTCCAAGCTCAGCATCTTTCAGGCAGGTACAATATCCATTACTTTTGTGAATTTCCACAGAAACTTCACACAACACATTTGTCTCTGCACCTAAGCAGAACAGGAGGTTGGGGTTGGTTTTCCTTTGGTCTTGTTCATTTAAGAGAAGTGTATTGTGACAGTTGGCTAAAACGAAGTTTCTCATTTTCAAATCATTCTATGGAAGCAAATGAAAGTTGTCAAAACATATTCTTCTAATAAAAATCTGCATTGAATGTACAATGGAAGGAAATGTGCCAGTTCAGGATTGGAGTTTAAGCATTTTTCCTGTGTGTCCAAAAATTATTTTATGCAGAATTTGTGAAAAATCTGAGCCTGACTTTTTTGCTCCAGTTGGGGATTGGAAAAAGGCCTTTAGAGCAGCAAAGTTCTCACATTTGCCACCACTTCCACAATTCAGAAAAAATCCCAGGGCATCAGCCTGTAAGAAACATTTCTAAAGAGCGATTTATACACTTGCTTGCTTTCGTTCTATTTCTCTTTTAGCTTTTCACGTTCTACAGGCTCTCTAGGAAATATTCTGCAGAAAACTTCTTCATCACCCCTTTGCATTCCCTGTGCTCGGTTACATCCCTTTTGTCTTAAAGAATCTCCTCTGATTATGTGCTGGAGAGAAGCTGAGCAGTCTCTGGGTTCAGGGTTTCAGCTGCCCCTGCTCAGACCAGAGGAGGGACTCACTGTGCTGAGACACAGCGACCAGAAACACACAAAACCCTAACTGCCGAGGAGAAAAGAAAAAGCCATTGTAACAGCCTCTGTGCTACTCTGTCATGGAAATACTCCCCTCCGAAAGAGCAGGGGAAACACAAAGGGATTCTGTGTCGTATTTCTCTGCCTGCCAGCGGACAGCTCTGAGTGCTGGATACAGATTCATGCCACAAGAGTTGAGATTTTTCACTGCCTCTGCATCGTTCACAAAGATCACTCATGGGTTTGTCCGACTCCTTTTGTTTACAGCACTTCACCTTGATCTCTCCAAAAGGAACACGGACAAGCTTGGCATTACTGAAAACCCTGGATTCTGAGGATGCTGTAGAAAGCTGCAGTGCCACATCTGTACAGGGGAATACTCTAAATGCCGTTGCTCCTCTACGACACCTCCTGCCAGGTGTGATGTAAAACACTGCTGGGAGTAATTCTTTCTAACACTCCTCCAGAGTAACAAGGCCAGAAACACAGCGAAGGCCTATAAATGGCTAAGGGATCCAGCAGTGCTGCAGACAGCTGCTTACTTGTCTCACAGGCACAAAGTCAGTGCCCATACTCCGCGTTCCTAATATTTGGCTTATTTGAAAATAGAGCATGTGAGCTGTCCTTCCACAGCTCAGGTGCTCTGAGGATTTCCACAGATGCAACACTTACACTGCTCAGCCATCATGAGATGAGCAAACAAAATAGCAGGATTCCCTAAGTATCAGCAGTCTTGCTTTAGAATCAGCTTCTGAATCCAAAAATGTCTTAAAAATAAAAAAAACAACCTTTCTACCTCCATCCTTCCTTCATAGATAGTCTTATTTCTCTTTTGTGTTTTGGCAAAGGAAACTTATAAATTCAACTAGATTGTTTACAGTATAATCTTGAAAGTGCAAATAATCAGCAGTAGATTATTAGCTGTCCAGCCGTGATCTCATTCAAAGAACACTGAAGTTATCTCAAACTTGCAGATGCCCTGATTTCCCCGAATGCTGGACGAGGTCCTGCCTGCGCTGCCTGCCACCCCAGCAGTACAGCTGAGCCCTGTGCTGGGTTGGGTTACAAGCACAGGCATTTGGGAGCTCAGCAGAAGCAGTCTGGCTGCCCAGGCTGCTCCTCAGCCTGCTGTTCCAGGCTCTGGAGCCCATTTCCACGGCCTGCCTGCAAAGCCCCTGCATGTCCAGTCTTGCCTCTTCAGCACAGCCACTGCCAATCATTTTCTTCAGCTGAAAAGAGAAAGGGAGAGGACTGCGCACAGTCACACAGAAATAGGAAGCTGTAGCATTACTCACTACCTTGAAGACTTGCCTGCTCTTCCTTTTCAATTACTCAGCAGATGCTCCTAAATCAGTTACTCAGTTTCTGCCTGCACCTGCCAAACCCCAATTTCGCAGGACACGCATCCACCCGCTGAACTCAGCGAGGCACGTCCTGCTCCCCTCCTGCAGCGAGGAGGAACCGCGCATTTGGAGCGAGCCTCCAACGCAGAGCCACTGCCCGCCCGTTCCTCAGCACAGCCTGCAATCTCTAAGGGAGGATTCCCAGCGACGCGACTGCTGAGCTGCTTCTGAGGGCTGCTGCAATCAAAAAGGGCAAATCTGCCCCCATGAAGGAAAATGCTATTTCCAAAAAAAGTGACAGTTCTTAAAAATTCCAGCTTGCCACATACGCTACAGTCCACTGTGCCAAGGCTCCGTGTTCTGTTCTCATGATAAGACTCAGGAAGGGGAGTTTGCTTCAAGTTTTAATACAGAGGTGAGGGCTTCTGTCTTGTCTGGGGTTTTTTTGGCTTCTTGTAGTGAAAACAGAGTAGGGACGTAGCTGAAAAAAACAAGCATTTGGAAAAAAGTCAACTATAGGAAATTGCTTAACTGGAATGTGGCAACTTGCCACATTCTCTCTTTTAAAACAGCAAAACAGCTTTATTTTAACAAACTGCTATGAGATTGTATTTTGGGATTGTCAGGAAGAACAAAATACACTAAACCCCACTCTGTTCAAAATGCTTTGAACCTATAACACAAGATTTTAAAAGGGAAAAAGAAAAGCTTTGCTATGTTCTGCCATGCAGTGGGATCTGAGATTTCAGTTTGCTCACCAATTTTTGAGGATGCTTCCAGAGTGCTGTGTACAGGCACTGAGGCACGAAATATAGGACTGTGCAACAGAAGATGGTGTAGCAGAAAGGTTTTATTTATGGCCTTTTCCCTGATTTTGCTTTGAAATTACTGAGATGAGCTCTGTGTTCTACTCTGCTCTAAAGCTGCTGGTCAGTTGTGGGGTGTCTTTCACTCTTCAGTGAGGTTTTGTACTCGGCTAGTTCTTCCTTCCTACTCCCCTGCTACTCTGCAGGGCCACGGGCAGAGTGACGGAGGCAACAGGAAAAGCAGGAGTGTAGGAGTCACCTCTGCAGAGACAGAGCAGGATGCGACCTCTGTTCCCTGAAGAGGGCACAAATGGTCAGATCCTCATATCCAAACTGGTGTCTCCCTAAAGGAAAGACTATAGCAAGGACCAAAGTGAAGCTGTTAATCTTGAGTTAGAAACTAAATTTAATTATATCGGTGGTGCTTTGTAGGAGGAACTTGATTATTAACTGCAAAGAAGTCAGATTATTGCCTATTCTGATGGATTCTTGCTAAACTAAGATCAAACACTCTAGTACTTGATGGAGCTTCAACTCTGCTAAACTTCTATCTTACAAAGTGCTGGTGCTGCTCCTACCTGAAAGCATCCAGCTCGTGCAGCCTTGGAGCTGCGCTCGGGTAGGACAGAGTGTCTGGAAACCTGTGTGACCTGTTTGTCCAGCCCAGAGGTTCCCCTTCCCCACTGCCTGTGCTGCCCTACTGCACTCTGAATTTAACAGCCTCTGACCCCACTTTGCTCCATGAGCTGCCTGAGCCCACTTTGCTCCCAGGGCGGCACAGATTCCAGCTGGAATGGGCAATGAGACCCAGCCACCACAAGTTAGCCTTATGTCCAAGTACAGATACTGAGCTGTGCAAGGTGTCTTTTCAGCCTCAAATCTTAACAGAAGGCTGTATGAGCATGCAGCAAAGTACAGCTGAGGGAGGCTTTACTGCTATTAACTTGGGGCTCCCATCCTGGCTGTAGTTACACACGGATTGCTGTTGGGTCTGCACAAACACCAGGCATGGCTCCCCAACACTACACGTTCTCTGAGGGTAATGATTCACCTAGTTCAGCCCCTTTCATCTCCAGTCTCTCTAATAGACCATGACAACAACTTCTGAACGTGCCTGCCTCCAAAGCTACCCTAGATCTGTCTGTGAAGGGCTTCTGTAGGATCCTAGATAATGAGAAAAGAGCCATTGCCCTTAAAATGACCAGCTCAAAAGACAAAACCAGGGAGCTTCCACTGCTGCTTTAGAGCTTAGTCCTCCATATATATCTTTTTCTACTGAAAGGGACCTTACTTAGTCCAGTATGGATGAGTGCTGAACCAGCTTCTTGTAGTGCTTCAGCTCCCGTTTGCTCTTCCTGTTTAGCTGAAACCCTTGTGTATGAAGCTAAGTAAAACTGACCTAGAGGTTGTTTATGCTTTCAAAGGGTATATGTTCTGTGCTGGAAATGAGTACCTCGATCCAGCCAGACTCCCTACTACAATAATAACTGGAAATGAACTCTGGACCATCGGTTCCCAGCCATTCTGGGTAGATCACATTGCACAAGGAATATGCCAGCCTGGGGGAGGGGAAGGCTCTCAGTGACACCGAGCAGCACCTTCTGCGGCACAGACTGTCCCAGCAGCTGCCCAAGGCTTGGGACCAGGGAGGATCCATATGGAACCAAGAAACAGCAATGGCAGACAGAGAGAGGAAAACACTCGTGGGTTCCACAGCAGCTGAAAGGAGAGGGACCACTACAAAGCCAACTACTATACAGTGTCACTTGAACTTGAACCTTGAGACTCACAGGTAGCCTGTCAGGTGTGTGCTGCAGATATCCAACCCAGATAAGCAATGCTAAGGCTCCCTTTGTCTCCCAGCCAGGCCATCTGCAACAGCAACTGTGAGAATTACAGTGCAATAAAGGTGCAGTTAATTCCCTTCTTATCCCAACTTCCACAACGTCCTGTCCCAAACACTACATAAAATCAGGACCAGAAGCACTTTCTCTGAAATGTGTCTGCCCTTGCTACTTGCCAAGAGAAGTTAGAAAAGCCTCTCATGAATAGGCCGACTGCTTTCAGTTCCTCTCAGTGAGACTGTAACTACTCAGCTTTCACTTGCCAACATTAAAAACTCCCTCCTTCTCTTTGGTCATTCTGGAGAATGAGGAAGGATCAAAGCATGGGTTGAGTGTAGGCAGGGGGAACTGTAGAGTACATAACTTCTCACCCCATTGTCCCTTCTGAGGAGCCTGTGAAGCATGCTGACACATCCAGGATTTCGACACAATTAAATTGTAAATTAGTCTTGTCCTTCACAAAAGGCTCATGACACACAATGATCTCCAACGAGATGCAATGACCTGCTAAATTCTCTATCGGTCTCTTGGGGGGTTTCCAGGACCTCCCTGTACATCATTCCCTGAAGTCGAACAACTGCACCTACCCACTGAAAGAACACATGTGTTGGGCAATGGTAGGGGCATTTTCCTACATACAGTTCTTGATTGCCAGCTGTACTAGTAGCTCACTATCAGCCCCAGGAAAAGGTTCAAGCACTTCAAAATTCAGAGAAAGAGCTTAAGAGGAATTTGACTTCGAAGTATTCCTATAATCATTTCAATGGCACAGATTTCAGAGATAGGTGTGAGCAAATTAAATCTTTGTATTAGTAAATATTATTTAGGCCATGGGTAGCAGCACTTGCATGTTATGGATGAGATCATCATATAACACATTTCTTGCCACATACACGGCTCAAAAGGGAAAAAAACAATTAAGTCCTGGTTCTGGATGCTACTAGGGAGCTGAACAGTTATTGCTGCACACTTCCAGGTATACTTGGGTGGATGGCAGCCTCATGCTGGGGCTCTCTCATGCAGAATGGGAGCTGAACCAGCAAAAGAGCAATGTTGCTGAAATATGCATTCAACAAGATGAGAAAAGAAAGGTTATCTTATAACTGTAGAATTTCTACCAACTTAAGGGTCAGGTGAAATAAGGCAGAGAAAGAATCTTTCTGTATTCTAAAAATATCCACTTTCTCAGTTGGTTATCCTTTGCTATATGAGTGTTGTTTTCTACTCCCTTGCTCATTCAAAACACACTTAATTTAACATCAGACCAAGACTGAAGACAGTACAACAGTACTTGTGTTTAAATAGCTGAAGCTTTAAGTGAGGGTCAAGGCCATGCTGTTTAAGGTTTTCAGCCTTGAAAGGCACTTATAAAAGAACTGAGCCAGCAGAGACTAGAGCTAAATTCAGCTCTTACCCTAGTTTTAAACTGCTTCAACTCCTTTGTTTTCAGTACAGTCACATTCAATTGCTACTCCTGTAAAGGAAAGTGGGCTCACATAACACGACATTCATCTGATGTCAACTGGACAACCCCAAGGAACTAAGTGGGCTCCTCAGTCAAAGCCAGCTCTACTCTTTGCTACAGATGTCACTTACATGATACCTTTAGCAGACCAAGTGTTCCATCAAGTGATATGGCTGTAAATAATTCACCAGCAATCCCATAACACTTGATTAAAACCTACTGAAAGAAGACCTAATTAAATTGTCTCTTAAAGAACAGACATGATATGACGATTGTGTGAAGGGCAGATGGCAAGCAGAAGCTCATTGGAACGTGACAAAATAATTTAGAGGAAGGTACCTTCATCTGCACTGAGCTGTGGTGATCTCCACGCATGTGTTGCTGGCTGCTCTGGAGGTTACTCCCTCATCCTGCAGGCACAGCAAGAGCGCTGGCTGTCCTCGCAAGCAGCATTTGGGCGCCCGTGGGCACCTCATGTCTTAAGTGAAGAGGTCAGAAGGTGGTTGCTGTGTGTTTTAGTGCTGAGCAGCAGCCAGCAGGTAGGGGAGTCCTGGGACTTTCAGGCTGGCATTACTGGATTGCAGTCAGCAACCTCTCAAAGTTATTTTTTCCAAAGAAATGAGTGTTTCTTACTGACAAATTTCGAAGTCCCTCATGAATCAGGGTGGCTCTCCAACTTTCCCATGTTCTCTCTCCCAGAGGTTTGAGGTTAGATAAATCTCTGAGCCACAGCTACTTGCATGAAGAGGCTGAAGGCTCAGCACTTAGAAATTCTACGAAA
Organism: Dryoscopus gambensis; assembly: GCA_013389985.1. Taxonomy (NCBI): domain Eukaryota; kingdom Metazoa; phylum Chordata; class Aves; order Passeriformes; family Malaconotidae; genus Dryoscopus; species Dryoscopus gambensis. The sequence goes on along the minus strand of WEIT01025453.1, from coordinate 795,063 downwards.
GAATTCTAGCAATGCAGAGACTTGCAGAGCTCACTACTGCTGTTCCCACACCACTGAGGCTCTGTGAGGGAAGCTGACAGACCATGCTGCTAACCCACCCTGTAAAATACAGCGTGAATGTGGAGACTTTTTTCTTTGCAGTATAAAGGGGCCGTGCCTGCAATGGAAGAGACCTCACACCAGGCTCCTCATGTCAGGAATACAGGAAGACCGAAAAGGCTGAGCCAGCCTACTTATGTAGAGGATCCAGGAGGAGTGAAAGGGAGAGGCAGGGATCAGACCATGTGTTTCCTCATGTGTTTCCCCTTCCCCCCCGCACCTTGGTTTTACAGCTGCAGGAAGGATCAAGCCAGAACAGTGAAAATTGCTGAGTCAGGCCGTGTCTGTGGGGCCTCGGCGAGGCTGTCACAGTGCTGGGGCCAGAGGACAAAGCCTTGTGCTGAGGCAGAGCTGAGCAGCTGGAGAGACACTGCAGGGTAGGGACGGGCAGGACACAGCCTCTGCAGGCACAGGCAGGAGGCACTGGGCAGCAGGGACATCATGGAGCCCTGCCTAGCAAATAGGAAGAACCAGAAGCATTTTGCATTAAGAGAACTGGAAAGAGGATGCAGGTTAAGCCTCGGAGGATTTAGCTAGTCCTGGCTAAGTTAGCATAAGGAAGAAGGCCAGAAATGAGCATGGGTGTCACTGTAAGCTCCGGTGCAGGCTCAGAGTTCTTCTGGTGTACAGCAGTACTCTCTAACAGTGAGAAACACGTCCTGTTTTGGCACAACAGTTCAAAAGGACACTGAAAAATCTGTTAATAAAATGCTAGAGGCAGGATCTGCCCCTTCAGTAGAAGAGCAACTGGACTGACTGCAGAGAGGAGCTGCAAGGAACCCCCAGACACTCGCGGGGACTCCAGCTCAGAGCAGGGCTGCACCACCACTGCATCTGCTGCCAGAACACTCCCTGCTCACTGCACTGACAGCAGGGCTGCCGCTGCCTTCAGTCTGAAATCTTATGTTGCCAGGTGTCCATTCACTGCAAAGCTCTTTGCCTCAAACCCCAAACTAGTTATTCTTGGCAACTAAGGCAATTTGAATAGCACAGTAGAAAAAAATAAGGAAAGAACACATCAGTGGAACTGGAACCTGCCTTGGCAGCACAATGATGTTGCAGATTTAGTTTCCACAAGAATTAAAAAACTAAACATGAATGTCATCCTAGCAGAAGTGTTCAGTTAGTTCTTGCTAAGTTAGCTACCCCTCCAGTTACAGACTGGGAGGTGAGAACTGATAAGGCCCACTTAGTGAGAGGTAAATAAGTAATTACTGCTACACAGGTGCATTCAGCATCACTACAGAAAACATCTCCCGAAGTAGGATTGCATTTCCTACAAATGCAGTCTCAGCACAAACCCAGCCAGTGTTTCAGTGCAATAGCTAAAGACCCAGATCACAGCAGCTTTCCTTTCTTCTTCCAAACATGAGTTTCCACAGATTCCACTCCAGTCCCTGGCCATGACTGCAAATGGCTCCGGAATTTAGGCTGCACGGAGAGGCATCCCACAGAAACTCTGCCTTGTTATACCCAGACAAAATGCTACCAATACAGCAGTGCTTAAATCAGGCCTTTAGCAGTCAGCCACTGGTTCTACAAATATTACACTTGACCCACAAAGCAAGACCAAACCAGTTTCAACACACATAATATCCTGTCTGAATACGGATGGGGCTGTCAAGCCCTTTGAGATCTGCTCTGGGGTTTCTCCCAGCTTAGCTGTGTGAACAAATGCTAGGAGTCTTTGGTGTTTGTGCTCACATTGGCACTGCCAGAGCTATTCCAGACACCCTTGTGTTTCACAGGGAAAAGGAAAGAAAAACCTGCAACCTTCCTTCTTCCAAAGGGAGAAGGCTGAAGGCCTATGCAGAGCTCCCCAAGCAGAGCAGTCTCCTCAGAACAATACCTGTGGGTTTTAGTCAATTGTTTCCTTAAAACAAGGGAGGATAGGCAAGGGCATTGCTTCTAGAATTCACTAAAATGAGAGGGAAAAACACTTCATCTGATCTGCACTCAGAGTTTCATACTACTAGCTGATGCTGGCCTGAGCCACTCAGACCTGTCTCTATAGAAATTATGGGAAATTAAAGTTAGAAGACTTCGTAAGAAATGTTTTACTTTGTGGAAAGTTTCAGTTTTGCTCATAAAGACAAAAGGCCTGACATGTTTTGCTTGGCAGATAAAGAACAGTTTTTAAGGAGACATATAAAAAAGTCAGGAAGCTTTAAAAAACAAAATCTCCCTACTTCAGCTTATTTCAGAGGAGCTACATAACTGTATTTTAAAGCAGGACTTAGTCCCCTAGCTTACTCTAGAAATAAAAGGGAAAAACTGCTCTGGAAGAAGAAAAATGTTGCTAGAAAATTGGTAGGAACCAGGTGTGGAGAGGTTCTACAAGAGCACTGTAGGCAGCATGAGGGGCATGGACACACATCTCCCCATGACTGCACTTACTGACAAGCCCATTATCTCCCGTAGCAATGTCTTTTAGTGGTGATGGCCAAAAATCAATCTGTAGCTCTCAATCTGCAAAACGTACTAATTATTTCTTCTCTTCAGTTTATTCAACATCATTAATGACTAAAAATAAAACCTCACACTGGAACCTGCAGGCCTCAACAATAACCTATACACAGCAACAATGAGGAGCTCAAGACTTCCTTTCCAAATTTAGATTGCTTCAAACAGAAGTGAAAGTTGTTTGATAAATCAACAAACCCACGTTTTAGAAGCATGTAAGGAGAGCAGAACTGGGCAGGAGGGTGCTAAACTCATTGCAAAAGGCTTCTGAAGATTTCCAAGGCCCCAGCCCCGAGGCTCCTGGCTTTGTGCTGAACACTGGGATCAATGACCTGTTCCGGCAGCATCAGATCAGACCAGATCAGAGCCTGGATCTGCTGCATCCCAGCCACATTCCTCAGTGCCACGTTAATTACTGCTCTAAAGAGGAGCTCACAGCCTCTGCTATTAGAGCTCTTCCATGTGGGATAACTACTAATCATCCTATCGGGGCACTCCATAGCCCTGACCAAAGCGAGATTCCTTACTCTGCTGCTTAAGTGTCCTGTGATCCTTCCCTGCTTCCCCAAGATGCACACAGAACCAACTGGATGTTGTCACTAGGCAGAAAAAGAATGAGAGACCGGGCCTCTGCTCACTTTGGAATACATACAGAAATGACAACTATATTTTACCTTTAAAGCCTTGAGCTCAGGTGTGTAAGTCCAATAAGATTTGGATCTCCCATCTACCTCCAACCCCAACAGCTCAGACTTCAGCCCCCTGTGCTGCACAGAGAGCAGGATGAACACCAGACACCTGTGACCAGCCTGAGCTGTGATTCCCTCAAGCCCCAAGAGTAGGGCCTAAGCAAAGGTTTGAGTTTCTGCCTCAGGAATGTTCCAGGGTTCATTTTAAACAGGTTGTGCAAAAAGCAGGTTTACAACTAGGACAGGGAGCCAAGCTACAGAACAGGTGACTGTCACCTAGCACAGGTGCAAGTGAACACCACAGCTGCAGCTGTGAATACCTCATGTCCTTGGAGCTGTGCAGTGGGAGCAGGGCTGGCTGGGACACGCCTCTGGGATCCGTAGGTGGCACAGGAGCTCTGTGCAGCTCTGGCTTAAGGCAAAATGCCTCTCTGACTACCTGTAAACTTTGGTGCTTCCCAGTTGTCCTCTCACCTTACAAGAAAGGCAGAGTTTATCTAGTTTAACTGGGGATGGATCCTGTCCTAGATTCTGGGGGCTATGCCACTGAGGACTGGATGCAGGAAAAGCTAAGCCAGAATGCCAAATTGTCTCCTAATCACGTGATAGTCTGACTAGGTGCAGACTGCCACCAAGAAGCAGGAATGCCCATGACACTTCCATGCACAACTGCTCACGGGTCATATGTTGGAAGAGCTCCCCATTTCTTTTGGAGCAGGTGTGTTTCCAGATTCAGAGAGCCTCTGTCCCCCAGATTCACCTGCTGTGGAACTCCATGCTGCTGGCAGTGCCGACTGTGCAGGAGTGCTCCACAGGAGTGCGAAATCAGCAGGGAGGGGAGTCTGAGAGTTAGCGGCTGAGTCAGGATCATCCATACATCACTCTGTGCCTTTCACCACAGCAGTAATCCAGCCAATATACTCTCCAAGCCCCCAAAGAGTGGGAGATAGCCAGGCTTGCTTTCAGTACCATTTTCCTTTCATTAAAAAAAAAAAAAATCCCTCTAAGCTGAAAATAAGGGTAAGAAATATTAACCTTAAAGGAAAGGTGAGGGTTTATCCCTCAAGCATCTGACAGACTACACTCAGTTGGAAATATTATTGTAAGCAAAACTATTCCCTAAATAATTTGGTATGTCACATGACTTCTTTGTTAAGTGTTCCTATTTATGACCAAACCAGGTGATAAATTTGTGTACCCCATGCTGACTCATAGCTGTACATCTGTCTCTAGCGTGCAGCTGGAACACCAAGCGGGGCTTTCCTTGGGTAAAATGCAGTTCACAGCATTCAAACTGGAGTAGCAGCCCAAGGTCTGCGCAGGTGGGGTCTGGACAAGCTTGGTCACAACGAGGAGTTCAGCTGGACACAGCTGGGGCTCAGCTTGGCTACCTCCCTGATTAGATCCGAGACTGAGGCTCGCGTGGCACCGCAGGCTGTGGGTTGCTGTCGCTGTGTGCAGGCACAGACGGACTGAGCTCCCAGCCGGGCTCTGCTGAGCTCCTGCACTGCAGCTCCGGGGCTGGGAGGGTCTCCGAGCTGGCTGCAGGAGGATGAGCAAGAATAATGCTGTGTTACCAGAATCCAGCCACCACACAGGCAGCCTTAGAAAGGCAAAGACAGCACAGAGCCTTACTCTGACATTTCATTTCTTGCTTCCCAATCAGTGCACCATGGAACCCAACCCAAGGCAAGAAGCACGCAGAGCTTGACAGAAAAGTGATGAGTCCCTTGTTCTATCTTCATATTGATGATAACCTGCTCACCAGAGTTTGTCCTGGGAACTCCAGGTAAGTGAAAACACTGCTGCTGAGTTTTTGTGTCAACATTTATATAAAATCAGTGGTAAGAGATGTGCTAAATTCCATTATGATGTGGAAATTCTGATCATAACTGTCACAAAGGAAAGACGATGTCTGCAAACTAGAAAATAATACATGGTCTTCCCTCCTTCCAAGTCAAACAGGATCTCTGTTGAAGACTATCTTGTACAAGAAGTGCACAAATTTAACAAAAGAGTCCTACAAAAACACAAGACACTTTAAGAAAAACAAATGTGTTGCATATATGCAAAAAGTAAGATGAAGTAAGAGACTTTCTTCTTCTCTTACATAAGAGCTGCTGGGAAAGGAAGTCTTTTCAGCTGAACAAAGCTCATAAACATGTGGCTACAGGTTGCAGTTTGGCCTGAAAAATTCACTACTCCAACTACTTCCAATTTACAAATACAGTTGTCCTTCCCTTATGCATACCACATGCCCAACTTCCAATCTGCAAGTGTGGACTATTACAATCCCTCTTCCTCTCCTCTCATGCCTCCCTCCATTTTCAAAGCGTTTGCTTCTGCTCAGAGATTGCTTGGTAAGATAAGCCTTTTCTAAACAAATTGCCAAATGAATTGAGATAATGCCAAAGCAAGTTCAAACAGATTTAATCCACAGGTACCATTCAGCCACTGTGAATGACAGTTGTGGAGAGTAGACTGACTTATGTGTGACACAGCTGGAGTCAGGCTTTCTGATCTGGTGCTCTGTCTGCTGAAGGTGCTGAACAGAAGACTTTCCTGAGGAAAAAGCCAAACTGATCTTTGCACACAGGGCCAGGAGTGTCTCTATCACGGATCTAGTCTGGCCAGAGCCAGGAGGACAGTTTTCCCAAAGAGTTGGCAGAACTCAGAATGTGTGCTACTGCCTCACCCTGACACTCCCACCATAACCAGTCTGGAGGCAGCTGCCATGCCAGAGCCACCGCAGTCAGCTCTTCTGAGGCAAGAACACAGCTAGAAAGAAAATACATCTGCAGTCTAATTCCACTCTAGGTCTCGCAGTTCAGCCTTCCTGCCTTGCCTTTGCTGCAGTCAAAAGTGGGGGGGCTGGGGGAAGGTGTCCCACATAGTCTGGGGATTCCCACAGCTCACCAAAACAGCTGTTTCCAGATGAGAAACCACAGGAACCTTTCCTGCTGCCAGCACCTGCAACTGTGTTCTCCTTCTCACCTCCAACAGACTGGCTTGAGCTGCGGCTGGAAGTTGGATGTGCTTCACTACAGATGTCTAGTCCCACCAGCAGTTTCCCAGCCAGGGAAATGAATCCAGAAAGATACTGCTTTCACAAAGAAATACAGCTAAAAATAATATGCTTCTAACTCTGCAAAACCAATTTGAGTCATACAAGGGATTAGTGTAAGGACAGAGGTAAAGACTGACAGAGCTATTTCCTTCCCAGGATGCTTGGAACAACACTGGATGCTCACTACGTGGCTCGCTACATTTGCTCTCTTACATATGGGTTAAAATTACCATTATTTTCCATTTCAGTTTTGTAGTCAACTTGAGAAGTGAGTAAACTTGCTAGGACAGAACTGAAAACACAGACCAGCACTGGGTAAAAAGAAAAACACTCAAGCACTTATCAGGCAGAACATATAAAACTAAAAAAACCCAAAGCAGACCTTGTGGCATCAAAGAACCCAGTCTGCTAATAACCAGACTAACAGAACCGACTTTCCACCACAGGGAAACTCCCTGCCCTTCTAAGAAAGGGCCTTCCAACATGTGAAACAGGGTCAGCTCGCATAACGCATTACACTTAACACATTCTTTGCAAGCAATTCCCACAGCCCTTTGTTTCTCCTCCTTCCTGTATCTCAGTTCTCCCTGCACTCTTCTGAGCCACCGTGAGTGCTTATCTGTACCTGCCAAGGTCCAGTTTGAAATCCTTATCTACCATGTGCTTTATTTTGAGAACACCTTACAAGCAAGAGGAATGAGGAAGGACTTAAAGCATTGCAGTAAACGGGGAGGGAGCTAAGCATGAGCCCAAGCGCCCTTGGTTAGGTTGGTGCTCTTGACCTGGCGACACACACACGATGACTCCTGTGCCATACCTGACAGCCACCTGAGGCACAGAGGGAAGCCCTACTGAAAGGACCACCAGTGTGTCTATGTGAAAAACAACACAAGCATTTAGATGAGCTTGCACTGCTATGTTAGGCTGTGGATTCCGTTTACCTTACAACTACTTTTAGAACTTCAGGGCTGTGCTCACCTTGGGATCAGAAACAGCCACGAGCACGCACTGCTCTCTGTGCTGTAGCTTCACTACACAGTTTACCAGTTATATTAATGGTTTTATAAGTTTCCATAATTCTTTTTCCTCTGAAGTCTTTGCACAGAAGAAAAGCCCTGTGAGGGTTCCGCCCCAGCCTAGATGAGCTCGCAGTTCAGGACAGACGTACAGTACAGATGTGGCTCGCAGCACTGCACCACCAGTAGCCACTAATCACAACCCACAGCGCCATTTGGTGACTCGTTGAGGCCACCAGGGAAGCACAGCAGAGATCTCTGGAGATCTCTGAGCTTCCGGCTCCACTCTGGACTCTTCAGGAGCTGCCTACACAGCCCACCCAGTAGTACTCGGCTCCCTGCAGGACCAGAGCTCGCATCTGCGCTGACACGACCCCACAGGCAGAGGCACACGGCCACAGTGGCACTGCTGGCACGGGAATCAGGGCACGGGAACTCCACCTGGTACCTGAGACAGCTCTGGGCCCACCTCCCTAGGGTGCACCACAAGCAATGACAGCTTGAGGAAGCAAACACAGACCCTAAGCTCCTGCAGTCTGGCTCTGTGACCACAGCCTTGCACAGTCAAGCACAAGACTCAGGCTATGCCTGACACATATTTTGGTACATGCAACCGAACAGTGCAAAGAACACGGAGTCTGTACCCATGCCCACAGCTCCACATGTGGGCAGAGATCCAGCACTTGGTTGAACTCCCAGAGAAATCACATACTGGACTGTACATCAAAGAGATTTTCCTCTGATCATAAAATTTATGATCATCAGTGAATGTGGTACCCATTTGTTTAAACAGATAAATGCTGAAGAGGATTGCATGCACACATTCAAGAACTGTCACTAGAAACAGCTTTTGTTGCCTTAAGAAGAGCCTCAAGATGATAGAAGGCCTTTATACCTTGTGAATAAAGGTTTTCTTTTAGAATGGGCTCCCTAGCAAAATAGTAATGATCATCTTCCGAAATGATGCTGATTGACATTGTCTGGGCATCAAAAAGGCCGTCAGTAGGGCTGCCAAAAGGCTATACAAATATTGTTTCACAGAGAATAGCCTTTTGAATGCTATTTGGAGGTGACAGGAGGAAGAACAGCGCTATAAATTTGGGGGGAAGAAAAGAACCAACCAAAACAAAACATCCCACAAAACAAACCAACCAAGCAACCAAAACCACAAAAAATGTCAGAGGAAGAATAAAGGAAGAACAATAGATTTCCATGAGGTTGTGCCAAAATCTACCTACGATCTATTGTTTCATAGTTTTCTTCCCATCCTTCATTTCTCATGTGATGGATTTTTCAGCATGTAGGTTTATTATAGTTACGGTGTTGTGATGATCTTTCTTACTAAAAAAGCCCAGTGCTCTATCCAGCTCCACAGTCTCCAGCACCAGGTAGAGAAGAGGAGCATTAGCGTTTACATCAAACTTGAATCAAAGAAGGGGACAGGAAGGGATTGTTTGCTTAGAGCAAAACTACCTGCACAGAAGGTAGAAGGAAATGTTATTTAAGTATCTAAAGGTCAAATGAACTAAGGAAAAATATATCTACTTTCCCTTTCTAAATACTTATGCAGACTTTTGTACAGATTCAGCGCTTCTTTGAGAGCAACAAAACAGTGCATGTTTTGTGCTTGAAGAATTTTGTACAATCTTTCTAAACAGCAAAACATCTCTCCAGCCTGGTCCATGATGCTGTTAGAGCCACAGCAACAGAGGGAAAAGGAGGATCAGATTAGATCAGTGAAACTGAGCCAGGGATAGAGAGACAGGCCTGGAGCAGAGGGCAGGAACCATCAGGAGCAAACACCAAGGACCTGAGGCAAAGGGGACTCTTCCCAGCTCGCCAGGACAGCGGTGTGGGGACGCACCTCCCGCCAGGGAGCCCCGAGTCACCTCTGCTCCGCGCCTCACATCGCATCCCGCTCCACAGGGACACGGGAGCCCGGCACAGGCCCCAGGGCGCGGCGGGGCGGCCGAGCACGGCCTCACAGAGCTCCCGCGCACCCGCCCGA